>OZ024912.1:74491338-74498838 GCA_964017125.1 Flabesymbios commensalis | reverse complement strand
TGTATCTAACTATATATTTATCTCTATACAGATGATGTTCTTCTACATATATGCAATAGTTTTACTCTATCTGATTATGTTGATATATAAGCCTTGTAATAATCATTATATAAGATTCTCGGCTAATATGGTCTGTGTTGGCCAGTGTGGAGACTATAGTGAGCGGTGTACATATAAATAAAATACACAATCATATCGACTGTGTTTGATTATAGTTAATTATTTAACCGCCAAATTAATCAAATTGAATTTTCACTCTCTTAAAGTTGTGTTTCACTGACGCTATCCACAACTTCAAGTGAAAATTATTCAGATTTGACAAAATGGAGATGTACTATTTTCAAATCTTGCTGATTGGTGTCACGTTTTGTTTTAAACATGTTTAAAAGCTGATAGGCAATGTGCTAATAGAAAAGTTAAATACGAATTAATTGGTACCGGCGGTTTGAGGGTTAACATGAGCTGTACGTCTGTCCACCATATCTCTGTTTGACCTGGTATTGGAACGGGCATTTACCCGTTTCTGTTTATTTTTTATGATATGAAAAGCTGTGGATTCTGCCTCAATTTGGATACGCCGGCTAAAATCTGCCGATTCTTCCACAATTACATATATGTGTATAAACCGTAAAGACCATTTTTTTCAATTTGATGTCAACGTAAAATGTTATGTTAGTTTATTTTGATTCATTTGAATACCTATGTTATGGTACTACGGCCATTATACATTTGTTACATTTGCCAAGGATTGATTTTAAAAGTCAGTCCTTCTCCTTTTTCTGAAAATATTAAAAACAAATCATATACATGGCTGTTGTCACTTGATAACATTTACAAAAACGACTTCTTTACAAAGTTTATCTTTTATTTCGCTACACACAACTCATTTGCCATGTTCTTGTCTGTTCCGCTACACATGCGATACTCATTAGACATTTGTATTTTTAAGCATTATTTGCTGTTTGTGCACATACAGGCTAAATTGGGCCAGGAGAATCTCCTGAGGATGGTGAGACGAGGGAGATGACACTGCCCTCAGGGATTCTAAATTCAAACCCTGGAGGTCTGAGGCCTAGCACGCTAACTCTCGGACACGGAGGCTCCCCACAATACTTCGTTTCACGAGTTGATGGGGAAGAAACATTTTTGTTTCTTTCAAACCACCAAGACCGGGAAAGACCGGAAACTCTCCATTCCCGGCTTAGAATGTAGTGGTCGGACAACAAAAAATAATGTTGCGGTGTGTTTTAATTTGCTTTGATACCGCCTACATACCTTGTATGCTGTTTCATTTGTATACTGCTTGCGCATATTTTTGTATTTTTTCATGGCTGCATATACGATTTTTTATCACTGGTCTGTTGTACAATGTTTTTTTTTCGCAGTGAATATTGACAGGGACATCCCTGTCAATAGTCCATTTATACGCGTTATTGACAGGGAGATGATTAGCCAATCAGTGCTTCAAACACATCATGTCTCCATGTTCCTATCAAAAGGCAGACGCGATGTTAAAATGGCTGCAAGAATAAAGGCTGATGCTCCGTTCTCAAAGTGTGAAAAGTGGGATAATACGTTGGAAAACTTCAAATCTAGCCATCAAGTAGAATTTCGTGCGCTCTGCAGCAAGAACGTTGCAGCTGCAAATAGAAGGTTATCGCCGAAGGTTGTGCATCACCCATATGATCACAAATACGCTCACGCTCGGCATTCATTCGCGCAAGCCGAGGAGCCGAAGTTCAGAAGTGCACCCCAATTAACTGAAATTAGGGCTATTCAAAACCGTCTATAACAACCCATACACTAAGTAACCTATTACATGAACACCCACTGCTGACAGGGTCAGGGTCACCATGTCAATAAGACATCAACACCCACTGCTGACAGGATCACCCTGTCAATAATACATCAACAACCTTTGCTGACAGGGTGACCCTGTCAATAAAACATCAAACCCCACTGCTGATAGGGTGACCCTGTCAAAAAGACATCAACACCCACTAATGATAAGGTGACCCTGTTAATAATACATCACCACACACTGCTGACGGGATCACCCTATCAATAACATAATCACGCCCACTGCTGACAGGGTAAAACCGATGTAAGACAGGCTCTGATTGGTTGCATTTCTTAGTTCCTGTTTGGTTGTTATTGAACCTGTCAACAACATATTCTGATGCACTGTTGACAGGGTCACCCTGTCAAATATGCATACATGATCACTATTGAGAGGGTGACCCTGTCAGCAGTAGTTCTAAGTGCACTATTGACAGGGTGACCCTGTCAGCAGTAGTTCTAAGTGCCCTATTGACAGGGTGACCCTGTCAATAACAGTTGAAACTGCAGTATTGACAGGATCACCCTGTCAATAGCCTCCGCCTTTTTTATATTTCGATAATACATACCACATACATACTATGTATATATCATCTCATCCAAGAATGTATTTGTGTCATAGCTTACCGTAATTCGTGGGATATCATATCCATCATGATTACAGTGGTGGGAAGAGAACAAATACTGGAGGTTATATCCTGACATAATCTGTGATCATGTTCACAGCGTTTAGCAGGTGGTCCTGTGCCACAGTGCAAATATAAAATACCGTATCTGCTTACTTTTCAAACAAGTATATACTGCATTTTGACTTGGCAGAGTAATGTGGTTGCAGAATATGACAGCAGGATACCAAGTAAAAACAGACGTTACTGCAATGGCCAGCGACGGCGACGGTAGACCACATGGAACCAACATGAGGTCTAATTCTGTCATCTGTAGTATATGACCTTGATATAATCTCACTTAATAAAGGTCAGTGTTTTTATACTTCTGCCATATAAACCTCTACAAATGTAGTATCGTCATACTTTTATTATCACCGCGGTCACACTGTAATGAGATATATAATGATGCAATTATATGATATTACATTATTTCTTTTATATTGTCCTCAAAATGGGCTTTGAGACACAAACCTGTCAGCACAAAACATCAACCCAGTGTAGATATAATGTTGGTACGCCTACACCGTCTACGATGCTGGCCCAGTATTTTGCCTACATTCAATACATTGAGATGAATAATGCGCGACATCATAATTGGTGAAAATTTGACTTTAACATTATATTAATTATTTGATATGAAACTCCCAGCTTACATAACCACGCCCAATGATTTTTCGATAAAACGTTATCAGTTTTACTACACACGGTGTATTTTTTATTTTATTTGATTTGATTTATTTAGCAAATAATACATAGCATACTTTGTCATAAATAATAAAAACCGGCAGCCACCATGCCTGGTCACCAGGGATAATACACACTGGAAAGTTTCCCGGTGAGGTGTACTTATTTCCACAACGATCCCTATAAACAGTGATCCAGAATGGAGATGGGCAAGTATTTAGAGCATCGGTAAAAAGATGAAGAGGCTTGGCCTACTATTTAAGAATACATGAAATGCTGAAAAAAATTAACATTCTCGGAAAATTTGAAAGTAGGCCTACCATATGTAGGTTAAACCTACGACTTAACCTACTAATAATGTTTGGGAAACCTAAGTCTCACAAGTCATGTGCGACTCAGACCTCCCGCCCAATCAAAGGTCAGTCGGGGTTAAATGCTAAATTAATAAATCATATAAATCATGTCAAAAGCTAGCCATAAATTAAGATGTCATTTTCCCTTCTGTCCATTTCTATGCGAATATGATCTGTCAACTCACGCTAGGTAGTACCATTTGGAGCTAATTTAAGGTAGGCTGGTAGAGCATTCCACATTTTGGTGGCCGGAAAGAGAAATGATTTGGCCCCAGATGGTTTCACATGTGGTTAGACAAGGGACTGCACTCTATGTCTCGTAGAGATGGAATGCCACTCAATAATCATTAAAAAATTAAAGCTGCATAACTGTTTTGTTTATTTTATTCAAAAGATTAATCCATGGGGAATGGTGTTTTCATTTTTTATTTTACTGCTCCGGTTACTGAGTTATTAAGGATGTAGGTTTTTTTATTTTTAATATTGTTGCCCCACCAAAACAAACCTGATCACAGCGGAGTAAGAAAAACTGTTTGAATAATCAGGACATTAAAAATACCAAGTGGCAGATAACGGTCATCATTGAAAAAAAGAGTGCAAGACTATTAAAATTATTCTTATTTTTCAAGTGATCATAGATACATTTCAAAGTACAAAGTGTATCGTCATTTAGACATATCTAGGAGTTATTACTCTGTGTGATATGGGTGGTATCTCCATGTAATATCATGTTCAATTTCGGTACCAGTATGGAGAGTGTCATTCGCTTGAAAATTATAACTCTATTTTAGTATGGTGCTTTTAAGTGTGGACCAGCATCTGAGCCTTTGGCCCACCATTAAGACACTGCAGTCGGAATTAGCATAAAATCCATTATCTTTTTCGCTCTTTTGTTTTTCGTGATTTTCTTGAAAAACATTTGCATTTTTTATTCGGTATATCATGGACTTTTCAAAATATAGTCAAGATGCTACTAGACAAAATCAGACTGTATTTTATTTTATCGTAAATCATCACATACAGTGATCTAAATCGCGCAATGCGTAAAATAAAATAATATTTAAAAACATCAGACTTTACTGTAACCGATTTGACCCAGTATCGGACATCCAGATCTAAGGCTGGTTAAGGGGGCTTTGTATCTCAGCTCACACGAGGCATTGATCCGATGGCAGACTAATGGCGGCCAATTGTCTGCGGTACTGGCCCAACATTATAATGATTCAGTTCCACGTATCGTGTTTGCTATTAAGGGGGTGGTTTGGTCTTGGCCAATGTAACATTATATTAGCCCATAACCTTACCACTATTACATACATTTTGTACACAAACCGAGTCACTACTTCATAATACTTAACTCTTTAAGTGCTTCATTACTACTTAACATTTTCCTTTTATTTGAAGTTGGCATTGCTCACGCAATTGCCAACTTCAAATGAAAGGGAAATCCCCCTCACTTAAAAAGTAAACCTGCTAAATTTCACAATGGGGGCTTTACTCAAGATTTATACATGCATATTTGTTCAATTTCTGTCAAATTTTAGTTGTGGAAAAACAGTATGAATGCGCTTAAAAGCGTCGCCCGCACTCAAAGGGTTAATGGTGTACAGCATGGTGAACTAATTCCGCTACATTTACTCAGTTTTAGTGCATTTATAAGCCCTTTAAAACAATATCAATTATTGTTTTGTACGTTTTAGATTATTTTTATCGAGATAAACAAAACAGTTATGCAGCTTTAAGATACTTGGGCGTCGACCCATGTACAACACTGTATACTTTACAAAGGTTGATTTGTTTGGCACGCTTCAAAACAGGAATGCAATTTAGCACTTTAAATTCGGCAATCCCAACATGCGATCTAGAAAGGCGATCGAGGACAAATCTGATTGTTTTATTTTGTAAAATTTGTAATTTTCCCTGGTAAAGTTTTTGAAGACCACCATACCATGCAGAGTAGGAATAATCAAAATGACATTAAGGGAAGAAGCCAAAAGTCTCCTAGAATATTGATTCAGAAATTTAGCTTGCAAAGAAATTTTGAGAATGGCTTCTGCAATAAGTTGGCCATCTAGCGATTGGTCCAGATCGACCCCCCAGATATCGCATGGATGTTCTGGCAGTCACGTTTGTTTCACCACATGACATTGTGACGTTCATTTCTGAATTGATGCGAAGTCTACTTTTAGTTCCGAAAACAATACATTTTGTCTTCCCTAAATGGATGGAGAGCCTATTATAGACCAATCATCCGTTGAGGGAATAGAGTTCATTACCAAGCCTTTCCTCAATTAGGCCTACACCCCCGCCTGAAACCAATATGCAGAGTCATCTGCATATGAAATAAGTTGGCAAAAAACTGCAGCTTCCATATCATTGACATAAATGAGAAAAAAGTAATGGTCCCAGAATGAATTCCTGTGGTATACGGAGGGAGTCACATCAGGTCAGTCGTTTCTCTTCCCGGACTCATGATATTTATTTCTCACGCACCCCTTAGAGTGTTGACCATGCTGCTCATGTGGGTGAGCCTACAACCTTTGCTCAGTGAATCATGACGATCCGCATACTCTAACAAAATATGGTTTAGCTTTTTAATGCGGTGGATAATAAAGTAAAAAATATGTCTGTCTGTCTGTCCGGTTAAAACAATAGAATGAAAGGTTTAAATAACAGATGCTGTGCACTCTACATAATTTAGCGTATATTATTATGTCTCCCCTCTGGAGACAGAGGTAGGGACATGCTGCTTTACCTGTGTTCACTCAGTTCTGTCTGTTAATCTTTGTCTGTGAGTGTCCCGCGTTGAACCAATGCTGGGCTAATGTTGGCACACCGTCTACGACGCTGACTCATAAACACACATAACAACTTTTAGGTAGCACTTGCGACATCATTTAAACCCAACAGAATTAGATTATTCGATCAAAATCACATCTAAGCTAGGTATTATACGTTCTCCAAAGTTTAGCATATACGCCAAAAATCATATTTGACCTTGAAATTGACCTATTGACCTTGAGGGTGAACTTAAATGACCAAGATAATGGATTTTTCAGTCAAAATCACACGAAAAAGAAGTATTACACATGTTCCTAGCTTTATTAGTTAAAAATCATATTTTCCTTCACTTGACCTTGAAATTGACCTTTTGACTTAGAAGATTACCTTGAAGATGACCTTTAATCATCAAAATAGTGCAATAAATAGTTTATTTAAACAAAATAGAGGTTAAAATCACACGAAAAAGACATACATTGTATTACACTTCTTCCTATTTTTATTTCTTAAAATTCATGTTTTTTTTATTTTGACCTTGGAATTGACTTCACGACCTTGAAGATGACCTTGAAACCCCTAAATAAAACTATAAATGGATTTTCCTGTCAAAATCCCATGAAAAAGAGATATTACACATGTTCCTAGCGTTACTTGTTAAAAATGATATTTTCGCTTACTTGACCTTAAAATTGACCTTTTGGCCTTGAAGATGACCTTGAATAATCAAAATAATTCAGAAATGGATCGCCCAGTCAAAATTGCATAAAAATGAGGTGTTACACTTGCTCCTAGCTCCATTTGTTGAAAAATCATATTTGACCTTGACATTGACCTTTGACCTTGAATATACAAACATGCTCAAACTTTTCAAGCTGGCACTCATCGGATTTGAATTCAGCACAAAAAAATCTATAAGAAACATCAAAAAAACATTGTATATGTAACAAAACAAGGTTAGGTCATTTTTATATAAGCCCTAGCTCGGACTACAATGGATGACTAATCGTGCATGAATATAGCCGGGTTTATAAACGTAGCACCCATTGCATCCCAGCATCTAGTTAAAATGCAAAAAATTCTACAAGTCATCATTGTCTATGGTTATTAACTTTGGTTGACGGAACTGGTGGTGACGACCTCAATGAGAGCGTAAACAGGTAATTACAGTTGACATC
>OZ024912.1:74476338-74486338 GCA_964017125.1 Flabesymbios commensalis | reverse complement strand
ATGCCTGAAGCCACATGGGCACATAGATAATACATTATTGTGTAACTGTTCATGTTTGCTATTATTTAGTTACCACCTACGTGGTATGTAAAATATGCGAACATTGATAGCATTTGTATCTCTTCGTTTCAGCTTAAAAAATAGCGCGAGAGTCTCAATGTTTGTTCTCAAATTAACCAACTATGGGTAAGTGTCACCCACTCTTTAAGTTCAAGTGAGTGAAAATATAAATTGTTCAATTAAACGCTTCAATTGTAGTCATGAGAGTGACTGAACCAGCTTAAGGAATCTTGTCGAGTTAAACTCCTATCAATTTTTGTTTGAAAATCTACAAAAAAATACAAAAAAAACAAAAAACAAACAAAAAATCTGAATTGGTGCTAGACCCACCCACCCACTTTCAAGTTTTTTCTCGGATTTTTTTATTTGTTTTAACTTTACAAGAGAACCAAGCATTGACTGTTTCGTCCGACAAAATGTAGGGATATACCTTCGACGCAGTCCGTAGTATGTTTCAGAGTAAAAAATAAAGTGGTATTCATCTTCTAAATATTGACAATCAAACAAATTACATAATCTTTCCTTTAACATTATTGATCGGGCTTCTGCCTTCTGGCATCAACAACGGTTAAGTTGAGACTTCGTGTAAATCATCCTAATTGATTAATTAATTAATTAATTAATTAATTAATTAATTAATTAATTAATTAATTAATTAATTAATTGATTAATTAATTAATTGATTAATTAATTAATTAATTAATTAATAACACATTACTATGAATTACTCTCGGCGCGTTAACCAGGCGTTGATCATTTGTTTGACGTTACCATAGAACAATCCCCTTTCTGGCAGTAGCAGCGCCGAATTTAGGTTTGTGTGGGCCCTAGGCCAAAAGAGATGGTGGGCCCCAATAGGCAGGGGGTATGACGGTTTTTAGATTATTGCTGATGGATTCTGAGCAATTAAGAGGGTCAATAAGCATTTTATTGAAGTTATAATTTGTGTATTAAGTTGCATCCATATATATCAAGCAATCATTTGATTGATTGATTGATTGATTGATTGATTGATTGATTGATTGATTGATTGATTGATTGATTGATTGATTGATCGATTGATTGATTGATTGATTGATTGATTGATTGATTGATTGATTGATTATTGAACACTAATTATATTTCACATAGAATCATAGATATATTTTCGGTCAAATTCTGTAAAAAAAACTATCCGGGTTTTAGTTTATGTACTGTGATTCAATCAAGATATTAAGCATCTGTGTAACAAGCATCACTTTGGGGGTGAACAAACTTATGTCCAGTGTATGTACGTGTAACACGTATTACTGATGGTACAGATATTGAGAGGTTTATATTTTTCGTGATTATATTTCGTGATTACATTTTCAATGTTCACCCAAAGTGGAACAAACATTCAAAATATTTAGATCTAGTGGTCATAGTCCACCGATTGGTTGAGCTTGAGTCAAATTAACGACAGCGCTTTAACTATGTCCGTTGTAGAATAAAATTTACAAAATAAATTACCTTAGTAGCATTTTGATGACCTTTGTGATCCACTTGCTCAATTAATAACCCGTTTCGTGCGGGGATAGACTTCAGACGTCAGATTCAGACGTTTATGAACTGAACAAGAGCAAAGTGTTATAATGGCTGTAGACCTACAACACAGATATTCAAATGAAGCGGATAGAGCAAACCAAAATATATATGATTTCAAATTGGAAAAATCTATTAGCCTTCATGGTTCTCACAAAAATATGTCAGCGCTTTAAGAGTTAAAATGACATCTTAAGACAATATATTAATTTGGTGAGCTGGTGGATCTGGCTATTGTCGAGAGGTGGATCACATAATAAGATGCCTTTTATCATTTATCAGTCCTGATATTAGTCACTGGACAATGCTTTTCATAAACAACCCAATTATTTCGCGACCACCATCATTCGTAGCGGCGTGTTGCGGGAACAGCGATGAGCAGAACGCTAGCAGACTTACTAACAGTGATGGTTTAACGTTGATCCTTCATTTGCGACATTAGGCCAACATTAAACCAATATTGGGCCAACTTCTTGTTTGCTGATTGTGTCATTGTCTCTGCATACTGACAGCCACCAGAGGGTGCTCAAGTGTGCTGAACAAGTGCGGCTGGTGTCTTTATCACGGCAGATAATTGGGTCCATGCTGATTCCACCTAATTGTCTCAGGTATCGAGTACAAATCTCAACCAGTTTCTGCTACAGAGCTAAAGACAAAATAAACCAATGTTTGTGCAATGCAGGGCCAACGTCAGAAACGCTGGCTCAGTATTACATAAATGTTGTGCCAATGCATTTCGTTGATACATTTGAAAGGGAGTATATACAGTTAGAATAATGAAGGTGCACAATGTCCAGCTGTTCACTGGTCATCGACCTGTCACAATTATCTTAATAATATCACCTCTCTAACAACCATGGCACTTTGTAGTTTGAACAATACATCTCTCTCAGTAACTATAAAACCAGCCAAATCAATGCCTGAAGCCACATGGGCACATAGATAATACATTATTGTGTAACTGTTCATGTTTGCTATTATTTAGTTACCACCTACGTGGTATGTAAAATATGCGAACATTGATAGCATTTGTATCTCTTCGTTTCAGCTTAAAAAATAGCGCGAGAGTCTCAATGTTTGTTCTCAAATTAACCAACTATGGGTAAGTGTCACCCACTCTTTAAGTTCAAGTGAGTGAAAATATAAATTGTTCAATTAAACGCTTCAATTGTAGTCATGAGAGTGACAGAACCAGCTTAAGGAATCTTGTCGAGTTAAAATCCTATCAATTTTTGTTTGAAAATCTACAAAAAAATACAAAAAAAACAAAAAACAAACAAAAAATCTGAATTGGTGCTAGACCCACCCACCCACTTTCAAGTTTTTTCTCGGATTTTTTTATTTGTTTTAACTTTACAAGAGAACCAAGCATTGACTGTTTCGTCCGACAAAATGTAGGGATATACCTTCGACGCAGTCCGTAGTATGTTTCAGAGTAAAAAATAAAGTGGTATTCATCTTCTAAATATTGACAATCAAACAAATTACATAATCTTTCCTTTAACATTATTGATCGGGCTTCTGCCTTCTGGCATCAACAACGGTTAAGTTGAGACTTCGTGTAAATCATCCTAATTGATTAATTAATTAATTAAATAATTAATTAATTAATTAATTAATTAATTAATTGATTAATTAATTAATTGATTAATTAATTAATTAATTAATTAATTAATTAATTAATTAATTAATTAATTAATTAATTAATTAATTAATTAATTAATTAATAACACATTACTATGAATTACTCTCGGCGCGTTAACCAGGCGTTGATCATTTGTTTGACGTTACCATAGAACAATCCCCTTTCTGGCAGTAGCAGCGCCGAATTTAGGTTTGTGTGGGCCCTAGGCCAAAAGAGATGGTGGGCCCCAATAGGCAGGGGGTATGACGGTTTTTAGATTATTGCTGATGGATTCTGAGCAATTAAGAGGGTCAATAAGCATTTTATTGAAGTTATAATTTGTGTATTAAGTTGCATCCATATATATCAAGCAATCAATCAATAAAACTTCTATAGCGCCTATATCCTCAGCGGACCGAGCTCAGAGGCGCACAATATAGGTGTTTTTCGCTGATTTCTCAGTAAATCCTCAACCAATTGCAATGACATTTTGCGAGTTCTCTCTGCAAGTATTCCGGAGACTACCATACAAATTTCGTGAAATTTGAGTGAGTATTTCAAAAGTTGACCCATTTGACATGTGGTGGTATTTTGAGATTAAGGTCTCACCACCCTAAATAAGCCGAAATCACGACAGGTGTATACTAATGATGGAATCTGATAATCTGACAGGGATACAGTGGGCTAAAAGGATGTGTGTCTGGTCTGTGAGAGAGGGTTGAATTTAAGCGTAATTTGAAGTATAGTGGCTTTTTTGCACACTAGGGGGCCTAGCTCAAAATCTGTCTGGGTAGCAACCCCTTATCGGAGCTGTTTTTTGAAAATGCACAGTCCAGGCTTCATTGTGATATGCGGCACTAGATAGGGGGGGGGGGAGGGTAAAAAGAAGTAAAATCGGCCCGTGGAATTGAGGCATTTTACATGTATTTCAATGGGACTGGCATTTGGGGTGGTGAGACCTTAAAGCTGAATGAAATAAATGGGTTTAGGGACCCACCATTCAATCTCCGGGGGGGGGGGAGGGTGCTGGAGTTTTTGTTGGGGACAAATGATTTATTTCAACCCGGCTCGGGCGCGCGCTAAAATGGATATTTTTGTACATGATTATATAAAACAGTTCTTGAAATAACTTATGTATTTAATGCCGAGTCGGCCCCTAAATTATTTATTTCAAAAATACTCCAGCCCCCCCCCCCCGTCCCCTGGAGATTGAATAGTGGCCTCCTTATAGAGGAGCGTCATAATTAGCAATTTACTACATGTCAAATGGTCAGGATTGTTGCCATGAAACTAGAAAATAATGCTTTCCAAATTTCATGACAATCGGATGATGATTGCCTGAGAAATAAGCGAAAAACATGCAACGCAAAAGTGACGGATTTAGTGTGATTTTACATTAGATCTACCCTTTTTTTAATCATTGATTTATCCTTAATTTATATGACATAATACAAAGACAATCGTTTTTTATTTAAAAAAAGTCCAATAAAAAAGAACATAGATCTATAATCACAATGACATTCAGAACGATTTCTTCCCACATTTTGGGAGAATTTGTCAATTATATTATATTGTTGGGAGAATTTGTCAATTATACTCTCAGAAAAGGGATTAATAAGGCTTCCTGTCAGTTAGATACAGGAAAACTTACTAATTCCATGTAAATTATCAACATTGGTCAGTAAAGCACAGGGAACCCAACAAGTTATTCAACTATCGAGACAGAAAGGGATTAGGGCCCATGCGGCCATGCCAGTTAGATGCAGGGAACAGTGTCGGATCCAGAGGGGGCGCAGCCGGCGCACGCCCCTCCCCCTCTGTTCAGGGCTTTAAAAACCATAAGCGATCATATTTGGGCTGAAATATGCTCTAGAATGGGTCATTTGATTAGATGCCTTATGAAAAAAAATTCGGGGAGCATGCATGGACCCTCTAGAACATATCAGAGGCCGGCTATGGTGCGCATGGTGCATGGTGCTTTTTCTGTATGGGGGCTACTAGCATTGAAGAACAAACATGTTTATTAAGTTTGTTTAAACCAGTTTGACTTGACATTCAATATTGACAATAATATTTCAATCTATTCAAGTCTGAAAATAAATTGATTTCAAGCAATAGTTTAGCTGACAAAATCAGTCCGAACGTTCTGAAATGTCATAAATAATAACATTTGCGTTGCAAAAACGTATCCTGTATATTCTTTACGTGATTTTGATAATTTATGCAACACAGGATTTAAAGTAGATGGTTGTTTTTCTGTTATGTATTCTGTGGGGTTATAGAGTACATTTCGCACAGTGGTAGGCGAGCGTAATCTAGTAATGGTGTTGTGACATTTCGAGCGTCTGAATTACAATGCTTCTCGTTGGACATGCCGCGTTCTATCAATAATAAATCTAAAGACGTTGATTCAACATTGCTACAGCGTTGTGCGCCTGTTTGGCATTCAGTACGCAACGACCTGGAGGACGAAGATCATTCCTAGAAATGAAGCCATCAAACGTGCTCATACATTTCTTATCCCCCTCATATTCTCTGGGTATCTATGTTTCTCTTTGGATACAGGGTCACGTTCGCACTGTTGCGTGGGTTAATGCATGGTAAGTGGGAGAGTTGATTGATTGATTGATTGATTGATTGATTGATTGCTTGATTGCTTGATTGCTTGATTGATTGATTGATTGATTGATTGATTGATTGATTGATTGATTGATTGATTGATTGATTGATTGATTGATTGATTGATTGATTGATTGATTGATTGATTGATTGATTGATTGATGGATTGATGGATTGATGGATTGATGGATTGATGGGTTGATGGATTGTTGGCCAGTGCCGGCAGTAGTGGTGGAAGGAATATGCCTACACGTTGAAGATTTACTTGTGTCTTTGGTTATTTCAATAATTATATCCTGGACATTTAAGATTGTGACCCAAGAGGGAAACCAATGCAGATATGTTTACAAAATAATAGGCCATTTTTGTCTAAACACACAAACAGACGAAAGCCGGGCCTCGGAGTTCGGGAGCTCATTTTCTAGTTTTCTATATTTTTTAATTCTTTCAGTGAGGTGATCAACTATATATGTCAGATTTATAATTTTAAAGACGGTCCCCGAGTTGAAAGGGTTGATGTTTGTGTTTGCATAATATGTGAGTAACGCCCTACGACAGTAGCCTTTGTCATCATTACACTCATTATACACTGGAGATTGCACTTAGCGGGAGGCTCCCGGACGATAACATTAACCTGCGTGTTAGAAGCCTGGCCTTATTATCTCAACCGTGATGTTAACCTAGCTCATAAAATCACAAAATAAGATATCGCAGTCTGGTGTGCTCAGAGTATCTGATATCTTTACGATTCACAAAAAAACAAGGAGAGCATAGCCGAGAATAGAGCGGATTTTTTTTCATCTGGCCGGGGATATACTTTCCTTTGAACGGATGCAGAACGAATACACCTTTATTATGGTGTGCAGACGGTATAAACCTCCACAAAGGGTAGGATTTCAAAACAGCTGTATACATTGATTTAAAATATACATATTCAATTATTAATAACTAAATATCTTTAGAAAAAGGTACATTTTCTGCTGCTGACAGAATTTTTAGAAATATCCAGAAATATCTGGAATTTCTAGAAATTTATTTGCGGGTAATGGATTGGAAGCATTTTCAAGAAATGTGAATGATATAAACATTTTTCAGTGAAAGTTGCGAACTTGAATTTTAACATAAGTAACGTATACTGAACACATAGCTAATTAGCATTAAAAAATGGCTACAATCGCTATTTTTGCAAAAAAAAATGCTAACTGTGGAACTAAACAAGCTATAAAGACGCCTAATATCTGAAATTCTGATAAATCCAGTGAAATGCCTATTTTTTTCAAACAGAGATCATCTAGATATCTAAATCCAAGTTTGAACATTGCTAAATACGATAACTTTGGAACTAAGCAAGATATAGAACTAAATATGCATACAATATCAAATTCCACTAATTTTGGTGTAACGAATCTAATGAAATTGCTATTTTTAGCTTTTGGAATATCTTGACCTTGTTTTAGGCATTCAAGGGGAGCTGCAGCCTCCACGTGTCTGGCTATTTTATCTTCGGGCAGATTGCCAGCGGCGTACCCAGATTCCTCCTCTCAACGGTGCAATGCAGCTCCCGTTTTGGCCGTTGTAAGGCCTTAAGCTAACGACAATAGAGTGTTTGACATTATGTCTTCTCACGTGGGATGAATGGAGTCTTTATACATCATAATCTGATCCCCGCACTGAAAGAATTTAAATAATTATAATGGCCATAGACCCATAACATATGTATTCAAATGTGGCGGAAAGAGGTAAATAAGCAATTTATGGTGATTTAAGATTGACAAAAGAACATTTGGTTTCCATGGCTTATTCAAAAATAATTCAGCGCTGTAAGCATGGTAGGGGTTAGGGGTGTCTGGAGCTTCAATTTGATTTATTACACTTCGGGGATAGATGAAAATTAGACATTACTGGGATATAGGAATGGCGGTAGCGATGTGCAGCTGACAGCGCATGATAACACGAGGAAATAACCGAAAAGGTGGAACATTCACAGTTAGCGTTAGGTTGTGTGGGAGAAATGGGTCTGGTGTCTTTTATTGGTGATCTGTGACATTAAAGGCAGTATGCGTTTGCTGGTTTAGACGTAATAGCACATGTCGCTATGTAGCATATCAATATTCGATGCCATGCTCATGTTGAAATTAGGTTTCTGCTATATTATCACTAATAATTAATCTGAAAACACTAGATCAATGTCTTTTTTTGTATCTAATCCATAAGAACAGCCATTATATCATATTTAGTCGAAATAAATATAGATAATACTAAATTATGGACTAAATTATATTAAAACCAACCACACGTAAAGGAAGTAAAGCAGCATTATTCAGAAGTTCTGACAGAATTCGTCCTGCAAAAATCAAAACAGTGTTTTCCTCTTTGCTCAGAAGAGCAGCAGGCATTATAAAATCACATCGCTAGTCGCTACACAACTAAATATTAATTGTGACACTAATTATATTTCATATAGAATCATAAATATATTTTCGGTCATAATCTGTAAAAAAAACTATCCGGGTTTTAGTTTATATACTGTGATTCAATCAAGATATTAAGCATCTGTGTAACAAGCATCACTTTGGGGGTGAACAAACTTATGTCCAGTGTATGTACGTGTAACACGTATTACTGATGGTACAGATATTGAGAGGTTTATATTTTTCGCGATTATTTTTCGTGATTACATTTTCAGTGTTCACCCAAAGTGGAACAAACGTTCAAAATATTTAGACCTAGTGGTCATAGTCCACCGATTGGTTGAGCTTGAGTCACATTAACGACAGCGCTTTAACTCTTTCCGTTGTAGAAGAAAATTTACAAAATAAATTATCTTAATAGCATTTTGATGACCTTTGTGATCCCCTTGCTCAATTAATAACCCGTTTCGTGCAAGGATCGACTTCAGGCGTCAGATTCAGGCGTTTATGGACTAAAAGAGCAAAGTGCTATAATAGACCCATAACACAGATATTCAAATGAAGCGGAATGAGCAAACCAAAATATTTATTATTATTTCAAATTGGAAAAATCTATTAGCCTTCATGGTTCTCACAAGAATATTTCAGCGCTTTAAGAGTTAAAATGACATCTTAAGACAATATATTAATTTGGTGAGCCGGTGGATCTGGCTATTGTCGAGAGGTGGATCACATTATGATATCTTAAGACAATATATTAATTTGGTGAGCTGGTGGATCTGGCTACTGTCGAGAGGTGGATCACATTATGATATCTTAAGACAATATATTAATTTGGTGAGCCGGTGGATCTGGCTACTGTCGAGAGGTGGATCACATTATAAGATGCCTTTTATCATTTATCAGTCCTGATATTAGTCACTGGACAGTGTTTTTCATAACCAACCCAATTATTTCACGACCACCATCATTCGTAGCGGCGTGTTGCGGGAACAGCGATGAGCAGAACGCTAGCAGACTTACTAACAGTGATGGTTTAACGTTGATTCTTCATTTGCGACATAAGGCCAACATTAAACCAGTATTGGGCCAACTTCTTGTTTGCTGACTGTGTCATTGTCTCTGCATGCTGACAGCCACCAGAGCGTGCTCAAGTGTGCTGAACAAGTGCGGCTGGTGTCTTTATCGCGGTAGATAATTGGGTCCATGCTGATTCCACCTAATTGTCTCAGGCATCGAGTACATATCTCAACCAGTTTCTGCTACAGAGCTAAAGACAAAATAGACCAATGTTTGTGCAATGCAGGGCCAACGTCAGAAACGCTTGCTCAGTATTACATAAATGTTGTGCCAATGCATTTCGTTGACACATTTGAAAGGGAGTATATACAGTTGGAATAATGAAGGTGCACAATGTCCAGCTGTTCACTGGTCATCGACCTGTCACAATTATCTTAATAATATCACCTCTCTAACAACCATGGCACTTTGTAGTTTAGACGATACAAGTCCATCTCTCTGAGTAAATATAAAACCAGCCAAATCAATGTCTGAAGCCACATGTGCTCACATAGATTATGAATTAATTTATTGTGTAACTTTTCATGTTTGCTATTATTTAGTTACCACCTACGTGGTATGTAAAATATGCGAACATTGATAGCATTTGTATCTCTTCGTTTCAGCTTAAACAATAGCGCGAGAGTCTCAATGTTTGTTCTCA
>OZ024912.1:74453838-74471338 GCA_964017125.1 Flabesymbios commensalis | reverse complement strand
GGTGATCTGTGACATTAAAGGCAGTATGCGTTTGCTGGCTTAGACGTAATAGCACATGTCGCTATGTAGCATATCAATATTCGATGCCATGCTCATGTTGATTTTGATTGATGATGATTTCTGACATCTATATATATCAATTGAACAAATAAAACGTGTTTTCATTGCTTTCTCTTTGTCCATTAATGACAAATCCAAGATGGCCACCACTGATAAGCAAAAATTAGGTTTCTGCTATATTATCACTAATAATTAATGTGAAAACACTAGATCAATGTCTTTTTTTGTATCTAATCCATAAGAACAGCCATTATATCATATTTAGTCGAAATAAATATAGATAATACTAAATTATGGACTAAATTATATTAAAACCAACCACACGTAAGGGAAGTAAAGCAGCATTATTCAGAAGTTCTGACAGAATTCGTCCTGCAAAAATCAAAACAGTGTTTTCCTCTTTGCTCAGAAGAGCAGCGGGCATTATACAATCACATCACTAGTCGCTACACAACTAAATATTAATTGTGACACTAATTATATTTCATATAGAATCATAAATATATTTTCGGTCATAATCTGTAAAAAAACCTATCCGGGTTTTAGTTTATATACTGTGATTCAATCAAGATATTAAGCATCTGTGTAACAAGCATCACTTTGGGGGTGAACAAACTTATGCCCAGTGTATGTACGTGTAACACGTATTACTGATGGTACAGATATTGAGAGGTTTATATTTTTCGTGATTATTTTTCGTGATTACATTTTCAGTGTTCACCCAAAGTGGAACAAACGTTCAAAATATTTAGACCTAGTGGTCATAGTCCACCGATTGGTTGAGCTTGAGTCACATTAACGACAGCGCTTTAACTCTTTCCGTTGTAGAAGAAAATTTACAAAATAAATTATCTTAATAGCATTTTGATGACCTTTGTGATCCACTTGCTCAATTAATAACCCGTTTCGTGCGAGGATCGACTTCAGGCGTCAGATTCAGGCGTTTATGGACTAAAAGAGCAAAGTGCTATAATAGACCCATAACACAGATATTCAAATGAAGCGGATAGAGCAAACCAAAATAATTATTATTATTTCAAATTGGAAAAATCTATCAGCCTTCATGGTTCTCACAAGAATATTTCAGCGCTTTAAGAGTTAAAATGACATCTTAAGACAATATATTAATTTGGTGAGCTGGTGGATCTGGCTATTGTCGAGAGGTGGATCACATTATAAGATGCCTTTTATCATTTATCAGTCCTGATATTAGTCACTGGACAGTGTTTTTCATAAACAACCCAATTATTTCACGACCACCATCATTCGTAGCGGCGTGTTGCGGGAACAGCGATGAGCAGAACGCTAGCAGACTTACTAACAGTGATGGTTTAACGTTGATTCTTCATTTGCGACATAAGGCCAACATTAAACCAGTATTGGGCCAACTTCTTGTTTGCTGACTGTGTCATTGTCTCTGCATGCTGACAGCCACCAGAGGGTGCTCAAGTGTGCTGAACAAGTGCGGCTGGTGTCTTTATCGCGGTAGATAATTGGGTCCATGCTGATTCCACCTAATTGTCTCAGGCATCGAGTACAAATCTCAACCAGTTTCTGCTACAGAGCTAAAGACAAAATAGGCCAATGTTTGTGCAATGCAGGGCCAACGTCAGAAACGCTTGCTAAGTATTACATAAATGTTGTGCCAATGCATTTCGTTGACACATTTGAAAGGGAGTATATACAGTTAGAATAATGAAGGTGCACAATGTCCAGCTGTTCACTGGTCATCGACCTGTCACAATTATCTTAATAATATCACCTCTCTAACAACCATGGCACTTTGTAGTTTGAACAATACATCTCTCTCAGTAACTATAAAACCAGCCAAATCAATGCCTGAAGCCACATGGGCTCACATAGATAATACATTATTGTGTAACTGTTCATGTTTGCTATTATTTAGTTACCACCTACGTGGTATGTAAAATATGCGAACATTGATAGCATTTGTATCTCTTCGTTTCAGCTTAAACAATAGCGTGAGAGTCTCAATGTTTGTTCTCAAATTAACCAAATATGGGTAAGTCTCACCCACTCTTTAAGTTCAAGTGAGTGAAAATATAAATTGTTCAATTTAACGCTTTAATTGTAGTCATGAGAATGACTGAACCAGCTTAAGGAATCTTGTCGAGTTAAACTTCTATCAATATTTGTCTGCAAATGTACAAAAAAATACAAAAAAAACAAAAAACAAACAAAAAATCTGAATTGGTGCTAGACCCACCCACCCACTTTCAAGTTTTTTCTCGGATTTTTTGATTTTTTTTAACTTTACAAGAGAACCAAGCATTGACTGTTTCGTCCGACAAAATGTATGGATATACCTTCGACGCAGTCCGTAGTATGTTTCAGAGTAAAAAATAAAGTGGTATTCATCTTCTAAATATTGACAATCACACAAATTACATAATCTTTCCTTTAACATTATTGATCAGGCTTCTGCCTTCTGGCATCAACAACGGTTAAGTTGAGACTTCGTGTAAATCATCCTAATTGATTAATTAATTAATTAATTAATTAATTAATTAATTAATTAATTAATTAATTAATTAATTAATACATTAATTAATTAATTAATTAATTAATAACACATTACTATGAATTACTCTCGGCGCGTTAACCAGGCGTTGATCATTTGTTTGACGTTACCATAGAACAATCCCCTTTCTGGCAGTAGCAGCGCCGGATTTAGGTTTGTGTGGGCCTTAGGCCAAAAGAGATGGTGGGCCCCAATAGGCAGGGGGTATGACGGTTTTTAGATTATTGCTGATGGATTCTGAGCAATTAAGAGGGTCAATAAGCATTTTATTGAAGTTATAATTTGTGTATTAAGTTGCATCCATATATATCAAGCAATCAATCAATAAACTTCTATAGCGCCTATATCCTCAGCTGACCGAGCTCAGAGGCGCACAATATAGGTGTTTTTCGCTGATTTCTCAGTAAATCCTCAACCAATTGCCATGAAATTTTGCGAGTTCTCTCTGCAAGTATTCCGGAGACTACCATAAAAATTTCGTGAAATTTGAGTGAGTATTTCAAAAGTTGACCCATTTGACATGTGGTGGTATTTTGAGATTAACGTCTCACCACCCTAAATAAGCCGAAATCACGGCAGGTGTATACTAATGATGGAATCATCACACAAAATATTTTCAATGCGGCTGTTTCAACCTCTGTTGAATTAAAAACAAATACAAAGAAGTTATATTTCTGTGAATATTTAATTAGTACATGATGTCTCCTTCATCCCGGATATCAGATATAACTGTTTCGTGATAATCTGACAGGGATACAGTGGGCTAAAAGGATGTGTGTCTGGTCTGTGAGAGAGGGTTGAATTTAAGCGTAATTTGAAGTATAGTGGCTTTTTTGCACACTAGGGGGCCTAGCTCAAAATCTGTCTGGGTAGCAACCCCTTATCGGAGCTGTTTTTGAAAATGCACAGTCCAGGCTTCATTATGATATGCGGCACTAGATAGGGGGGGGGAGGGTAAAAAGAAGTAAAATCGGCCCGTGGAATTGAGGCATTTTACATGTATTTCAATGGGACTGGCATTTGGGGTGGTGATACCTTAAAGCTGAATGAAATAAATGGGTTTAGGGACCCACCATTCAATCTCCGGGGGGGGGGGGAGGGTGCTGGAGTTTTTGTTGGGGACAAATGATTTATTTCAACCCGGCTCGGGCGCGCGCTAAAATGGATATTTTTGTACATGATTATATAAAACAGTTCTTGAAATAACTTATGTATTTAATGCCGAGTCGGCCCCTAAATTATTTATTTCAAAAATACTCCGCCCCCCCCCGTCCCCTGGAGATTGAATAGTGGCCTCCTTATAGAGGAGCGTCATAATTAGCAATTTACTACATGTCAAATGGTCACGATTGTTGCCATGAAACTAGAAAATAATGCTTTCCAAATTTCATGACAATCGGATGATGATTGCCTGAGAAATAAGCGAAAAACATGCAACGCAAAAGTGACGGATTTAGTGTGATTTTACTTTAGATCTACCCTTTTTTTAATCATCGATTTATCCTTAATTTTTATGACATAATACAAAGACAATCGTTTTTTATTTAAAAAAAGTCCAATAAAAAAGAACATAGATCTATAATCACAATGACATTCAGAACGATTTCTTCCTACATTTTGGGAGAATTTGTCAATTATATTATATTGTTGGGATAATTTGTCAATTATACTCTCAGAAAAGGGATTAATAAGGCTTCCTGTCAGTTAGATACAGGAAAACTTACTAATTGCATGTAAATTATCAACATTGGTCAGTAAAGCACAGGGAACCCAACAAGTTATTCAACTATCGAGACAGAAAGGGATTAGGGCCCAAGCGACCATGTTATTTAGATGCAGGGAACAGTGTTGGACCCAGAGGGGGCGCAGCCGGCGCACGCCCCTCCCCCTCCGTTCAGGGCCTTAAAAACCATAAACGATCATATTTGGGCTGAAATATGCTCTAGAATGGGTCATTTGATTAGATGCCTTATGAAAAAAATTTCGGGGAGCATGCATGGACCCTCTAAAACATATCAGAGGCCGGCTATGATGCGCATGGTGCGCATGGTGCATGGTGCTTTTTCTGTATGGGGGCTACTAGCATTGAAGAACAAACATGTTTATTAAGTTTGTTTAAACCAGTTAGACTTGACATTCAATATTGACAATAATATTTCAATCTATTCAAGTCTGAAAATAAATTGATTTCAAGCAATAGTTTAGCTGACAAAATCAGTCCGAACGTTCTGAAATGTCATAAATAATAACATTTGCGTTGCAAAAACTTATCCTGTATATTCTTTACGTGATTTTGATAATTTATGCAACACAGGATTTAAAGTAGATGGTTGTTTTTTTGTTTTGTATTCTGTGGGGTTATTGAGTACATTTCGCACAGTGGTAGGCGAGCGTAATCTAGTAATGGTGTTGTGACATTTCGAGCGTCTGAATTACAATGTTTTTCGTTGGACATGCCGCGTTCTATCAATATTAAATCTAAAGACGTTGATTCAACATTGCTACAGCGTTGTGCGCCTGTTTGGCATTCAGTACGCAACGACCTGGAGGACGGAGATCATTCCTAGAAATGAAGCCATCAAACGTGCTCATACATTTCTTATCCCCCTCATATTCTCTTGGTATCTAGTTTCTCTCTGGATACAGGGTCACGTTCGCACTGTTGCGTAGGTGAATGCATGGTAAGTGGGAGAGTTGATGATTGATTGATTGATTGATTGATTGATTGATTGATTGATTGATTGATTGATTGATTGATTGATTGATTGATTGATTGATTGATTGATTGATTGATTGATTGATTGATTGATTGATTGATTGATTGATTGATTGATTGATTGATTAATGAATTGATGGATTGATGGATTGATGGATTGATTGATTGTTGGCCAGTACCGGCAGTAGTGGTGGAAGGAATATGCCTACACGATGAAGATTTACTTGTGTCCTTTGTTATTTTAATAATTATATCCTGAAAATTTAAGATTGTGACCCATGAGGGAAACCAATGCAGATATGTTTACAAAATAATAGGCCATTTTTTGTCTTAACACTCAAACAGACGAAAGCCGGGCCTCGGAGTTCGGGAGCTCATTTTCTAGTTTTATATATTTTTTAATTCTTTCAGTGAGGTGATCAACTTTATACGTCAGATTCATAATTTTAAAGACGGTCCCCGAGTTGAAAGGGTTGATGTTTGTGTTTGCATAATATGTGAGTAATGGTCTACTGACAGTAGACTTTGTCATCATTACACTCATTACACACTGGAGATTGGACTTAGCGGGAGGCTCCCGGACGATAACATTGACCTGCGTGATAGAAGCCTGGCCTTATTATCTCAACCGTGATGTGAACCTAGCTCATAAAATCTCAAAATAAGATATCGCAGTCTGGTGTGCTCAGCGTATCTGATATCTTTACGATTCACAAAAAAACAAGGAGAGCAGAGCCGAGAATAGAGCGGATTTTTTTTCATCTGGCCGGGGATATACTTTCCTTTGAACGGATGCGAAAACGAATACACCTTTATTATTGTGTGCAGACGGTATAAACCTCCACAAAGGGTAGGATTTCAAAACAGCTGTATACATTGATTTAAAATATACATATTCAATTATTAATAACTAAATATCTGTAGAAAAAGGTACATTTTTTGCTGCTGACAGAATTTCTAGAAATATCCAGAAATATCTGGAAATTTCTAGAAATTTATTTGCGGGTAATAGATTAGAAGCATTTTCAAGAAATGTGAATCCTATAAACATTTTTCAGGGAAAGTTGGGAACTTGAATTTTAACATAATTAACGTATACTGAACACATAGCTAATTAGCATTAGAAAATGGCTACAATCGCTATTTTTGCAAAAAATGCTAACTGTGGAACTAAACAAGCTATAAAGACGCATAATATCTGACATTCTGATAAATCCAATGAAATGCCTATATTTTTAAACAGAGATCATCTAGATATCTAAATCCATGTTTGAACATTGCTAAATACGATAACTTTGGAACTATTTTTAGCTTTTGGAACATCTTGACCTTGTTTTAAGCATTTAAGGGGAGCTGCAGCCTCCACGTGTCTGGCTATTTTATCTTCGGGCGGATTGCCAGCGGCGTACCCAGATTCCTCCTCTCAACGGTGCAATGCAGCTCCCGTTTTGGCCGTTGTAAGGCCTTAAGCTAACGACAATAGTGTTTGACATTATGTCTTCTCACGTGGGATGAATGGAGTCTTTATACATCATAATCTGATCCCCGCACTGAAAGAATTTAAATAATTATAATGGCCATGGACTCATAACATATGTATTCAAATGTAGCGGAAAGAGGTAAATAAGCAATTGATGGTGATCTAAGATTGACAAAAGAACATTTGGTCTCCATGGCTTATTCAAAAATAATTCAGCATGGTAAGGGATGACTGTTATGATTAAGACGTCTGGAGCTTCAATTTGATTTATTACACTTCGGGGATATATGAAAATTAGACATTACTGGGAGATAGGAATGGCGGTAGCGATGTGCAGCTGACAGTGCATGATAACACGAGGAAATAACCGAAAGGTGGAACATTCACAGTGTGCGTTGGATTGTGTGAGAGAAATGTGTCTGTGTCTTTTATTGGTGATCTGTGAAATTAAAGGCAGTATGCGTTTGCTGGTTTAGACATAATAGCACATGTCGCTATGTAGCATATCCATATTCGATGTCATGCTCATGTTGATTTTGATTGATGATGATTTCTCACATCTATATATATCAATTAAACAAATAAAAAGTGTTTTCATTGTTTTCTCTTTGTCCATTAATGACAAATCCAAGATGGCCACCACTGATAAGCAAAAATTAGGTTTCTGCTATATTATCACTAATAATTAATGTGAAAACACTAAATCAATGTCTTTTTCTTTGTATCTAATCCATAAGAACAGCCAGAATATCATATTTCGACGAAATAAATATAGATAATACTAAATTATGGACTAAATTATATTAAAAACAACCACACGTGAAGGTAGTAAAGCAGC
Source organism: Flabesymbios commensalis (assembly GCA_964017125.1). Classification (NCBI taxonomy): domain Eukaryota; kingdom Metazoa; phylum Annelida; class Polychaeta; order Terebellida; family Flabelligeridae; genus Flabesymbios; species Flabesymbios commensalis. The sequence goes on along the minus strand of OZ024912.1, from coordinate 74,463,702 downwards.
ATTATTCAGAAGTTCTGACAGAATTCGTCCTGCAAAAATCAACACAGTGTTTTCCTCTTTGCTCAGAGGAGCAGCGGGCATTATAAAATCACATCGCTAGTCGCTACACAACTAAATATTAATTGTGACACTAATTATATTTCATATAGAATCATAAATATATTTTCGGTCATAATCTGTAAAAAAAACTATCCGGGTTTTAGTTTATATATAGTGATTCAATCAAGATATTAAGCATCTGTGTAACAAGCATCACTTTGGGGGTGAACAAATTTATGTTCAGTGTATGTACGTTTAACACGTATTACTGATGGTACAGATATTGAGAGGTTTATATTTTTTCGTGATTATTTTTCGAGATTACATTTTCAGTGTTCACCCAAAGTGGAACAAACGTTTAAAATATTTAGACCTAGTGGTCATAGTCCACCGATTGGTTGAGCTTGAGTCACATTAACGACAGCGCTTTAACTCTTTCCGTTGTAGAAGAAAATTTACAGAATAAATTATCTTAATAGCATTTTGATGACCTTTGTGATCCACTTGCTCAATTAATAACCCGTTTCGTGCGGGGATCGACTTCAGGCGTCAGATTCAGGCGTTTATGGACTAAAAGAGCAAAGTGCTATAATAGACCCATAACACTGATATTCAAATGAAGCGGATAGAGCAAACCAAAATATTTATTATTATTTCAAATTGGAAAAATCTATTAGCCTTCATGGTTCTCACAAAAATATGTCAGCGCTTTAAGAGTTAAAATGACATCTTAAGACAATATATTAATTTGGTGAGCCGGTGGGTCTGGCTACTGTCGAGAGGTGGATCACATTATAAGATGCCCTCGATCATTTATCAGTCCTGATATTAGTCACTGAACAATGCTTTTCATAAACAACCCAATTATTTCACGCCCACCATCATTCGTAGCGGTGTGTTGCGGGAACAGCGATGAGCAGAACGCTAGTAGACTTACTAACAGTGATGGTTTAACGTTGATTCTTCCTTTGCGACATAAGGCCAACATTAAACCAGTATTGGGCCAACTTCTTGTTTGCTGACTGTGTCATTGTCTCTGCATGCTGATAGCCACCAGAGTGTGCTCAAGTGTGCCGAACAAGTGCGGCTGGTGTCTTTATCACGGCAGATAATTGGGTCCATGCTGATCCACCTAATTGTCTCAGGCATCGAGTACAAATCTCAACCAGTTTCTGCTACAGAGCTAAAGACAAAATAGACCAATGTGTGTGCAATGCAGGGCCAACGTCAGAAACGCTGGCTCAGTATTACATAAATGTTGTGCCAATGCATTTCGTTGACACATTTGAAAGGGAGTATATACAGTTAGAATAATGAAGGTGCACGATGTCCAGCTGTTCACTGGTCATCGACCTGTCACAATTATCTTAATAATATCACCTCTCTAACAACCATGGCACTTTGTAGCTTAGACGATACAAGTCCATCTCTCTGAGTAAATATAAAACCAGCCAAATCAATGTCTGAAGCCACATGTGCTCACATAGATTATGAATTAATTTATTGTGTAACTGTTTATGTTTGCTATTATTTAGTTACCACCTACGTGGTATGTAAAATATGCGAACATTGATAGCATTTGTATCTCTTCATCTCAGCTTAAACAATAGCGTGAGAGTCTCAATGTTTGTTCTCAAATTAACCAAATATGGGTAAGTGTCACACACTCTTTAAGTTCAAGTGAGTGAAAATATAAATTATTTAATTTAACGCTTTAAAAGTAGATTAGAGAAAGACTGAACCAGTTTAAGGGGTCTTGTCAAGCTAAAGAAAAAAATGGATTAGCCAGATGCAACCCACCGTACTCCTATCAATTTTCGTTTGAAAATGTAAAAAAAAAATAAAAAAAATAATAAAAAAAATCAGAATTGGTGCTAGACCCACCCACCCACTTTCAAGTTTTTTCTCGGATTTTTTTATTTTTTTTCAACTTGACAAGAGAACCAAGCATTGACTGTTTCGTCCGACAAAATGTAGGGATATACCTTCGACGCAGTCTGTAGTATGTTTCAGAGTAAAAAATAAAGTGGTATTCATCTTCTAAATATTGACAGTCACACAAATTGCATAATCTTTCATTAAACATTATTGCTCGGGCTTCTGCCTTCTGGCATCAACAACGGTTAAGTTGAGACTTCGTGTAAATCATCTTAATGGTACCTACATTACTAACACATTACTATGAATTACTCTCGGCGCGTTAACCAGGCGTTGATCATTTGTTTGACGTAATCATAGAACAATCCCCTTTCTGGCAGTAGCAGCGCCGGATTTAGGTATGTGTGGGCCCTAGGCCAAAAGAGATGGTGGGCCACAATAGGCAGGGGGTATGACGGTTTTTAGATTATTGCTGATGTATTGTGAGGAATTAAGAGGGTCAATATGCATTTTATTGAAGTTATATTTCGTGTATTAAGTTGCATCCATATATATCAAGCAATCAATCAATTCAACTTCTATAGCGCCTATATCCTCAGCGGACCGAGCTTAAAGGCGCACGCACAATATAGGTCTTTTTCGCTGATTTCTCAGTCAATCCTCAACCAATTGCCATGAAATTTTGCGAGTTCTCTCTGCAAGTATTCCGGAGACTACCATTAAAATTTCGTGAAATTTGAGTGAGTATTTCAAAAGTTGACCCATTTGACATGTAATGGTATTTCGAGATTAAAGCTGAATGAAATCAATGGGTTTAGGAAACCACCATTCAATCTCCGGGGGGGAGGGTGCTGGAGTTTTTGTTGGGGACAAATGATTTATTTCAACCCGGCTCGGGGGCGCGCTGAAATTGATATTTTTGTACATGCTTATATAAAACAGTTCTTAAAATAACTTATCTATTTAATGCAGAGTCGGCCCTAAATTATTTATTTCAAAAATACTCCAGCCCCCCCCCCCCCCCCCGTCCCCTGGAGATTGAATAGTGGCCTTCTTATAGAGGAGCGTCATAATTAGCAATTTACTACATGTCAAATGGACAGGATTGTTGCCATGAAACTAGAAAACAATGCTTTCCAATTTTCATGACAATCGGATGATGATTGCCTGAGAAATAAGCGAAAAAACATGCAACGCAAAAGTGACGGATTTAGTGTGATTTTACTTTAGATCTTCCCTTTTTTTTAATCATTGATTTATTGTAAATTTTTATGACATAATACAAAGACAATCGTTTTATATTTAAAAAAAGTCCAGTAAAAAAGAACATAGATCTATAATCACAATGACATTCAGAACGATTTCTTCCTACATTTTTGGAAGAAAAGGGATTAATAAGGCTTCCTGTCAGTTAGATACAGGAAAACTTACTAGTTGCATGTAAATTATCAACATTGGTCAGTAAAGCACAGGGAACCCAACCAGTTATTTAACTATCGGGACAGAACGGGATTAGGGGGGCATGCCAGTTAGATGCGGGGAACAGTGTTGAATCCAGAGGGGGCGTAGCCGGCGCACCCCCTCCCCCTCCGTTCAGGGCCTTAAAAACCATAAACGATCATATTTGGGCCGAAATATGCTCTAGAATGCGCATTTGATTAGATGCCTTATCAAAAAAATTCCGGGGAGCATGCATGGACCCTCTAGAACATATCAGAGGCTGGCTATGCCAGCTCTGGTGCGCATAAATTCTTGCGAAAATTCTCCCCCCCCCCCCCTCTGTCAATTCCTGGATCCGCCACTGGGAAAATTGTCAGCATTGAACAGTAAAGCACAGGAAGCCCCAACCAGTTATTTATCGGTACTGAATAGGAATTAGGCCCTCCCCTTCCAGATGCTGCTTATGTCAAAGGCATCAGGAATACATGAATTTCATGAAAATTTTTATTATCTTACCCAGTGGGCACCCCAAATGTGGTGAGCCCTAAGGAAAATGGCCTATATGGCCTACTGGTAAAACCGGCGCTGGGCAGTAGGCTAGTATTGTCAATTGGATGAGAGAGAGAAACATAATTGAGGCTTGGGAGGTGTCATCTCACGTGATATCGTTCACCTACCATAATCAGTAATATCGCGTATACATTCGTAATGTAGACATCTGTAATTTGGACTATCATCACCACTGAAACCAAAGAGAATGGGTCAACTTGGTGTACCCATTATTGTGGTAATTAGCGATGACGGCAATATTTACGAAAGTATCGTACATGTTGAAGAAACTTGGTTCGGTCGCACTGATTGTCATGCAGGTCAGAGTAATGATGTCAGTCAGAACATGTCCACAAGTCTATGAGGGAAGATCCTGGGAAATAGCTCCCAGCTGAGGGATAAACGGATTAGTAGACAGGAGAAGGAAGCTATACGGAGAAGGCGGGATCCACTCATCAGTTATACGGATCAATGGCCAGAGATTAGAGTAAGAATCCAGAGCCAAACCGGTGCAAGGAGCAAATAAATATAAATGACCTGGTTCAACATACTGTGAACAATCAGATGCGAGTGAATCAAATCACGATAGCATAAACAACAAGCTAGGAACAAATAAGCAAAATCAAATTTCAATAGTATTGTACACCATACCAAAGAAGCAAATAAATAACAACTGCATAGTACACTGATTAAGTAGAAAAGCATAGTAAAACATACCAAAAGCATCGGGAAGATTCTAATTTTGATGATGTAGTCCACCATTCTTGAAAAACAGTCCGAGCCCGGTGTTTTGTAAATTATGTTCAAATGGCAGACTATTTGTTTCTATGATAAAAATATGTCCGGAATCCATGTCCGAAAATCTTACTAACCCAAAGATAACCGTTTCCTAAAAATCAACTTTAAAGTAGGGTACCGCCTAACAACTCTGTAATTCCAATATGGAAAACTGATAGTGGTACAAGAATGTTATCATGCATTTTGGCACACATAAATACCTTATGTGAGTGACACTGAAGTAACAATGCAAATATAGAACTCTTGCTGATCGTTCCGCCTCAAATAAACATTAAATAAATCGTAGCATCAACTATTATGATACTCACTAGTCCACGACCGAATGTCTGCAGGACTGTTAGAAGCAGAAATTGCTCGACATCAAAATAAATCAAGATTTGACTTTGATAGTTGGGATATCATGGGAAATACCCAGGTAATATGTACAACGATGATGTGTTATTAGTTGTTGTGTGTATTTTGAGGTAGAGGATGTATTGAATGGTAAAAAGTGGAATATATGTGCAACATCTTCATAGCAAGTATGTTTGTCATCAAACTATCTGTAGTTTGATGGTGGTCGTTCAACAATAAAACTAACCACTATTTAACTTGATGGAATGGTACTATATTGTCTTTAGAATAACCTCAGATAGAACGTACCGTGGAATTTTGCTCAAGAATTTTTCTTTCAAGGTCATAGAAATAATAATATTTATTTTATCAGATTACTTTCACAACGATTAGACTCAAAGGTCACTAAAAGTAATGAGGTTGACACTTCTTTGACGTGAGGTTGTTATCGGTGGCGGCTATTAAGGATTAATGTAAATTAGGGCGTTCGCATCAGTTTTCCCATGTATCGCATATCTGAAAACTTTTCTATGAATACTAACCTGAACATCTGCCCAATTTGGCAGGCTTCGCTAAAAAGGCGCTTTGTCATGATACTGTACGTTTAAACATATCATTGTGTACGAACACTGAGAGAATCTCCACTGAAACCAAAATAATGACGTGGTCCTAAAAAACCCTACCAAACCAGTTGAGCCTGAGACTTGTTTATTGTTTATTTGGCTTCCAGTTAAAAACATGCAAAAATGGTACATTATAATTATTATTATCATTTTTTGAACATGTTATCAACTTTGGTTGACGGGAACAGGTCGAGACGACCTCTGCAATGCCTGTCAACCATATAAGTGAATTAAAGTTATAGAATAAAATAATATCCATTGTTAAAAATAGCAATAGCAATTTAAAAATGTACATAGTATAGATTATAAATTTTACGATTTGTACACATAAAATAAAATAATCGACAATTGTCTGTCATCTGTTTCCCGCACCAAAACCAGAGATAAAATAGCTACACTGTGCTCTACACCGTGTAGCAAAAAAGGACACTCTGGAAAGCGTAGAAACCTAATTAAAACCTCTAAATGCTTTAGTTGTCTATTATATCAAAGGACATACAACTAGGATATGTGAAAAGGAAAAACAGTAAAAACTTATGGCACTCTTAATTTTAACATAGGCCTACATACATCCCTAAATAAAAGTAATACTATAAACCTAGAATACATCTACTGACGTCAGCTCATATAGCCGTCGCGCAGCCGAAATATGCTGAGTAGTACCACATATGCAATATTAGACTGGAGGAAAAACAATCCCAAACTCAAGAAGTAAATCAGTTGATTAGAGATCTTTGAAATTCAGCGTAAGGACCCACCTGGTCTGGAAACAAAGGCGACTGAAAAAATCACTGAACCTCAAAATAAAAAAGAAAAAAAAACAAATAATAATTTTGAGGGGAACAGCCATCCATGCCATGTGGTAATACTCTAAGTCAGATCATGACAACCGTGATCATGTAGAGTGATGTCGGTCTGCTCCGAACAGTATCAGAGACTGTCTCTGGCCTGAATTCGAGCCAGGCAGACAACACAGTGCAACATTCGCAGATTATCGTTCATAGGTCGATCACTTAAGGTGCCATTTGTGCTAAATATATAGATATATATTCAATACACGAGTATAAGTAAGGCGGGGCGGTTTGTCATCTGCCAACACATGCGGAGCCCTCCGTCCCTAGTCATGAGTGGCTGGTGACAGCTCAAATAGCTGTCTCACAGCCAATTCAAATTGCACAGGTAGTTTAAGACACAAAATGTTCCGCTATATTCGACAATTTACACAAGCACAAGCCAGGCTCCAGGTACATCGATTATTCACATCAAATAAGTTTACCATGGCGAGATATAATTCATTCAGGTTTTTCTTAAAAATCTGCAAGCTACTAGCATCTCGGATAACAAAAGGTAAAGTGTTCCATAAGCGAGCAGTGCGATAAATGTTCATGTTAGTACTAGATACCATATACCACGACTTGGTGAACAAATCTGTTCACCATTTCATAGTTCCAGGCTCGCTATATTTGCCGTGGACATTATTGGATAGTATTTATCAATATAAATATATTGTTTGTCTTTTTAAACTAGACATTGCACTTGATTAGCAATTACATCTTCCAAATATCTAAAGGACATGGTGACATGTAAAATAAATGTTAGTATGTTAGTCTATATATAGATGGCATATATGGCATCAAGGTAAAAGAACTGAAAACAAAATTTACAATGCCGTAGACCCATAACATAAGTATTCAAATGAAACGGGAAGAGCTAACTAAGACATTCATGATAATTTCAATTTGAAAAGCCCATGGTTTGCATAGACATATTTCAGCGCCTTAAAGGTTAAATTGCCTAGAAATCGATCCAAATTGCCCAAACAATTTGTCACTCAATATTTACCCGGGTGTCATCTCACTAAAATAATGGCTTGATACGCTATCCAGACTTCAAATGAAATTCAAGATTTAAAAAGCTCATCCCGTATTGTAAATTCTGGATGAATGGCGTAATAGAAATATATTGTCTGAGCATTGCGTTGCTTAATGTTTAGGCAATGCATATGTAAACATTATAAATGCATCTTCAACCACCACGGTGTGTGCTGTACGCAATCATTTATTGAGTATTACAGAGGAACGTTCATCGCAATCATTTGATATAATATTACATGGGTCTTTATGGAATTACCCATTTAAACCCATTTAAACTCTGAAAAATGACCTAATTTCCTAAAATCTATAAGTTTTAGAACGAAAATGTTAATGGAACTGTTTAATAATACCGATATTTTTTTCATTTGCCGCCCACTTCAAGTCATTTTCATCCACTACAAGTGGAGAATGGCGACAACCATTCGCGGCTTGTGGTGGATGAAGATGACAATGGTAAATTAAGGCCTGACACAGGGTTAAATAAGCTGTGGATTAAGGCCTGGCAGGGTTAAATAAGCTGTAAATTAAGGCCTGACAGGGTTAAATAAGCTGTAGATTAAAGCCTGACACAGGGTTAAATAAGCTGTAAATTAAGGCCTGACACAGGGTTAAATAAGCTGTAGATTAAGGCCTGACAGGGTTAAATAAGCTGTAGATTAAGGCCTGACACAGGGTTAAATAAGCTGTAAATTAAGGCCTGACACAGGGTTAAATAAGCTGTAGAGTAAGGCCTGACACAGGGTTAAATAAGCAGTAAATTAAGGCCTGACAGGGTTAAATAAGCTGTAAATTAAAGCCTGACAGGGTTAAATAAGCTGTAGATTAAGGCCTGACACAGGGTTAAATAAGCTGTAGATTAAGGCCTGACACAGGGTTAAATAAGCTGTAGATTTTTAAATTTTCACCTGCTTTTATCAATTCAGGCCGTTTATTCATTGGCAGGCTGGCTGGCACATTTCTACATGGTGATGCTGGTATAGACCAGTGCCTCCCTGCTGAGGAACTAATGGGTCTGCTATTTGTAATAACGTCCTTAGCGACGCGAGACGCGAGACGCTGACCCAATTCTGATTTAATGTTAGACAGCCGTCTTCGACGCTGACCCAGCATTAAATCATAATTGGTTCAGCGTCGCGAGTATGTCGGACCAGGATAGTCTACATTGTATTGATGGTCGACTTCCGTCTGATCACCTGATGCAGAGCTTCTGTAGCATCTGTGGATTGTCTCCGTCACTAAAAGATGATCTGCCATGGCTATATTACATTTGTCAACCACTTTGCAATGGGATATGTTGAATACAATTTAATTTATCGAATGAAAAATTGTAAAATATATCACAATAATTTGAAATATAATACATAGGTACATTGTATTTTCAAAATCAAGTCATTTTTATTCACCTCGACGTGAGAATTTGCTGCGATACTTGCAGATTAATAAAAATGGGACTAAGCAGCTGTGTGCTTGGAGAGGTAATACCGCCACATCCACACTGACACAGTTAGCTCTGCTCGGATCAAAGATATATCATTTAGATCGACCCTAATCTGCTAAAACTGGACGCAATTATTATTCAATTTCCCTCTAATGATGTTGGCGTCCACTGCGAAACACATGGTGAGATCATCTCATAGCGCACTGCCCGCCCACCACCGCCACTCAAATTGTCGGTTTTGGTTTTCTCCCACTCATGATGTTGACGCTCACGGCATTAAAAAAATTAAATGAATGGACATTTAGATTTCTGTGCACATTTGACATATGGGCTAAACTGGGCCAGGAGAACCTCTTGAGGATGGTGAGATGAATCAGATTACATCGCCCTGTATTCTAAATTAGAGCGCTGGTGGTCTGAGGCCGAGCACACTACCTCTCGATCACGGAGGCTCCCCACAATATTGAATCTTTACGAGTTAATAGCCGGGAAGAAACATTATGTTTCTTTGAAACCTGAGGACCGGACTGGGGGTTCGAACACGCGATCTCCGACTTTTCAAGCAGGCACCTTTGACCACTGCACCAGGGCTCCTGGGAGAGGGCACTGGGGTAGTGGGTAGCCCCGCTTCCTTTTACGCTAGACTTCGGGGCTCGTTTCCCGCTATTGGCGATTTAAAAGAATCAAAAATGTTTCTTCTCCATCCACTTGTAAAACTCAGTATTGTTCGACAGCTTACTTGAAAAGTAAGCAGACACTTCGGTTTTCTTTTCGCTGCAGTGTTTGTCTCGTGGGTGAAGGTCCCCGATAAAGTGGCTGATGTCTGCTTGGAAAGTCGGAAATCGCGGGTTTCGTCCCCGCTCACTCGTAAAGATTCAATATTGTGGAGAGC
>OZ024912.1:74368838-74448838 GCA_964017125.1 Flabesymbios commensalis | reverse complement strand
GTTTTTTCAAAGCTGACCACTCGCTAGCAAAATAATGTTTTTGTGTGGATTTAATGACATAAATTTCAGCTTCGTGTATTTCCAGCACAGACAATTCACCACTAGAACGATTTTCTTTATCAGCACGACAATTATCCACGAATCGTTTTATCCACGAATATACACGAATTAATTTCATCCAATTTGAATAGCGTTCAAATTCAGCTAGCTCAGTTTGTGATACAGTCATCATAACAACATTTTTATTAGCTTTGCAGAGTTCCTTTTTAATTTCAAGCGGTTCTGTTTCTATGCTAACTTTATCTGTTGGCCAACTTTCTTCAGGTGATTGAAGGAAAGATGGGCCTGACCACCACTTTATGTCCGTAGCCATTTCTATTATTGTTCTCCCCCTCGTGGGTATGTCTGCCGGGTTTTCAGCAGTTGAAATATATCTCCACTGTTCTGGGTTAGTCACACTCTGAATTTCTCCCACTCGATGTGAAACAAATGGCTTCCACTTGCGACTGCAGCTTTTAATCCAGTAAAGGACATTGGTGCTGTCCGACCAGAGTGTAACACTGTTTATTGATATTTCCAGAGCTTCAGACACCGCTTTTGTTAATCGTGTACCAAGAACTGCCGCCATTAACTCCATTCTTGGTATAGATATAGCTTTAAGTGGCGCGACTCGTGTTTTCGAAGCAACAATCCGGCAAGATACAGATTCATCAGTATACGTATTTCTTGCATATATAACAGCTGCATATGCGTCTTTTGATGCGTCAACAAAAGTATGAAGATTGAAGGACACTAATGTTTTGTGCTGGGAACAAAGTGACCTCGGTATTTGAATTTTTAGTAGATCGATCAACTCTGAGACCCATATTTTGGCTTTATTCACAAGTTGTTCATTTGGTGTTTCATCCCAATCAATACCTGCTAGCCAGGCCTCTTGTAACAGCACCTTACCACGAATAGTAAATGGTGCTAAGAAACCCAGTGGGTCAAACAGAGAAGCAACTGTTTTTAACAAAACACGCTTTGTACAAATATCATTAGTTTCACAAGCAGGTTGAAATGTCAATATATCCTCTTCAGCTTTCCATAATATGCACAATGCTTTTACTGATGGCAGAGACCCGTCCGATAATGTTAATTGAGTTGCTCTGTCTTCATCGGGTATATTTTCTAATACTTTTTGACTATTAGACAGCCATTTTCTTGCTCTCATGCCTGCCTTTTTCCATAATTTTGATAATTCTTCATACAGTTTAATACCAGCTGCATCATCTGGCACCGAGTCCATACTATCATCCATGTATGTTGATCTAAGAATAGTTTTTGCTGCTTGTGGAAATTCCTCTTCATTATTCCTTGCATGCTCTTGAGCAACATATTGAGCCATGAAAGGAGAAGAATTTACACCAAAGACTACACGACTAAATTCGTATACATCTGGGCTTTTATTTTGATTTAGATCACGCCACAAGAATCGATGAAATGGTCTATCTTTTCCAGGTATTTTAATTCTAAGGTACATTTCTTCAATGTCACACACTAGAGCTATGGGGTGTTTTCTATATCTGAGTAACACATCAAATAGTTCTCGCTGTAGTTTCGGTCCCTGGTAGATTATATCATTTAACGAGACTCCACCACATTTTGCTGAGGCATCAAAGACGATTCGAGTTTTTGTAGTAGCTTTATCTTCCCTAATCACAGGAAAATGAGGAAGATACCATTTTTGTTTAGGTGGTAACTCATCAGCAGGCACTTTACGAATATAGCCTTTCTCAACATATTTTATTATACAATCTGAATAGGCTGAAGCTATTTTTGGATTTTTCAACAGTTTTTTCTCTGTGTTGACAAGTCTGTTGCGCGCCATAGAATAATTATCAGGCAATTCAGGAATCACCTGATGCCATGGTACACCAATTTGATACTGCTCACCATGCAATGTTAATGATGAATTTGCACTATTCAAAATTGTCTCATCATGCAGAGTGTTTTTGTTAGCACCTGGCATAGTCCCCATGGCTTCTATGTCCCAAAATTGTTGTAAGGTTTTGTTAATGTCTTCCACACCATTACATCTATCATTCACAAAATAAGTATGTGCGAAGTTGGTATGCAATGTATCAAGTGAGTCACTGAAATTGCCTATGCATGTCCATCCTAATGGAGTACGCCTTGCTACTGGTTCGCCAGGCTGGCCTCTAACTTCACCTTGTGAAGAATGTAACTCGAGATGATCAATGCCGATTAAAATGTCTATCGTAGGTCGTCTGCCCAATTTTGGAAATTGTATGCCGCCAAGGTGTGGCCATTTTTGTTTATGTGAATTCCAGTTTACTGCCCTCATATTCCCGGTGACTCGGTTAGTAGTTAATGCGCTCATTTTGATATTGATAGAGCCGTCAACACTGAGCAGATTCAGCTCAACTGTTGTTGTTGGAAATGTTTCTGTTCGCCCATTTAGAACACTAACACTTATAGTTTCTGAAATTCCTTGCACACCGAGCTCCGCTACTACATCTGAATTAACATATGTGCGTGTACTGGCATCATCAAGTAAAGCGTTCACTACTAATTCTTTATTCCCATTTTTCAAAATTACAGGAACTGTACGTAATGCTAAATAGCTATGTATGTCGCTTCTTTCTGATGTCAGTGTTGTGGTAAGGGAATGTTCTGTTAATTTTAACTGTGTGTCTGTCTCTTCAGGAGCAGCATTTTCACATTCTTTCGATTTGTTTTTACTTTCCTGTGTTTTATGAGTAGTTTGGTGTAGGAGCCTATTATGAGATTTTGTACATTTATTAATTCCGCATGGTCTACTTCTGGGACAATCAATACCTCTGTGATTGTCGCTTAGGCATCGAAAGCATAACTTTTTTTCTTTAGCGAGATCCCATCGTTGGTGCAATGTTTTTTGTTTAAAATTTTCACATCGCCACACTCCATGGTTACCGCCACATACACAGCAATTATTATCAAATTGTGATGTGGACCTATTTTCCTGTTCTGCAAACATTGTGCGACCTCTTTTGCTATCAGCATTTTTTACACCTCTGACAGCTTCATAGGCCTGAGTGCGAAACTCAGTTTCTCTATTCACCCATTCACGAAGGGTTTGGACTGATTCTTCTTGAGATTTGTCAAATATGTATCTATGATAATTTGTTACCATTGATTCTGGCATTTTGCTCAGCAATCTAGCATAAAGTGATTTACTAGACAACTCTGTTTTTAGTCCAAATTCAGCAAAGTTTATTATTGTTACATCGAGAAGCTCTGAGAATTTCTCTAGCTCTTGTGGACTATTTGTTCTGATCGGTGGAAAATTCTCAAGCTCGTCTAATTGTAAAGCAACTTGACGTCTTGCTCCGCCATATTTACGATCGAGTCTGTCTTTGGCCGCCTGGTAAGCTGCACCAGAATGACCTAATTTCTCTATAGTTTTTAATGCTTCACCAGCTAGATACTGTCTAAGCTGCAAAAGTTTATATTCTGGCGTAGCCGGCGCTTGATCAATGCATGCTGTGAAGGCTGCATTCCAATTAGCATAATTTGCTTTATTCCCAGAAAATACAGGAATGGACACGCGCTTTAATTGTTTCCACATGTCTTGGCCTAGCAAAGTTTGATTATCACATTTATTCGGTGACGAACGATGGGGATGTTGACTGCCATCTGGTGACTGATTAGAACAATGGGTATGTTGACTGCCAATTGGTGACTGATTAGGTATAGATGCAGCATTACATTGGGCACCAGCACCAGCAGGAGGAGGTACCGGTAGAGGGATATGATTACATGATTTTTTCAGCCTTTCTAATCTCCCGTTCAAATCAAAGTCTATGCGGGCAGAATCTGATACTACCCTTTTTGATAGCGATTGCTCCTGTACAGACTGTTGGCCATGGGCCGATTGGCCATTATGATTGCTTTTCACAGAATCATGAGTGGTTGGCCCGGTAGGACTATTATTATTAGCATTAAGCAACGGTGGAGGTGTCCTGTCTGTAGGCCTAGGACTATTATAATTGGCATCAAACTGCACAGGTGTCTGGTCGGGCGGTTTTAATTCAGGCGATTTTACAGTAGTCAATTTGATCGAAGCTTCAGAATTAGATTGATGCATTGCTTGGAATTTCATTGCAGTGGTATCAAATTGTTCCTCTAATGTTTCCATTTCATCTATGATTTTAATACAATTATCATCATCAAGTTGACCTGTGTATTCAGCAGCTAATAACTCCATGACTTGCATGGCAGCTGTCTGAGCATTTTGAAACTTTTCATAAGCAGCAATTATTAGAGCCTGTCTTTGGGCTGGACTAGTATCAGTATTGGCTGAAACATTGCTTAATAAATCTGTAAGGCGATGTTTTGATTTAGTGAATGCAGACTTTGTCTTAGCTTTTTGCAAACGATAGTTTGTTATGACGCGATTTCGGGGAAGACCTGAGGTTGTAGGCCTAGGCGCACTGCCAGGCCCAGGGGCAGTGGTGGCAGTACTGGGACCGGGTGTGGGTTCATTTTTATCAGGCTGGGGATGTTGGTTGATCGATGTTTCACCACTTTTATGGCTGGAAGTATTATCATCGTTGACTATGCCGGCTTGGCCGTTGACATCAGGCACTGGAACTGACACTGACTGTGAGTGTGACAGGGACTGAATCTGAGCCGTGACTGGCTCCGAGTGAGCGATATTAGCGTGATCGCCGACATCGGCGATTACGTTGTTGTTTAAACTCATTTTTACACGATATTTCTGAATAAAAACAACAAGTTTTCAAAGTCTATATATAACCACGCTCTGCTACCATTTTTGACGTTGCGAAAGTCTCAATATCTGTGAATAATAATAACTTTTTATTCAGACAAAATATCAGACAAAATATAATCACATGTTGAGCGATAATCGAATTTTCAACTGTGGGGTGCATGTAAATTTCGAAACAAAAAGATAAAACGTAAAGTCATCAGTCCAGAAAGAAAGGCAAAAAGAAAGAAATAAACAAACAAATATAATAAAAAAGCAAACAGGGAAAAACAAACGAAAGACAGAAAGACAAAAAGAAAGAAACTAGCAAACTAATATAGTATTTCTGTTGTGCTTTCCTGATGTCACACCTATATAACCGACAGTGAGTTTTTCAGTTCATTTCCGGTTGCAACTGTTGCTAATGTCATACCTATATTATCGTCAGTGATACAGTTTTTCCGAGCTGTCGTGCGTTTGTAATTAATAGCATAAAAAGATTTTTGTGAATTTGAATTTTTTTAAATGTCATGCCTGGTGTACTAGTTTTTTCAGCTGTCATCTCTAATAATGTCATACCTATATTACGTCAGGATTGCTGCCCTTTCCTCAGTCATGTGCGGGTATTTTCAGCTGCTCAGTGTCATGTACCTAGCGTACGCTGCACGCTCATTCCGCTGACATTATGAGGCTGCTCTGTGGATCCGTGTCCTGAAGACAAACCACTCTGAGCGGATCACTGGTGAAAGGTCCAGCTAACCCCGATAATGCTGAAATGATGGTGTATAAAACATTTATCGACTTTATACGTCAGAATCTGACGTCCTTGGACTACCAATGAAGTAAATTAACCGCGTCACAGTTAAATTGTTATCACGATTAGTGTCCTTTATACATTTCTAGCAGTTATATCTCACTCACTCACTGTATTGACAGTGTGTTTATTTATAGAAAGTTCATGGTCCTCGGTCCAGCCACAATGACTTGGTACAATGCCGTGCAAGTGATTTTATTTATTTCAAAACTACCAGACTGAAAACGGCTAGTTATCACATCACAGATTTATATCTCTCTTGCATTGGAGTCATGCTGTAGAAACTGTTTTGACGCATACAAATGTATATTATGATCCTTCAAAAAGAATAGTACATCTGCATTCAGCTGATAACAGTGTACAAATATTGTGACTTGAATAACGTTGATCCTAATTGTATATGTTATATAGTATAAATACACTTGACAGCATATCACCAAACAAGGCAAACACAGGCAAAGAGCCGTTACTGTTAATTGAGTAGTCATTGCTGTTTGTCTTCGCGTTGAGGATTTGCTCAAACAGTCTGCCTACAAATGTACAGTTATATTACTGATGTTTTTCTTTGCAGTGGATATTTATTCCATCAGAGATAAATAAAAGAAGCTGGTTGCTTCTCAAATGAGCAGTTACTGCTGTATGTCATTGCATGTAAGTGTGCTGGTAAAGGACGCAGACTTTTTAATACAGTGGCTGGCCCCTGTGGAAATAGCAGCAGGTCAGTTACCTGTAGACAACTATCTCATGTATCACACCGGCTGAGCTCTCGCCGCATGACAGGTGTCACTGTGTATTGTTCTCAGGGCACTCACACCACCAGCCCAGTCAGACATGTCAATGTGCTGTCTGTGAGACAAACAACAGTAACTGCTCACTTAAAAAGTAATCAGTTACTGCTTTTTACATTCGCACGACAGACAAAGACAAACAGCAGTATTAACCCCGTTGCCTGCTGATCACGACAATCGCTGTTTTTAACCTCCTTTATTAGCTGATCAAATCACTGATATTGGGAAAAAAATTGGCGTTTACCAACAACCATTTGTACATTTTTAGTCTCAAATTAAACAAATATGAGTAATTTTCAAGCACTTGAGGTTGTTCGATCGCGGTGGCGAGACACAACCTCAAGTGCTTGAAATTTTAAATAAATAAACTTAGCAGGATAAAGGTTAACTGTTGACTTAACAAATAAGCAGTTTCTTTTGTCTCTCGTGATGGTCTAAATATAAATTCAAAGACGCGAGTATTTTGACAAGGAATAGGAAACATCAAATACATCTCAATGGGAGGCAATATCGCCATCTCAAAGTGAGTTATATTATGTCAAGATGTCAAAGTGATAGATGCAATACCAGCATCTAAAAGTGATGCAATGGCGACATCTTAAAGTGAGTCAATGCCGATATCCCAGAGTGAGGTGATACGACATGTCAAAGTGAGGCAAGCAATGGCGACATCTCAAAGTGAAGTAATACTTATATCTCAAGGGGAGGCAGTGTCGACATCACATATTGAGGTAATACCTACAAAGAGAGACAATCGATGCCGGCACAATAATAAAAAAACTAGAGGGGAGTTTTCAAGAAACAATGATGTTTGGACTAAGTTTTACGAGTTTTTGTGCGGCCATTATGAATTTTGTTGAGTTATTTTATTATGACAGATTAATTGGAATTTTGCTTATGTTTTTTGGCAGCCATTTTAAATTGACAATTTAAACTTTATACTTCAAATTTCAGACATCAAAAGTCCCAACTGATGTTTTGTACTTTAAAAAAAATATGTTTTTGATTTGCAAATGGTAGACATTCAGAAGGCTGGATAAACACATCTCTTTGTCTCTCTGTTCAAGTAATGAAGTATTACTCTCTGCGACACAGGCCTAACATTAAAACAACATGCAGTCGACGTTTCGTGCTCAAATGGAATTGCAGCTGTTATTTGTAGTATGTAAAAGATTTCTATTGTTCATATAACACACACAATATTGGCACCAATACTGAGCCACTGTCTGCGACGCTGGCCTGGCATTAAAACTTTACTGAACAAATTATATTTAATTATCAAATCTAGCATTTAAAATTTTATTAGGGCGACCCAGCCTGGACACACTGCCCGCATTCCAGCCTGCGTCAATTCACACAATCGATGTGGCTTTACCCGCCATATACATCATTGACCCGACATATATCCACATAGCGATCCAAAAAATCCTGACTAAATCCGGAAGAACAACTAGGAATTTTAGGGAAAGATTTAGTACATTTTCCCCCGAACCTAAAGATCGTCGTGCCATGGTTCAAAGTTGTTTGAATGAAAACTCAGGCAGAAATAGAACTCCAATTAGAAGAATAAAAATAAGCTAGAACCAAAACAAACTCAATATGTTTGGGCATAGCCCAACCATTATAATGTGAAATGATAACATATAGCGCAAACATAATAATGTGAAATGATAACACCACACTGAGGTAATACTGATTTTGCTAACATGGTCATGTTAAAGCTCATCTTTCTGAGGAATAAACCTGATCAAAATCATTGATAAACACCTCCTCGTACCACATAGAAAAACAAAATAATGACGGTAGTTACAAATGAAAAAGATTCTTCTTCCATGCTACCCTAAAGTCAAAAGGAAGTAGCTGCTCACTGGAATGGTAAGCCGTTACTTCATTGTAGCTTTGCGTAGCACCTTGGGACCAGACATACACTGCTAGTGAAATCAGAGACAGGCCAACGCCACGGACGTTACCCCAGCATCTAGCTAACGTACTTGGACGGGATCTTGATACGTCATTATCTGGTCGCATGGCAACGCTTTTCTCTGGTCTTTAGATGTGAAGTAAGGAAACCTGAGAGTGATATGTGTGTCCCACACACCTTAACCAATCAAGTCTCCTTCTGACCTACATTCACACCACACGACAACTGTGAGCTGGACGAGCCATGGTAGGCGGGAGAGGGGGTGATTTGGAGGCTAACACCACCGCCTGTCACTTAAGTAATACCTACATCCTCCGTGATGGTAGACTGCATGGATTCGGATATTCAGAACTCGTGTCTGGTGGCCTAGTGAGAAGGCTAGCACAGTAACCGCCAGTCGGTGGTGTCTGGTGATTTGGACCTAGATTATTTCGAGCTGGTGATTTCAGACGCCAATCGGGATTTCAGGACGGTGATTTCGGACGGTGTGCTGTGAATTCGGACGCTGCGGTAAATTCGGACGGCGATTTCGGACACCCATCTTAGTAGTCTTTTATAGCACTATTTTGGTACTGATTTCACTAATTTCGCATGGTAATTCCGGACGGTGATTTCGGACGGTATAATGCATAAGGTAGCATATACTAGTACAGTTTTTGGGACGGTGTGCAGTGAAATGGGACGTTAATCTCGGACGCCCATCTTTGTTGTCTTTTATATCACTAGTTTGGTACTAATATCGCTAATTTCGCATAGTAGTTACGGATGGTGATTTCGGGCGGTGTGAAATATAAAAAACAATAACACAGTACTCTTAAATATGACTATTTCTGTACTAATATCGCTAATTTCGGACGGTGGTTTCGGACGGTAATATGTATAAAGAAAGCCTAATACATTTATATTGTCGTCTGTTTTTAATACTAATGCATATCATTTTAGCAATACAAAAATCAGTTATATACCGGTACAATTATGATACATATATACATGTATCAGACCGTTTGTCATAGTTGCATAGGCATATCATTTTATAAATACGATTGGTAGTATTCTGTGAAACTCAATCACCATATGACCTCCTCCGAGCTGGCTGATACAATGAATATGGAGGAGGGGTATTATATAACCTTTTTTTCACCGAGTGACGTCACTGCGTTTTACATGATGAAGTATGGGGGAGGGGGTCTTATATAACCCTGTTTTCACCGAGTGACGTCACTGCGTTTCACAGAATTAACGCACATGACCATATATATGGAGAGTCATGCAAAGCGTTGTGTAATGGTATAATGGAGAACCATATAAAACAAATCTTCCCAGCAATTACTGTTACTTTCTTTATTTGGTCACAGAGTCTACACTTAAACGTTGCTGCAGGTTAATTTTAGGTGATGATAATAATCTTGAATATCCCACTTACTGCCGGGTTTCAGAATGTGCTAAAAATGTGCCCCAAGAAGTCTACTATCAAAAACAGGTACCGATTTCGGGGCCATTTTTGGACGCAAACACCCCTTGGCTCCTGGACTACTACTACTACTACTACTACTACTACTACTACTATTATATCATTATTATATACTCTAGTTACGTCGACTATTGGTTTCAACGCTTTAGAGCTGACAGTTTTTACAATCACAGGTCTGGGCAGGGATGGATGCTTTCACGGAGACATCTAATTCTGTCAAGACGAGGATGGTTAACCTTTACAACATATTTTAGCACAAACTATGGAGATCAAAGTATTTTTCAGTGTCTCAGTTTCATTTTAATGCATCTTTGGTTCCCACAATGAGAGGGGTAAACCGGATGGCAGTCTGCTGAATGTGTTGACACATGTTATGTTTGTCTTCTATGTATACGTCTTTAAGAAAGTAACAAACCAAATCATCTAGTTTGTAGTGGATGGTCCGGAGGCTCAATTAAACAAACAAATACATTTAGGAGATGTCTCCTTTTACAATGTGTTTCTCATATGAAAACCACCATCAAGTGAGTGAGAAAATAAAGTAACACTTCAGCAAGGCAAGAGGGAAACAGCTTAATATATATTAGATAAACACCAATATATTTCATTTAATTGTCTACATCAACTGTGATTGTTTTCAAATTTGTCCACATTACACTTCACAATTAATCAATTAATCATGCTTAAAAAAGTCTTGAAAGATCTATATTAGATCAACTACTTTTTTGTTATATATACATAATATGCCAGCCGGTGGTAATCTACTGTTTAAATTTTTGTGATGATGCCAAATGTTGTAAAAAGGTTAGAAATAACGACTTTTAAATCGTTAAATCGACTTAGCATAAGTCGTTATAACGACTTTTAAGTCGTTAAATCGACTTGTGCTAAGTCGCTATAACGACTTATAAGTCGTTAAATCGACTTGTGCTAAGTCGTTATAACGACTTATAAGTCGTTAAATCGACTTAGAATAATTCGTTATAACGACTTATAAGTTGTTAAATCGACTTAGCATAAGTCGTGATAACGACTTATAAGTCGTTAAATCGACTTAGTAAGTCGTTAAATCGACTTAGTATAAGTCGTTAAATCGACTACGACTTAGAAGTCGTTAAATCAACTTGGTAAGTCATTAAATCGACTTAGTATAAGTCGTTAAATTGACTTATAAGTCGTTAAATCGACTTAGCATAAGTCGTTATAACGACTTATAAAATGTTAAATCTCCTCTAAATAATCTATATTTGTATGTAGTTGTTGACAGAAATTATATTGCGATTTGTTCGCCAGTTGGTCAATGGTACCAAAACTAACCAATTTCCATTTTCCACCCTGTTTAAGCTTATGTCTATTTTTTACATGCAAATTACTTTTTTGTAATGATCAATATCTCTGTCTATAGATCACGTAATACTTGATTTCCCTATAATTTTAGTGGTATCGTACACCTGTGCTATCACTTTATCACTTATGTATAATGGTTTGCTTCAAATACACCCCAGACACAAACTATGATATCAGATATGAGGTTAGTCAGGGTTCCTCAATGTGCCCCAAAACTGTCTCAAGCCTTGCCTCGGGGCACCTTGAGACTCAAGGTGCCCCGAGTCTATCTCAAGGTGCCCCGAAAGTGTTTCAAGGTACCCCCACCTCTTTCAGGCACATATTGTTACTGCAACATCTAGCATTAGCCAACTGCAGGCTTTAGCTTCAGGTATATGTAGTATTCAAATCTTGATTTTAGCTAGATCCACGTTGTCCAGGTACCTAAAATATGGTGTCTCAAGTCACCCTAGATGGTGTCTCTAGGTGTATCCATATGCGTCTTAAAAATATTTTATTTCAAAAATTAGATATATGTTTGGGGGGTTTGAGTTTTTCCGTCTCAAGGTGCCCCAGTCTCCCCTACCCATATATCTGCAAAAAATGATGATCAAGACATGCCACCCCTTGCCGTGATAATTGATAACTGTGGGGTATTATAATTTTCCTCTCATTGTAGTCTAGCCATTCATTTTAAAATTACATGCATAGTGGACATATCTAATTTGATGTGATGTAAGCCTGCTGTATCATCTGACAGGCAATGATAGTGCAGCGGCATAGCAAGCTTTTTAGGAGGAGTTGTGCGTGTCGTGAAGAAAGCACCAAACTTGGAACAATGATATATTATTATATTGACCATCTTCTTCGATTTGGGTCCACTTGAAATTCCCACCAGATAGCCGCCATATTGGATTTCAAAATGGATACCCTAAAAATGGCAACTGTCAATCTTTTCAGTCTTACATCAGCTAGATTATTGAGTGTAACCTCTAATTGTACCAAACTTGGCACAATGATATGTAATTACAATGACTATCTCTTGAAATTAGGAGCCACTTGAAATTCACACCAGGTGGTGAGTGACGTCAATTGATTTTCAAACCCCCTTATTGTCAAAATTAGTGCAATATTGCAAGTTTAATTTACACTCTTGTGATAAGTGATAGTAAAACTTAGATATCTATTTCGTTCAAATGTGCTTTATCACATGTTATTGCGATTAACCCGGACTGGAGCCCTGGTGCAGTCGTTGAAGCTGCCTGCTTAGAAAGTCAGAGCTCGCGGGTTCGAACCACACTCTGGCCTTCAAATTTCAAAGAAACAAAGTGTTCCTCACTCGTAATGATTCAATATCGTGGGGAGCCTCCGTGACAGAGAGGTAGTGTGCTTGGTCTCGGACCGCCAGGGCTCGAATTTCGTATCCTGTTTCCGGGGGAGGGGGGATTTCATCTCATTCTTTTCACCATGCCCAAAAGGTTCTCCTGGCCCAGCTTAGCCTATATGTGCACGAAGGTGGCATAAAACCCCACTAATTCATTCATTCATTCATTCGTTGATTCACTTGTGATTAGCTTGAAAAACTGAAGGCATAGATTGGTGTATGGCTTCTGTGAATCTAATTAAATAAATAATGTGGCTGATAATATTATTTTGGTGAAGATAACGCTCACGTAGAATGTATGTGGTTTATTAGACCGCCTCAAGGCTTCAACCAGGAGGCAGCCTTTTCTGAAGACAAGTCAAAATCATTGCCGTCTATCCAAAATTTAAAATGTGCGCTTCTAGCGCGACTGGTACTCATTTAGTTAAATACTTTTGACTTAAGCTAGTTATTGTTGATAAACATGTATCAATCAAGCCATTGTCACCACTTGACTGAAATATCTTGATCAAATTGAGTATCATACCTTCAGAGAAAATAACAAGTTTAAAAACGAGATACAAGACACTCAAAGATAATCTGTCAGCTTCCTTTATAAAAGACAAGCTGCCACTGGACGTTGAATAACATCCAAGAGATTGTTACCACTCTGGCAGCCCACGAAGCCAAGTGACAAATGTCATGTACGGTAAAATATAACTACTAAGCTGAAAAGAACACAGATAAAAAATCTGTCCCCAGTACACAACCAGATGAGAACTATATCTCTGTCACCTCCTTTAAACAACTCTATGAAAATGTGTGCTACTGTTGCCAGCAATAATACTTACCTATTCACCAAACATTCACTTAAATGTTTCTTGAGGATACTACCTTTTTTATCTCAACTGAATACTGGGCAACAAAGGCCAAGTACTACAATATTTTCACATCCCTATACAATAGTGTGAGGCCGAAACAAAAGGCTGTTTGTGAAAATCAGTGCACAGTGGATTTTAATTATTCAGTAGTCCTGGATCAACTTATACCATGCATATACGAAGCAGTTAAAGAGGCAGATACTGCTCCTCTATTAAAGATTAAATACCTCACTAAGCTGTACATGTCATGAATGGAACATGTAGGAGCTACACAACCCGACCAAAGAGAGCATATATTGACGAACTTCCTTACAGGAACACAAAAAAGGAAGAAACATCCAGCTTATACACCGGCAGTGATCTGTCTTTTTGGAGGCATGTGAATATGATTTGTGATGCTAACAAGCGATTCTATGATTCTAGCAGGAGCTGTACGTAGTAATTATTATGAATGTTTAAATCATCTGACCTTTTCAGTGGTTTATTCCCAGAAAAATACTAAGAAAATTATTAGCCATAACTGCTGTTGCCATTAGGCCTACTTTCAATGCTGCTAGAGGAGCAGGTATTAAAGACAAGGCGCGTCAGTCTTCACCATCTACGTCTGTTGCAATAGCCATGTCTGTTCCAATCAGGAAGAACCAGACACTGCTGCTATGATATATTGGCATCACAGAATACTCCTCCTGCACCATGGACACTGATGTGGTGGTTTTTGGTGTCAGGCTCACCAAGGAAATGTAGGCCTATGAGGTAGTAGATGAACTCAGAAGAACTGACATTTGTTCATGCAATCACAGGCTGAAACAAGGCATGAGGGGAGACGAGTGGGACGAGGGGAGAACAGCAGTGTGAAAAACTTCTTTAAAATTGACTAATGCATTCTTTGACCTGGCATCAGCATCGTTGAGGATTCTTTGAAAACCCTCGAGAGATTTGTGGTACTCCTGTATAAATCTGGCAAGAAAGCCCGATTCCTCAAAGGAATACTTCCAGCACTTTCAGGCGTGGAAGAGAGGACATTGTTAAGTTCGGGACAATGCGTTGCTCCACACGCCACTCTCCCATCACCATGTCACTGGTGGTGTTTGGAGAATAATAGACAACACTTCCCAAAGCTACCAAGTCGTGATATGAAATTATCTCTAGTGGGTGCAGAAAGGCTGTAATAAGATATGCTAATCTCAAATGCGCGGGACTTTTTGTCTGTGATGGTGACTGATTACAAAACAGTGTATGTTGACATAAAATGATGTATCTCGCTGGCTACTTCTCTCTCTCTAAACGTGCATGTATGTATATATATATACACATAATATATACTATTTATATATATAGCAAATTTTGTTAAGAAATGCCAAAGTAAAATGATCCACTTCCTGAATGACCTCAAATTAAACTATTTGTACATCTAGGCATTATAAGCAAGCATATTATTGGAGCGAAAATAAAATTTCATTTAGTAGATTTTCGGAAGACGCCATCTTGAAATCAACGATGGAGGCACCAATGGAATTTTATAGTGGAATCATTCAACTCCTTGGCCTCAAGTTTGTACTTCAAGACACTAAAATTAGGTCTTGAGCAGAAATAGAACCAACAATATTTACAATTTATAGTTTTCAAGCCGCCATTTTGAAATCCAATATGGCGGCCACCCGGTGTTAATTTTGAGTGGTTCTAAATCTGAAAATGTTCTTGATGAAATATTTTTTTAGTCTGCCGAATTTGGTGCTTTCCCAAAATGCACATTTATTTTGCTATGTCGCTGTACTATGATGTTAGGCATAAAGCACATACTAGTGGGGCCGTTAACCAAAACACCTTGCACTTTGGGTTAAAAGTATGAAACTTGGCATACATATAGAGTGATCTGTGCTGAACAATTTCTGATATAGAACACCTATGGAAGTGCCCCCTAGCGGCCACAGGGTGAATTTTCATTTTGGGTCCAAACTGAGCCTTAAACTTGTTTGTTTTCAGAGCGATAAGGTAATATAGACATTTTGTTGAGTATCCTTCTCAACCCTCAGATGACTAGTTGCCATATATTTCATAACTTGTATTAATAAAATACCGCGAACAAAGTTTTTAGTAGCATCTCTGTTGAAAATATGGCACGTGGAGTAAAATTTCAAAGTAACATTTCGCTTGCTTTGAAGGATTATTCCCAGTTGTTAGCTCAGTTTCATAGTCAAAATGCCTATATCGTTTAGAGACTATGCACTTATTAAAGCAATATTCTTGCGTAAAATGTTTGGATTCAATATTACACATGGAGCTATAAACTAAATTTACAAAGTTTTACACATAAAAAATTGATAAACATGATAATAATTTCAGTCTATTCAGGAATTAGTTTTATCTGATAGTCTAGCTGACTTTATTTATTTTTCGTTTACGTTTCATTTTGTCTTTAATTTCTGTTCTTTCAAATATATATATATATACTCCAATACGGCATAATTCACCTTGATATATTAAAGGTATTTTTTAGTGTATTCTAGATCAGCACCTCTTACAAAAAATAAACCTGTTATGTGCAAAGGTCTGTAAATCCATAAAGAAGATTGGTTAAAGATGGACGATAATAGGTGACTACTCAAAAAGTCAGTCAGCTAGATTTAAATGCTGCTCGATAGCAGAGATTAAAACTGATAAGCAAACCTCACCCCATCTAAAGCATCTTGAACAGCACTCCCACTACACAAATGACATTAAAAAAGCGGTGATGGCTCTAGTACATGTCTTTGAATATATGGATAATCCATTTTGGGAAGTCAGTAGATATGTTGGGGTGTTGCTGACATGAGACGCCAAAGAGAAAATGAAGGGTCATGTTGAAAAAATAGGGCATGTTGTGAAAACAGGTCGTCAGCAGTATATTATTTTTATTTGTTGATGAAACGTTTGTTGAAAAAAGCTCATCAATGATCCCATTCAAAAAAATTAACGATGTTCAACGCAAATAAACATTAGTGAGATATAACTCAAATATGACTGTAGGCCCTACTTTAATTATTTTACAGTCTTTATATTGCTAAGATGTCATTGTGTTAGAAGGAACTGTTACAGTTCAGTTGTTTCCACCACTGTCATCAAAAACTTTCTAAGAGTATATAAAGAACTGACCTATTCTCAAAACTGGCATAGGACATGGCAGACACCCTTAAGTTTATGTAGTATCTGATACCAAGAAATCCTTTCTGACCTATTTTCAAAACTGGCATAGGCCTACTCTCATGTGGCTGAGAAGACATAATCACAATCATGAAAAAAGAAAAGCTATTCAAAATGACCAGGTCCTACCTAGTCGTGCTGGCTGAGGTTGTCACAAGACTGACCCTGATTGGAAGCCAGTATGGAGTATACTTCATCAAACTCAAAATACATGATCTGATTATACCATGTGGTTGTACAAATTTGAAGAAGTTAATCCTAGGATTGCATGTGGGTAGCTTACCCTCCCATAAATCTTAGGGATAACATCAACTGTTCAAGGATGGTAATTGACTGGATTATATTAGATGTCATTTGAGCAGTAAATGTATGTGACACAAGACTGCATTATGCATATACACATCAACGTTGTATTCATTCATTCCTACAGCTACATCTACATTCTCACAAAACAATGCTACAGTGATTTTAAAAGTTTCTTTGTGGCACATTCTCTCAATAAAAAATGTTGGCCAATCTGATAACAAGACAGCCCATATGGCTGTTGGATCATAATGGCTGTCAGAATACATGAAATATAATCACAGATGTGTCGATCTACAAAGCACTGAGTATTAAGAAAGACAGAATAGCGGCCCGATGGTGGTAAGGTGCATGCCATAGCATATGCCTGCATCCGTCACCCAACACTCTGCTGACCACCAAACCCTACCCGCCAGCTCCTTCCTTGGGACTACACATCCGTGTACATACCAACAACTCAGCCAGGACATGCATACTTAACACTCTCCACATTCAATGCAGACAAGACATTTAACAAGTATTACCGAACCACTGCTTTTGTCATTAATTTCATACTGGGTATTAATCTGCTATGAACTCATGACCAGTAGTTTTAAAAAAGAACTGTGATAGTGTTACAATGACAATTTCTGGTGCACATCATAGTTCACATTATGGTGTAGCTGTGACGGAGCTGGAATGGAAACTGATGTTACAGATCCCAGCAGACTATATGAACATTATACATTTGAAGTAGTTTTTTTGCTTTTTTACAAATGTATATCAGTTTATTTATATTTAATATGAATATAAATATATTTGTAGTTATTTTTAAAAAAAATATTCATCACTATAAATATATTTGGTGCATTGTCGTGACATAAAACAATGAAGTTGGCCATTTGCCACAAAAAATGGGGGGGGGGGGAGGTACGTTTGCCCTTATTACATGCTCCACATATGACCGACAAAGGTGTTCTATATCAGAAAATGATCCCACAATATCACTGACCACTCAGTCAAAATGTCATGCTTTTAACCCAAAGTGCAAGGTTCGACCCGAAATGAACTCTTATCGGTCCCACTATACTGTGTAACCACCGGTAACAGTCGATCCGAGCTGGTTTGGACAACACCAGATGAAATAGGCCTAATACGGTCCGACATGACTAGCGTTAGATTAAAATAGGGATATTTCCAGCATCAGATAAGGTAGAGCTGTGACAAGACGGTGAGCATCTTGTAATTACCCATTTATATCAGTCGTGATATTGATACAGTAAACACACTAAATTCAAAAAACATGTTGAATGATTTTTGTCGCGATCAACAACAAAACATCACCATTTTATCAAAATCACAGATTTGATACGCATAGGCCTATAAGGCACGGAGCCTTCTATGGAATGCTTTTGAACTGTTCTTTTTCAGCAGAACAAATGGTGGTGGTACCGCAAGGCATGTGTAAATGAAATAAATCGAGCTTAAAGCCACTTATGTGCACATACAGGTTAAATTGGCCCAGGAAAACCTCCTGAGGATGATGAGATGAATGAGATGACACTGCCCTCCAGACACAGGATTCGAAATTCAAACCCTGGAGGTCTGAGGCCGAGCACGCTACCTCTCGGTCACGGAGGCTCCCCACAATACTGAGTTTTATGAGTGGATGGGGAAGAAACATTTTTGTTTCTTTCAAACCGCCGAGACCGGGAAACGAACCCCGAACTCTAGCGTGAAAGGCAGCGGTGCTAAACACTACCCAAGGGCCCCCGCCCTCAAGGCATGTGTAGGCCTAAGCTATCAAATCAAAATGTAATCATATTTAATTTAAATAGTTTTTTGTGAACAATACAAACATTAGCCAAAGGATATTCTCCCGATTTTTTGTTTTAAAAAATCAACAATATTATAGCGAAATATGTGTAAAGTAATTAAACAGATTTTGTTAATACATTAAACACTCCTTGGAACTAAGTTAAAACTAGCAGAGTCTGGAGATGGAGATGTCTCACCTCCAGCAGCATAACCATAAAGGTTGATAGCTAATAGATGTAGTGTCAATGGCTTTTTTGTTATTAAATGGCTCCTGTGGACAGTAGAAACTATGTATTTTGAAGGGGTCGAACCCGTTTTTTTATATCTAAAGGATATTCTCCAGCAAGGTTAGGTACTCCTGAGGCCTCGCTGTGTCAAGACTTGCTGCCGGGAAGATGATCCACAGTAACTAAATTGTCTTTAGGCTCAATCAGTGGGGCAACAGTTTTAATATCTTCGCACCCAGCGATGTGCAAAACACAATGCCGATCTAGCAGTGCTGGCAGCGAGTACAAGCCGTCACCGATCCAATGTCTGTTAAATATTGGGCCAGCGCCGGTGCTGGCCAGTATCCATTCAACCCTAGGCCTACTCAGTAGGCCTATTTCATGCTGGCTGTACTACCGGCACGATGCTTTGAACCAAAGCTGGGTTAATGTTGGCCTGCCGTCTGTGACGCTGGCCCACATTCAGCGTGGCGCCAAACACGACACGGTAACCCGATACTGAGCTATGTTGGGTCAGAGTCGTAGACAGTGGGACGATATTAGCCAGCATTGGGTGCACTTGTCATGTTTGACCGCCTGCACACTCACAGACAGAGACTCATGCATGCACAGACGGCATGAGCAGCCACAGATAAACCAACATGTCTCCACCTCTATAGAGGGGAGACATAACAAGAATCACATAGTAACTAGTGAAGATTCTTTTTTCTCAAGAACCATGGTTGATAATGGAAAATTCTACCTTAAGCTTGTTAAGGCTACACTTATAACAATCGTCATGCTGGGACACCATGGACGGGGTACAATGGACATTCATTGACACATGCATGGTGTCCGACTAAGTTGCTAAGCCTTATTTATCACTCTCAGCACCCTTCGTGTGCCAGGGTTTACTCAGAGGAGAGGTGCTCTCTCCCTTCGCCACAATGACATGCTCATGATCACCTAAACTAATTTTTGACTGTTCAAGCTAAACTTATCCAGTGTTAGTAACATGTAGGATCTTCCTACGTTTTAGCCGTTTTTCCATCGGACCAATGGTGGCTCACTGATGACAGTGATCACTGCCAGTGGGTCGACAGGAGTCGGCCAGTAGGGTCCCAGAAAAACAATGGTGGTGGTGGGCTGCCGGTGGCCGATTGGCAACTGCCAGTGCCCAGATAGCAGCTAAATTCAGTGGGCTGTCGGCGGTCCACTAGTCAAGCCTTCAGCAGACCTCTGGCGGTTTGTCCGGTGGGCCACTACCAACCCACTGACTACAGCCGCTGCCGCCAGTGGATCATCAGTGGATAGCCAGACAATATCTAGTGGCCCACTGCTGACCCGCCAGCTGATGACAGTGGATGAGATGGTGCTAAGCTGCTAGCAGCCCGCCGGGGGCGTACTGTCAGAGAGGGCTGTAGTCAGTGAATCGCTAGTCAATCCTTTTACCCAAACACATGAGGCACAAATGTAGATTATTTAAACGACTTATAGATTTAACGACTTATAAGTCGATATAACGACTTATACTAAGTCGATTTAACGACTTACTAAGTCGATTTACGACTTATAAGTCGTTATAACGATTTATGATAAGTCGATTTAACGACTTATAAGTCGTTATAACGACTAAGCATAAGTCGATTTGACGACTTATAAGTCGTTATAACGACTTATGCTTAATCGATTTAACGACTTATAAGTCGATTTAACAACTTATACTAAGTCGATTTAACGACTTATAACTCGTTATAACGGCTTATGCTAGGTCTATTTACCGACTTATAAATCGATATAACGACTAATACTAAGTCGATTTAACGACTTACTAAGTCGATTTAACGACGTATAAGTCGTTATAACGACTAAGCATAAGTCAATTTAACGACTTATAAGTCGCTATAGCGATTTATGCTAAGTCGATTTAACGACCTATAAATCGTTATAACGACTTAGCATAAGTCGATTTGACGAATTATAAGTCGCTATAACGACTTATGCTAAGTCGATTTAACGACTTATAAGTCGATTTAACAACTTATACTAAGTCGATTAAACGACTTATAACTCGTTATAACGACTTATGCTAAGTCGATTTACCGACTTATAAGTCGATTTTCGACTTATACTAAGGCGATTTAACGACTTTTTAAGTCGATAAAACGACTTATAAGTCGTTATAACGGCAAACTATGAAATGACCCACCACTAATTGCAACACAAATAATTCTTTCACCAACAGTCTCAGAAAGTGTCATAGGAAAACATATTAAACATTTTTTCGGACACTACAGCAAGTATGGATGTATCAGTACACGCGCACAGACCTGTGCTCCATCAGGGAACAACTGGCCAATACACGGACACCTGCTGTGTACAATCAGCCGGGAAATCCCCCTGCCTCAACACTGTATTTACCAAAACATGTTGTGCTCTCTCTTCGTCAGCATGGCATCTGCTCAGTAAGGAAAACAAGACGTGGTTGTCGCGCGGGACGGAAAAAATCAAGTAAGTGCCAGGCCAAGTTTTCAGAAGAATTTACTGCAAAAAATGACAACACAAATGCATGTTTAAATGTGACTCTTCTGAATGCCCGATCAGTATGTCATGACAAGACGGTGTTGGTATCGGAGCACCTGTCAGACTGTGATACTGACATAGGTCTCATCACAGAAACATGGCTTCGTGATGACGACCAGGCAATTATAAACGAACTCACGCCACCAGGCTTTGATTTGAAATTCAAAAACAGGAAACACAAGCGGGGTGGTGGTTTAGCACTGATGCACAGATCTGGCTTAAATTTTAAAACACTGCCTACACAGCGCGCATTTATAGAATTTGAATGTTTGGAAGTGAAATGCATTAAGCCTGCATTCCAAATTTTTCTCATATACCGTTCTCAAACAGGCCATGGTGATAAACGTGGAAATATCAGTAAATTTCTCGATGAATTGGAGACGCTCATGACTGAACTAGCAACTGCTCCAGGGAAAGTGATTGTAGCCGGAGACTTTAACATCCACCAAAACAACACCACTGCTGAGCAATATGGCCGTGTCAATCTTGTACTGCATAATACTGGGTTTGAACAAATTGTCAAACAACCTACTCACCGTCATGGGAACATCATGGACTGGGTCTTAATACGACCAGTTGACCAAATAATAGCTGGTGAAGTGCTAGTACAGAATAACATCATATCAGACCATCATACTATAACATTCAAGATTAATGGATCTCAGCCACGCCCCCTCACGCAGAAAACATCCTACCGTAACTACTGTGGGCTAGATACTGACAGCTTTCAAACTGATTTGGCAGCAGCATTTGATGTTGTTTTAAAAAGTGATGCACATGTTGATGGGGAAGAACTGCTGCGGCAATACAACCTGAACACAACATCTGTGCTGGACAAGCATGCCCCCATGGTGGAGAGGAACAAACGTACCAGAGTTAGTCAACCATGGATCAACGACGACATCCTGAAAATACGCCAGAGAAGACGAGCACTTGAACGTCAATGGCAGAAAAGGGGCCTTGAGGTTGATAAAGACATGTACAAAAACCAATCAAGACTGGTGGCCAATGAAATCAAGACAGCTAAGGCAAAATACTACACAGAGAGTCTGTCAGATGCTGACACTAAAACAACTTTCAAAATTCTGCATTCTCTTCAAAGAAAAGAAGAAAATAAATTACCAAAGCTCGCATCAGATCAGGCCATCTGTGATGTCTTCTCAAAATTTTTCATCGACAAAATTGACAAAATCATGACGACTATCCATGACACTGTAAAGTCGGAATCTATTAGTAATAATAATAACCATGATGTAAACACATTGTCTTTTTCGCCTCCAACAATAGACACTTTTCATCCAATAGATGAAGCAGAACTAAAAAATATAATAATAAAGGGACCATCAAAATCATGCTCTCTTGACCCACGTCCAACGTCATTGCTGAAAAAGACTATCACAGCACATCTACCTATACTATGTCAAATAATAAACCGGTCTCTGAAATCTGGTGTCTTTCCTGCGATGCTCAAGACAGCAGATGTGACCCCCCTCATAAAAAAACCTTCACTTGACCAAGACTCTTTGAAAAATTACCGTCCAGTATCGAATCTTGCTTTCACTGGCAAACTTATTGAGAAAGTTGTGCTAAGACGACTCAGTGAGCACATGTCTGATCATGGCCTTGGTGAACCACTTCAATCAGCCTACCGACCAAAACACTCCACAGAGACGGCACTTATGAAAGTACAGCATGACATCTCAGATAAGCTGGATAAAGGCCGGGGTGTGGCACTGGTTCTTCTAGATCTCAGTGCTGCATTTGATACTATCAATCCTGATGGAGTGATAAATACCCTGGAACAGCATATTGGCGTGAAAGGTGTGGCACTGAGCTGGTTCAGGAACTACCTGAATAAGAGAAATCAAAGGATTAGGATTGGTATGACAGTATCAAAGCCAGCTACGTTGTCAAGGGGAGTACCACAGGGCTCTGTTTTGGGTCCTGTGTTGTTCACAACTTATACCATTCCCATTGCTGCTATTTGTAAGAGACATGGCGTCAAATATCACATATATGCAGATGACACCCAGCTTTATATCACGTTTGATCCATCTATCCCTGGAGACCGCGAACATGCACTGGAAAAATTGAAAAAATGCATCCAAGAAATTAGAGCATGGATGCTCATTCACGAACTAAAATTGAACGATGACAAGACTGAGTTTATCATCTTCCAGTCCAAATATCATGAGAATAGATACTCGACATCTTCATTAAATTTTCAGAATATTATATTTGAACCTAGTGATTCTGTGAGGAACCTTGGTGCCTATTTTGACAAGTACATGACTATGGAGCGCCATGTGTCGGAATTGTGCAGATCATCACATTATCATCTGCGCCAAATTGGACAAATTCGAAAATATTTAACCAGAGATGCATGTTCCAATGCAGTTAGATCTGCAGTCCTCGGCAGACTTGACTACTCAAATGCCCTGCTGGGAGGTTTGAGAAAAATGGACTTGATTCGGCTGCAACGTATCCAAAATCGCGCTGCTCGTTTGGTCACTCGGACTAAAACGCAAGATCACATTACCCCTGTGCTACGTGACTTGCACTGGTTACCGGTTAGTTCAAGGATTGACTTTAAGCTCTGCTTGTACATGTACAAGGCATTGAAAAAAACTGCTCCCATTTACATCTCGGATGAGCTCAATCTCTATGAACCTAAAAGACCCTTACGCTCCAGCTATGCTGGACCTTTATACACTGTTAGTGTTGGACGCAAAGAGGTGTCAGATTTTGATTTTGCAATCAAGGGGCCTCGGCTATGGAATAGCCTACCGATGGATTTACGCCAAGCTCCATCCGTTATGACCTTTAAGAAAAGACTGAAGACATACCTATTCAAAAGACACTATTATTTCCAGAGACTGAAAACACAAGCGTTTTGACTGGTTACAAAATCAAAAAGGCGCTATATAAATAAACTAAATAATAATAATAATAAAAACCACCAAGAATCGTAGTAGTGTAAGAGTGCCTAATTTGCATAAATCCAAAATGGCCGCCAAAAAAGTTGATTAAGTTTTATTTCGGCGACATCTCGGCTAATAATCAATGTAGAATCATGATTTTGCTGTCTAATCTTATGTTTTTGGGATCAAGGAATAGGATGATCACATCATTAAGCATCTGACAACATAAATGGGATTGTCGTATATATGACGAATGCCGATTTGCGTAAAATTTCACGTATTTTGATCACCCATCACTATGATGGCCACCATGTTATCAGAAGACATGACAGACTTTGAGCTGACTTGTCGACTGACTTTATCATTGATTAAGTGTTGATCAGAAACCACAAAACTACAGATGGTTTGACGAGAGGAAGTGGCATGAATGAATCGCCGCGTCTCATATGGTTGCTCTCAACTCCGTCTTGTATGCTTTGCCAGCTTCTTTCATTTTTCTCAGACCATGCTCATGTGATAAAGCTCATCTTTTGTCTACAGAAAGAGACTCACTATGCCTATGAATAGCCATATGTGTTTTGAACATTTTATGCAGAAGAATAACACCGGAGAGATATAAAAAAATTAAATTTGTCCAGATCCGCCCCCATGTGTTGTGAATTTGGACATATTTGGGGAGCATTTAGACATAATTAGAATCAATGACAAGAATCCTAAAAATCCACGTTTTTATTCATTGAGAGTCATATTATCTGAGCCATTTTATAAATTTAATTAGTGGGATAAACAATTTCATGCTGTGAGGAGGATTTGGACAAGTGATTTGGGATGGGTATGGATATCGTCAAAATCCTCCCCAAGTGTTCAATTCTCCCCTGAAAAGTGTCCAAATCTTCCCTGAATCGTCTGGCCAAATGCACCCAACAACATGAAAATATGTAAATAGCCCAATTCTCGAGCAACAGAGGCATTTGCCATGGAATTGAACTACACAAAATGAGTACAACAGCCATTAAAATATTTAGGGTGAAAAAATGCACCTTGTGTCCAAATCCTCCTGGGTCTCCCACACTCATGTTAATTCTGCCATACAAGCCCTGACTGATGTTTCATACACAACCAGTGTGCAACACAAGGACGTTTCACATGCACGACAATAATAGGACATGGCAGACACCCTTAAGTTTATGTAGTATCTGATACCAAGAAGTCTTTTCTCTTAGAATTAAACATTGCATAGAATCGTGTCAGATATAACAGGTGATCTCTCAGTGAATTATTATCGTACTCAGGAGATGGGTGGGGAAATACAAACATATATGGTAGGGAAAACCATGGTACAGCACTCATTAAAACGAAAGCTCAGATATGTCACTTCAGCAACACCAATACCACCAAGATAAGAGACGAGGTCATTCACATGGATTCTCAACTCCTCTTCAAGAGACCTGTAGCTGCAGTACAGGGTGCTGATGACTCACCAAGATAAGACACGAGTTCATCCACATTGATGCATAACTCCTCTTCCAGAGACTTCTAGCTGCCAGACAGGTACTGATGACTCCCTAAGATAAGATACGAAGTCATTCACCCCTCTTCAATAAACTTTTATTTGCAGGACAGGGTGCTGATAACTCACCAAGACCAAAGACGATACCTAACTCTTCTTCCAGAGACTTGTATCTGTAGGACAGGGTGCTGATAACTCACTAAGATGAGAGACGAGGTCATTCACATTTATACCTAACTCATCTTTCAGAGACCTTTAGCTACCAGACATGGTACTGATAACCTAATAAATGTATTTCAGTACGAGCTGCATGTATGTAGCTCTCCATCAACCCTATAATAGTAAGTTTACTCCCAGAAAGGCGAATAAATCTAGCCTAGCTGATGTACTGTGGAATCACATGCCTGATAACACACCACTACCCAAAATTAATTCATTATATATTAGATAGAGGCACCTTACCTCATAGAGTCTCTCTGTGTAAAGGAAGCGCATATGAAGAAACACGCAAGCAGTAAAGTATGTCAACAACCACTATGAAATACCAATTGTTGTGTTGATGTATAGTTCACCAGAAACTCTCTAGTATCTATGTAGATGCAACTGTACAAGTTTCAGACTCTGTGGTCTTTAAGGAGAAACGGGAAGATAATTTCTAACATGTTTAACAAAGAGATTTGTTAAAAGTGCAAACTGCCACAGCGGCTTCAAAAAAACACCAAGCCCAACAGTCGAGGTTGGCGATGACACAAACCCACTTATTGGTATGCTTCCATGCCAAATCCACAAATTATATCTTAGACCAGAGCCAAAGCAGGGAGAAAATCATCCACCAAAATGCTGGAGTGTTGCTTTATCGAGAATAACAGTTGGTCCAGAAAGATTTGTCCAGGTCCAGGCGGTTTGAAAGAAACAAAAATGTTTCTTCCCCATCCACGTGTAAAAGTCAGTATTGTGGGGAGCTTCCGTGACTGAAAGATAGCGTGCTCGGCCTCAGACCGCCAGGCCTCGAATTTAGAATCCTGTGTCTGAAGGACAGTCTCATCTCATTCATCTCACCATCCTCAGGAGGTTCTTTCTCCTGGCCCAGTTTAGCCTATATGTGCACAAAGGTGGACTAAAGCCCGATTCATTTCATTTATTTGGTGAGACGCTTGGTCATCTGAGACTGCAAAAGTTTCATCATAAAGTCATAATCAAGCCCTGGAATCTTATGTAATAGCACATGTTTTGCTAATTTGAATACACTAATTTTATTGGACTGGGGTGGTACAGCAAGGAAGACGAACTTGAACAAGATTAGTTACAAATGCAAGACTAGATTCGCTACTTCTCTATGAAAGTATGTGTGTTTATAGGATATCATTATTTAGCTATGGCTGGCATTTGCTATATTACTGTTAATGTTTTACTGCAGCCATTGAACGGTTATGTTTATAAGTGGGGTTGATATTGTTCATAGTATGTGTAAATAATTACATGCTACGTTATAAAAAATATCAAGAGTGCCTGTACCATGACAATTGGTTAGGAATTAACTGAGAAATCGACAAAAATCATTCACCTCGGTTAATGTGAATCCGACTATAATCGCACTGTTTTTAATGTGGTATTATTTGCCCGATATAATCATAGGTATCCCCTTTTCACAAACAACCCTCGACATACTATATTTTGTAGAGGGAGGGAGGATGTGGAAAAGGGGTGCATATAAGGTGATTAACAAATACAACTTATCTTATAAATTTTAGGCCCACTGAATATGTCAACAGGTTCATCCTATTTTTTTCGTTAGGGGGGCACCAAGCAATCTCCAGGGGGGGGGAGGGGTTGCTGGATTTTTTTTGAAATATATAATTTCGGGTAGACTCTGTGTGAAATAAATAATTTACGTCAAGAACTGTTCTATATCAACATGTAATACAATTTACAGCGCAGAGCTTGGTTGATTTTAACCACTGATACAATAACAGGTTTATAAAAGAGCCATAATGATCAGGTCATTATTAATCAAGTTAGGCATAATATTTGTGAAATTAGAGGTGATTTCACATCCGTTATATCAAATATTTTTATTTGTGGTGTAAATGAGATGTCCAGGATGTTCAATAAAATGCTCATTAGATTCCTTTACCCTAAAAACATAAGGTGAGACATTGATTATTAGCCGAGATATCGCCAAAATAAGACTTAGTTAATTTTCATGGCGGCCATTTTGGATTTTAAAAATTAGGCACTCGTCCACTACTTAGATCCTATGTGATTTTTATTATGTTGTTCTATGATAATGTATGAGACTTTTGGTAAAGGAATAATTTCTGTTGCAATTAGTGGTGGGTTGACATTATTTTTGACATAGCTGTCCTGGACTATTATGCTAAGTCGATTTAATGACTTATAAGTCGTTATAATGAGATAAAAAATATTTTTGTCATGTCGTTTCAAACTTCCGTAGGATAGCCAATAATATAAGTACGTGCAATAAAGTCAGTGAAATTTTTTATCATGATTTTTCTTACAAAGAACGCTGCTCTTTTCTTAATATTTTACAACTTTGTTATGACAGTAAAATATTTGCTTTAAAACTGCTGTTCAAATCTATGCATATACCCTGTTTGTGATGGGATAGCCAATATTGTTGAACCCTCTGTATTGCGTTCCAATAAAAGGATGCTAGTCGCCCGTTTCTGGTATCCGAGTGTATATATATATATTTGTTTTCAAGTCATTATTACAACTTTTATGATAATCATATAGATTACGTTGCTCTAAGTATTATTACCTGTATTAAATTTTGTATACGCAAAAACTTATTTACTTGCAGGTATCAAATGATCACCGTTCATTTTATTACAGTCATCCAATGCTGGCTGTATGTAGATATTATTGCAAAATATAAATTGTGAAAGAAATATATTTTAACTTTCATGTACATTCATTACTCGGACTTATCCTCTACATATTATTTTTCTATAGATTGTTCCATTCAAAGGTGAGACACCTGGCACAATGTACTCATTGTGAACCCAGTACAGACGTAAGCACGGCGCCAAAATGGCCCCCACCTGTTGACAATGTTTGATTAATTATATCTGCACGTCAATGTCAATGACAAGAATCGTTTACTATCGTGTTACATGTTAATTTACATCCAGTTAATGCTCAGCTTTTAAAACATTTTATTTATTTATTGAACACAATAATTAGTGTACATTTAATAATGCACTTTGCTCCAAAGTTGCCTAATTGCAAATCTAATGAGCTTGGAGCTCGTGATCTGTGTCAGCATAACTGGCAAACAACAGGTGAAAAGACTATTTTAACGCAATACATCATCTCTGATGACTGAGCAATCAAGCAATGTTAATCATTGTAGAAAATCATGCTGCAATCTGTCATTTTACGTGATGTACCATCTGGAAGATTGTACTAAGTGCCCTATGTATCAGAATTATCATCATTTGCATTACCAGCATCACAGTGATGCGATTTCTTGAATGAAAACTATAGACAAAAGTTGGCGACAGATTACACGATGTCTTTTTTAGGGAATTACGCATCACAATATGCATATTGAAAGTAACTATTGTAGTCACAATAATATATATAGTAGTCATTCGAGCACCAATCACGCATTTCACAGGCATAGTGGCTCTGGTTTTTCATATAATTCATTACAACCATGTATGGTTTTTCCCATACATGGATTTGCTGAATAAACGATGGACCAAGTGTAAACCTACATTGGTCCGATGACTCGTGATAGCTGAAAACTGTTCTTTGGATTGGCAGAAATCTTGAATAATTTTCATGGGAAAAATTGTCTGATCTTTAACACTTTCTCCGCTAAACACGACTATATAGTCGTTTTCAATGCAAGTTATTAGCCATTTCAATCGCACTTTTCAAGAAAAATAGGTATATTTGCCTTGATAAGACTCAACATCTGTTCCTACCCATGCTGATAAATAAACTGCATTGACAGTGGGATGCGATATAGGCCGCTGTGATGGGATGATGTATTCAATGTAACCCAGCAAACACAACACTATGACACAATATTGATTTAATGTTGGCCCACCGTGCGCGACATTCACCCACCATTGTGCCAGCAGTGTATGAAGGAATGTGTTTTGTTGGGAATGCAGTCAGTCTGGCAGGGGACAATATCCCAGCAAACAAAATACATTGACCAAATACTGGTTTTATGTTGAGCCATCGTCTTCGACGCTGGCCCAACATTAGACCAATATTGGTCCAATGTATTGTGTCTGACAGACGACAATGTGGCCATAGTGATTGATACAGAATGATAAATGTGACTGTTTGACATTTATCAGCGGTCACAATACATGCAGAAGAGACTATTATCCTCCGACAGAGAAGATGGTCGGCATTGTTTGGTAAAACTCCCAGCTTTTCCCGTCCCCCAGGGGTGTATCTAAATATCACAAGGGTGGAAAATTTTACAATTCCTCAGTATGAGATACAATGATGATGTTGAAATATCTACTATTATGATGTTGCTGTGTAACTAACGTTAGTTATAAGAAATAATCCAGCAAAATAATACACTTTTATTATTTTTAAGTGTGTCATATTATCATTCGCTGTGAGCTGTGAATGTCTACAACAACTACCAGCTCACCGTGAATAGCAGTTACACAGTTTAACAGAACATCTCACGCTAACCCTTATAATGCTGAAATATGTTTGCATATACATGTATAAATCAACTTAAAATCATCCTAAATGTCTCAATTATCTTTTTCCGCTTCATTTGAATACGTATGTCATGGGTCTACGACCACTAGAAATATTTGTATTCTTCAAGTACGGGGATCTGTAGATGTCAGATTCTGCCAGTCCCCGCGCTGAAAGGGTCAACTGAAAAGTTAGCTCATCCTCTATTTTTATAATGATTAGGCCCAAATAGGTGTAACTATCAACTACTGGCCTCATGTGTGGTATGCTACCCCATGGAGATAGTAAATACTATCTCCATGGCTACCCCCAGTTTAAATAACAACTGAAAGAAGGCAGTGATTGGATTATCTGATCTTGTGGCCGACTAAGACCTCATGTATACAGATTGCTGAACGGACATTTATCCTTTGTATAAACCCCTTATATAGAGATTGCTGAACCAAATCTACATCCCGCATATAAACCCCCTGTATACATATTGCAGGACGAGCCCTAAACCCCTCGTATAAACCCCCTGTATACAGATTGCTGGACCAGACCTAAATCTCGCGTATAAACCCTCCTCCCCCCCCCCCCCATGAATACAGATTGCTAGACAAGACCTAAATCCCGCGTATTGACCCCCTGTATACAGATTGCTGGATCAGCCCTAAATCCCACGTATACACAGCATATACAAAACATGTGTATAGTAAATGTTTTGTGTTTGCTTGGTAAATGAAATGAAAACCTTTGTGCACATATAGGCTAAACTGGGCCAGGAGAACCTCCTGAGGATGGTGAGATGATTGAGATGACACCGACCTCCAGACACAGGATTTGAAATTCGAACCCTGGTGGTCTGAGGCCGAGCACGCTACCTCTCGGTCACGGAGGCTCCCCACAATACTGACGTGGATGGGGATGGGGAAGAAACATTTTTGTTCCTTTCAAACCGCCGAGACCAGGAACTGAACCCCGAACTCTGGCGTGAAAGGCGGCGGCGCTAACCACTACCCTAGGCCCCCCGCCCGTGTTTGCTTGGTAGACACCCTGTATACAGATTTCTGGACCAGCTCTAAATCCCGCATATAGACATCCTAAATCCCACGTATACCCATCACATACAAAAAAGTGTAAATCATGTGTACAATGTCGTATAAATGCATGCAAATGTTTTGTGTTTTGCTGAATGGACCCCTTGTATACAGACTTCTGGACGAGCCCTAAACCCCGCGATGAACAGAGTTGGATCCTGATGGACCGGGACAATGGTCGTCTGGTATCCACTGCTGCCAGTCAGAGGTCTCTCACAAATGCCATTACTCATGGCACCATAGCCAGCCGCATCATCCAGGTCTATAGGGAAATCCTAAGGGATACAGCTTTGTTTTAAGCCATAGATACATCTCCTGGTTGATATCTGCCCTGCGCAGTTTCTTTACTTGTGATGTGAGCCATTACAGTCGTCATTGATAGACGTAGTATGCTAGTTTCGTCATATAATTATATTCCTTGTATTTTTTTTGACTCAATCAATCAATCAATCAATCAATCAATCAATCAATCAATCAATCAATCAATCAATCAATCAATCAATCAATCAATCAATCAATCAATTAATCAATCAATCAATCAATCAATCAATCAATCAATCAATCTATCAATCAATCAATCAATCAATCAATCAATCTATCAATCAATCAATCAATCAATCCATTCAATCATTCATTCATTCATTCATTCATGCATTCATTCATTCATTCATTTATTTATTTATTTATTTATTCATTCACACATTATGTTATGTGTAACATCGGTAGTGACTATCATGAAACGTTATTCCAGAAAACACAAAGCGTTGAACCAATTATGGTGCAATGTTGGCCAACTGTCCACGGCCATCCATCAGTGTGATCAATGGCTAATCATCCGGCAGCGTGATCAACATAAAAAAGTAGAGTACATATGAAGTAGAGATTTAAAGAACTATTGGGAAGAAAATTGGACCAAGTAATTGGTTCAGTAAATAGGAGAATAAACCCAATGAGCTGTTGCTGTTTTTGGTCCCGAAAATGGCTAATTGAGCTCTGGGCCCATCAGAAAGGGTGACATAAGCGGCACTAAAGGGAATTCATATCGTTTATCACAAAGCCACAACCAAATTGATAGGTTTCCTCTGTCGGATAAAGACAGTATGTAAATAAATCACAATCATATGGATTAAGAACAGCTGAAGTACAAGCAGAAATATTACATTATATTATCTAATTTACAACTTTCTTCATAATCTAATTCCTTTATTTTAGCTGAGAGTAGGTTGGAACCAAATATCGGAAAAAAATCTGGTGTTGAAAATGTGACACATACATTGGAGGGGTATTCGAAAAAATGTGACTCGACTAAATCGACCCTGTATTATATCATATTTAGTATAAACATATTTATTTACCGAGGATTGTACAATAGCAGAAGCTAATACAATATACGCTCCTCAATATATCATATTTCATTGATCACTGATGATAAAAAAGTATATGTTATAATAGGGTATTATAATCAGTCAGGTGTGACCGAGATGTTGATTATGAGGGGTACTCATTATGATCTGATGTGTTTTAAGTCAGTTAAAACCCTCGGGGTTCTCCATACCTAGCTATAAAAAGGGATCGGCATTCGACCTCGACCTCTTTTAAAGCTAAGAATGTGGAACTAATCTGACTTTATCTTATATATAGTCAGCAAACACGACCACACATACACCCATATACTACATAGCTACCAGCAACGGTTTGCTGGAAAAGCGCTTTAGACATTTAATGAAACTTCTCATTTTTGTAAAATGGGATGGATTC
Organism: Flabesymbios commensalis; assembly: GCA_964017125.1. Taxonomy (NCBI): domain Eukaryota; kingdom Metazoa; phylum Annelida; class Polychaeta; order Terebellida; family Flabelligeridae; genus Flabesymbios; species Flabesymbios commensalis. The sequence goes on along the minus strand of OZ024912.1, from coordinate 74,415,480 downwards.
GTACACAAGATGAAAACACGCGGTAAAAAATAACTCCACCAAGATCGAGCTTTTCGGCTCAAGTCTCGTATTCTACCCCCTAATTTAAATAACAACTGAAGGACGGCGGCGATTGGCCGATCTCGTCATGTGACAGGCTGAGCAACTCTTCAAATGATCTGGGTAGAATACAAGACTTGGACCAGGCTTTCTGTCCGCGTCCAATCAGCAGTGGTGATGGAGTGCACGTGACAGCCAGACAAGGTATGGTGTGACCCCGAGTGGATCAGGCACTCTGGAGACGTCGGCCCAATGCAGAGTTAATGCTGGCCCATCGTCTCCGATGCTGGCCCAGCATCACACCAACATTGCGTAGGTATGTTGTGTTTGCTGGATCAGTGTCTCACGGGGGGATCTTCCAGAGTTACCGTCAATTACCAGAGACTTGTAACGCCGGATGCCTTTTACCTTCCTCCGAAGGGAAATCTACAGTGAGAGAAGATCCACCAGGCTTTATGTGGTCCAGGCCCGCTAGTCTCTATCAGCTGTGACCTACATATAAAGCATGTGACTGGACGCAGAAGCAATCTCCGCCAATCACAAGGCTTCATATCAGGGCTAAGCTGGTGAAGAATATCCCCTGCATGTTTTCAATCCTTGGCCACGTGGCGACTTGGCTGATTTATGGGTATACTGACTCAACCAATCAGAACATTACACACAATCACGTATTCGATTAAGTGTTTGGAAAACAGGAAGCTCCCGGAATAATATACTATTTTTTAACCACAGAATCCGTTCTTAAATATAGAAGCAAAATGTTTCGATGCTAAAACCCTGTGCAATGTTTAGAAGACAGGAAGTATAACATGATAACAGTATACATTATAACATTATAACATTGCCTGCCTCCCTGCAAGCATACTCGCCTGCCTGCCTGCCTACTTGCCTGCCTACCTGCCTGCCTGTCCGCGCACCCGCCTGTCGGTCTTTCTACAATTTATGCTTCATTTGAGGTCAACATTTGTATAATCGAATACTGTTTAATATAATTATGTAAATGCTGTAAAATATAAAACATTGCATTTGTATGCGGAGATAATATTATAAAATTGATCTTAAAAAATCGGTCTTTACATGCAAATCACCGTGTTTCGGCAGTTTATATAATATCTATGTTTACTTGCAGAGATACTTCATTTTGATATCACACGCTTTAATCTGTCTTTATATATTTAGATACAGTATTATGATTTACCTCGTATTATAATATACCTCGCTTGTAGCATATATACTCAACAAAGATGAGACGCTGAACTGATGCTGTTTCAATATTGGGTCAGATTGGAGAGACCGACATTGACACAACTTTGGTTCCTATGCATAGATGCTGTTTTGATGTCACATGTCTCTACATGCAGCTAGTCGTCGCGGACCTAATATTTCCTTTGTGAAGCTGGTTATTACAGCTGAGTTCAAAGACCAGACAGCCACAGTGGTTATTTTGGAGCGCAAGATAATCATACCTAGAAATGATACCCAACAAAAGTGCTGTTTTGTAGAACGAGGGATTGAAAATTATTCATACCAAAAATATATGTACCTGTTTCTAGATGTACTTCACTTCACTGACTTACTTCCTATATGCGTATGGCATGTATAAATGATAATGCATAGAATCCTTCAAGCAATTCGGAATGCAAAATACCGCTAGCGTTTCCCTTATCCAAGTATCAGATGTTAATATCGCTAGCGTTTCCCTTATCCAAGTATCAGATGTTTTAGAATACTACAAACCAATACGAGACTTTGATTCAGTGTTGGGGTAATGTTTAGCCAGCGATACAGACGCTGGCTTAACATTATTTTAACCAACGCTAAATATATTTATTTAAATATATTGAGTGGCACAGCCACGAGTACGTGTTGGGTATTAGATGGATAATTTTATTAGAGTAAATTGCACGATACATGATCTATATATATTATGGTAGGATAGAAACAGGATGGGATTGTCGGGGCCAAATCTGTAGAAAGTGAACATCACGCCGGATCTGTGCTGTCAGATAAAACATGCATTCTGCCGACTCTCAGATCGGGACAGAAAAGTGTTATCAAAACGTAGTATGCATTAAGTATTAGTTGAATACCACCCAGCCCCATCACTTCAAAATGTATTTCATGAAATTATACGATATGAATGAATGAATGAATGAATGAATGAATGAATAATTGAATGAAATCTTATATAGCGCATGTATGTTCAGAGCGCTGAACCTCGAGAGTAACTTAGCAAGGCCTGTTATCATTCAAATTCCAACTCAGTCTCCTGGGAGATATACAGCTGAGCTGCCATTGAGGCGCATCAAGCTATTTTCATTCCAAGCAAATTCGCCTTATGTGCCAAGTGGATAGATATAGAGACGAATTTTCTGGGGTCTCGTTGGATGGAAACTGCGCCTACGTCCATTGAGGTTCTTTTACGTCCAGCTCTAGGTCAGTCAGACGAGCCATCTGATTTACGTGGTTCTCTGAGCCCCACGAGTGTATACAGCACCTGGCAGTCACCAGGCGGTCACCCATCCAATTATGAACCGGGCGCGACGTTGCTTAACTTCAGTGATAAAGCCAACCACGATGAGCGAGCGCCGTATTCCGTATATGATATCACATAAGAGATGCATGCATGGGACATTTTGAGTGACAACGACTCCCTCTCCGAACAAAACACAATGAAGACAAAACACCTAAAGGTTTGATTTTTGTTAAATAATACAGATTCCACTTTGGGACTTCAGCTGCTATTGTCATTTTTTGCTCTTGTACAACGACAACAAATCCAGAACCGCAGACAGTGAATCTCACGATGTGCTGTGTTTCCAGGTTACATATATCGAGATCTAGAAGACTAGTATCTTCAGAAAACGAATTTCCTCAATATTCCATTGGCCTAAAAGAACAACATTAATTCATTCAGTCACCCATTTATATTGCACAAGTTACAGTTAAATAACACATCTTCAACTTTCAAGCTGATGTATAGGCTTGTTTTGGGTATTGTGTAAATTTAGTGCTCAGCGGAATATGTAGGCCCATTGGATTTCAATTTTTGATATTTCTATTTTTTTCTATTATCTAACTACAGGTAGTGGTGTAAAACACTCTCATTCCGGGTATTCTTTTCAGTGATTAATCCGCTGTAACACGTCTAACCATTATAATACTAAGAATGAATCAAAATACAACGCTGGGCCAACTTGCTTCATCAGTACAAAGCAAGTATTTTTTACTCGAGATATAAATCATTCTATCCATCCAGATGTAGCTAGAAAACTTTAAAAATGTTTGGTCTAACCCAATTTTCTGGACCCTTTGTGCTTGCTGTATCTGTGTCTGTATATTACATGACAGTACGCATTATTGTGCTATCGCGCCACGGGAGTAAATTAACAAGGCCTGTTATCATTCATGATATACTTCATAGCCCTATGTGCATGCCAAGTACTCCATATTGTGGATTTTCTGCGGTCTCGCCGGATGGAAACTGCGTCTACGTCCATTGAGGTTCTTTTACGAGCCATCTGATTTACGTGGTTCTCCGAGCCCCACGACACGACATCGCTGCACGCATGTCCTTGTGCATACGGCACCTGGCAGTCCCAGGCGGTCACCCATCCAATTATGTACCGAGCGCGACATTGGTTAACTTCAGTGATCGAGCCGACACCAATGATACAACGCCGTATTCCGTATATCCTTACTCTTAATTATTAGTCCAGTCAAAAGGTCATTTGACCTAGAGCAAATTGCAACAAAAATAATTCGAAGTGTTTTAGCTTCACAGATACATAGATTAACATACTAAAAATCTTTAGAAATACTCGATGCGGAACAAGACAAAATTCAAGGGCAAAAGTGAATTCCAAGGTCAAATACGATTTTTCAGAAAATAAAGATAGGCATAAGTGTAATACATCTTTTTCGTGTAATTTTAACTGGACAATCCAGACCTGTGGGTCAGCATTAGACCAGATTTGTGGGTCAGCATTAGACCAGAGCTGTGGTCAGCATTAGACCAGAGCTGTGGTCAACATTAGACCAGAGCTGTGGGTCAGCATTAGACCAGAGCTGTGGGTCAGCATTAGACCAGAGCTGTGGTCAGCATTAGGTCAGAGCTGTGGTCAGCATTAGACCAGAGCTGTGGGTCAGCATTAGACCAGAGCTGTGGTCAGCATTAGACCAGAGCTGTGGGTCAGCATTAGACCAGAGCTGTGGTCAGCATTAGACCAGAGCTGTGGTCAGTATTAGACCAGAGCTGTGGGTCAGCATTAGACCAGAGCTGTGGGTCAGCATTAGACCAAAGCTGTGGGTCAGCATTAGGTCAGAGCTGTGGGTCAGCATTAGACCAGAGCTGTGGTCAGGATTGGACCAGAGCTGTGAGTCAACATTAGGTCAGAGTTGTGGTCAGCATTAGACCAGACCTGTGAGTCAGCATTAGACCAGAGCTGTGAGTCAGCATTAAACCAGAGCTGTGGTCAGCATTAGACCAAAGCTGTGGGTCAGCATTAGGTCAGAGCTGTGGGTCAGCATTAGACCAGAGCTGTGGTCAGCATTAGACCAGATTTATGGTCAGCATTAGACCAGAGCTGTGGTCAGCATTAAACCAGAGCTATGGTCAGCATTATACCAGAGCTGTGGTCAGCAATAGACCAGAGTTGTGGTCAGCATTATACCAGACCTGTGGTCAGCATTAGACCAGAGCTGTGGTCAGCATTAGACCAGAGCTGTGGTCAGCAATAGACCAGAGTTGTGGTCAGCATTAGACCAGAGCTGTGGTAAGCATTAGACCAGAGCTGTGGGTCAGCATTAGACCAGAGCTGTGGGTCAGGATTAGGTCAGAGCTGTGGGTCAACCGAGGATTTAAGTCGGAAAAGCCTGACCAAAAAAAACGTGTTTATTTTCTTCCGGAAACTAATTTGTGTTTTCGCAGTTCATTCCAAAGTCTAGGTGCAGCAACAGAAAAGGCCCTGCTGCCTACCGCGGTTCTGACCTGTGGAAAATTCAACTGATCTAGATCACTGGAACAAAGTGTCCGTACCTTTCGCGATTAGTCCGAGCTTGACGTGAACAGCATGGTTCAACGTCAGAGATTGACAGCAAAGCAAAAGCTGTGGTTTTCTATGCTGGTGGTCAGTGTACGCTGAGACCAAAAAATTCAGGAAAAATGTGAGGGTAGCCCTATTTAGATGAAAAATTCACCTATAAAGACAATGATTACAGACTCTGTAACGCACACAGAGTCTGTTATTACGGACTATTCGCGATGGCTGAAGCATGTTTCGAATATATACTGGTCAGTGCGTGGTAGAACAGGGAACACAATTTAAATTTGATCATTTAACAAACAGGTTACCAGTGCAGAGATTTTAGAAGAGGAGTTATGTTACAGAAAACGAGGATACTTTGATACAACCGCGCCAAACAGTTATGTACACCCTGCAGCTTAGATATCTCCTTTTTAGTCTAAACTCCATTTCTAAAACGAAGCCTAGAAAAAAGTCCATGCGGACATTATTAGTAGAATATGGTGACATCCTCATTCGTAGAATGCGAAAATCATTGTCTCCAAGCTGAAACATAGTCCGATCACTGTCAAATTAACCAAAATGGCTGCCAAAAGTTGCTGTAAAAAAATAAAATAATAGCCGGCCTAAAAGTACATTCAAACGCTATATTATTACTAATCTATTAGTGCCGAATGTATTGCCGGCACAATTTTTACTTTTTTGTTCATATAAATTGTCCAAATTCAAGATGGCCGCCAAAATTGCTGACAAATCGTGTTTTTGGTCATCATTTTCAAATCACGCACACAGGCAAAGGTGATTTCACTAAACCAGTTGTCCATATGTGTGTTTAGTAAGGTTATCTATCTCAGAGTATGGCGAATGAAATGGTAGTTGTGGAAAAGGTCACCAGAGGTCATTGAAAGTCATCATCCAAGGTCATTTTAAAATATAAGGGTCTTTTAACTAAAAACTTTGACTAAGTTTGTGTCTGGTATCATTGGAGTCAGTATTGTGGGGAGACTCAGACCGCCAGGGCTCGAATTTCGAATTTTGAGTCCTGTGTCTGGAGGACAGTGTCATCTCAATCATCTCACCATCCTCAGGAGGTTCTCCTGACCTAGTGTAACCTATATGTGCACAAAGGTGGCATAAAGCCCGATTCATTTAATTTCATTTTTGGAAAGGTTATCTATCTGGCCCGAGTCTGACAATGGACATTGAGATGCTGGCAGTGGTGGGATTAGACACCAGAGGCTATAGAAGGTCACTAACCAAGGTCATTTGAAGAGCTACATTGATTTAACTGTGAAGTGTGATCAGGTCTGTGTTTAATAATCTATATCCGGAGTATGGGCAATAGGTGGTTAAGTGTCAGTAGCAGTATAGTATCTCACTGGGGTTATTGCAACGTTGAATCAACGTCATTGGCGTTGATTCAACGTCGCAACAACGTCGTGTGTCGATGGGGATGTCCCCAGAGATTATTTTCAGGGGTGCAAATTCAACTAAAGGTTTCACTAGCCCAGAGCGAAATCCAACTATTCCTTACCATCTTTTACTATGTATTTGTAAGGAAAATCCACTAGCCCTACAATATTCCACCAGCCTCGTGTTACCGTGCTAGTGCGAATTTGTATTCCTGATTTTAGATCATTACCCAAAAAGGAATATGAAGTGATAAGAGAAATGTAAATGAAAAGTTTGCCCAGGTTTGTGTCTGGTCTCATCTTTGCTTCAGACGCGGGATGCAACTGTTCATCTTTATTTGTGACATCCTCTTCCAGAATCAAATTACATACACTAGTAGAGTATAGTGATATAAAGCAAGTTTAATATGACTGCATATACTAGTATATCATATTTATTGTGTTCAGATCACCCTTGCTACCTTCTTCATCTGTATGTATAATTCTTTTTTTTTCACTATAATTATATAGTAGTGGTTATTGAATAAGTGAATGCATTATAAATTTAGGAGCAATAAGTAGTGTTAGGCATCGGGTAAATATTTCTCTTCGTAAGTGTCCCACTTCTCCACGTACGATTCCAGTACTTCTTCATCAACTGGATATTTATTGTTTAAATGTGTTCATATACTGTTTTAATCATTTACACCCCATTACAATACCCTTTATAGCTAGTATCGATGTGTCTAAGGAGATATATGAAATTGTCCCATTTTACCCCATCGGCTGTTCCACTTTTTACTGAGACGTCACTTTTCGTCACGTTTTAATATTTTTTGATTGCCATTACGTATCACCAAAATTGTAACTAATAGTGTGTAACAATATTCCCCAATCTACATGCAGGGTACAACCAAACTTACCAAAGGCATCAAAAACATAAAGTAGGATGGAATGACGACAGTTCTTCACTAATTCTCCTAAATTTACCTGAGGCACATAAGCTTCCACATCTTTATTCTGGTTTTGTCAATAATACAGAAAGATAATGAGTTGGGCGCACTCCATTTTGCACAACAGCAACAACTGCTGATGCTTTAAATCTCTTAGCTGTACTTTACTACATTAACACGTGTGTTAATGTCACATTATATTTCTATACCTACCGGTATAAGGCTCTACAAAAATATTTAGGATGTTTAATTCATGCTCATTTTATTAATTGACAATGAAAACATGTACAGACACTAATTCCATAGATCTAAAAACATATTGTTAGTTTTTTAGATATTGGTAAAAGTTTGCTTTTAGGTACTGTTTAAATTCTTTGCATCTTTTTGTAAAATACCGGAAAAATCTCTAGCGCATAATAAAAAAATATCAGTAAAAATTTTGTCTGACTTGGGTGATTCTCCACCCCAAAGATTTTTGTTTGTGTATTCAAGCCAAGTTTAGTACACTTTTTAAAATAATTTGGCAGAAAATGGGTGTGTGAGCAAAAAAATGGCCTGAGGGAAAAAACCCCTTAAACTACAGCTACAAATTGGTTCTCCTTCATTTGAGCAGCTTTTCATCACATTTTAAACCATTTTACCTAATTTAGGGTACTTATTATAATAATTGTTCGAAAAAACGCGCAATGGATCCACCACTGCTTTGATTAAATAAACTGCTAAAAGCAATAATAAACAGTTTTGTAGATATCTTTGGTGAAACATAATATTTAAAAATACTTCCCACTGTTTTGAAAAAAAATCAGGGAGGGTGTAAAATGTCTTTTCGCTAGTTACCAGGTCATTCCCCTATTTTAGTATACCATTGTGCAGCTTGTGCAAAATGTATTGCTTTTATCACATTTTGAGCTATTTTACTCGATTTATGGTACTTTTTCTAATAATTTGTGGAAAAAAGGATGCGATCCCCCCCCCCCTCCCCACACACACACACACATTATGTATCCGCCCCTGTTTTGACTAAATAAACTGCTAAAAGCATTAATAAACAGTTTTGTGGACATTTCTGGTGAAACATATATTTTGAAAATGCCCTGAGCGAAGCTCAAGCAGTACAGCAGAGAGGGACATGGCGCAATGGTTAAAGCGTGGCGCTCTGCCGATGTCGCTGCCTGCCGTGCCTGCCGTGCGAATCCCGCTTGGTGCAAAATTTTCAGAGAAATATCATGTTTCTCCCCTCTCAATCTTTTGACATTATTAAAATGTTGTGTCCTTAGGCAAGGCACTTCTTCGTGGAGTTGAAATGGCACACGAATGAACAGGTACAGTGACCAGGGGGGTAAGATGTAAAGTCGGATGATAGGTCTTCAGACTTGATATCAGACTATAAACCTGCACATTTACCTTTACCTTTACAGCTACAAGGTGGTTCCGCTTCCTATATGGATCAGTTTAGTTATTCTAGTCCAGCTTTGTAACAAATTTAGTGCTTTTAACACGATGAAAACGATTCTCCCAAAATATCAATCAAATCCGGTGAACTAATACACAGGTTATGATAGAAAGACCATTTGGCAGCTATTTTGTTGGCCATTTTGAATTAGACAATTTCGTGAGCGATAAAGCAAAAGTAATGTCAGCAATGATTTGTGCTTCCATAGATATTAGAGGGTTTGAATGGAATTTTAGACGGTTTATTAAGATTATATTTTGTTACGATAACCTCTTGGCGGTCATTTGCAAAACGGTTAATTTGATCAGGAGCGGTCAATATTTCAGCTTGGAGAGAGTGATTTTTGGAATGAACGCAAAATTTTCTATAAGAATGATGCTGTCTCCTAATTCTACTCTTGATGTCCGCATGGACTTCAGTTTACCAGAATGGAGTCTCGACTATTTCAGTGACGTTGAACAGGACAGAGTTACAATAGTTCAGCTTGCTACCTATCAAAGAAGTTGCAATTGTTTTAGCAACGGATAGTGTTAAAAAGCGCCTTATTCTACGCATGTAGAAAAAACATTAAAAACCCATTTTTTTCAAAATGTTTATAACTCATATTTTAGTGACTGACATTTATATTTCTTTGTTATCGGTAGTCCCCTACATGAACAATTACTTTAATTAGTTAATAATAATTCATACAATGATTTTAATTGTAAAGACTTGTGAATCGCACTGAGCACATTATGTGGATTTTAGCGCTATATAAGAATTATTATTATTATTATTATTATTATTATGTCACGTATATGATAGTAGCAAGCGTGAGATATACCAGATATATGAATATATTTAAAGATATTTAAAGCACTGTCAAAGACTGTGTCATGATTTCTAACAGAGGGAGAAGGATCTACTTCCGGTGCCAACAATCTTGTCGGAAAACATTTCGAAAAATTTTCACGCTGCACTTTAGATCCAATTATTAAAAAATCGGTCTTATCAGGGTTAAGTTTTAATTTCCTTGATGACATGCAAGAAGACACGTCTTGAAGAGATAAATATATCTGGGTATCGTCGGCCTAAATATAATGTTTGACAGTGTGTCTCTGAATTAGATAGCTAAGGGGGAAGTGTAGAGAGTAAATAACAATGAGCCGAGGACGGATGGTAGTGTAGATAGTAAATAACAATGGGCCAAGGACGGATCCTTGGGGAACCCCACACGCAACTTCGGCTGAACTGAATAAACAGTCTATTAGTTTCAACTTCTGCTTATGATCTGACAAGTAAAAAACCAGTCAAGTCAACAAACCAGTCAAGGGCGATACCCTCAATACAATACCAAGTTGACAAGAGATTGGTGTTACTGCTGTGGTCCAGAGTGTCGAAAGCAGCAGACAGATCTAACAGAGTGAGTGGATCAGCATGAGACCAGTGCTGCGAACCACCCTTAAGCCTGATCTATTCTTTCTTTATACATTATCTAGCTGTCGCGATGATTGATCAGGTCAGCCCCCTGCTGCGTCAGAATTTAGTAAATGATACAATCAGATTCAGTTTTTGTGCAAATAAACGTAACACATGAGGATGAGACCGGAATAGATCCTGACTTATTAATAACTCTATCACAAAATGCATAATGTGCGTGCCTGACAACTGCTAGCAAAGATAAAATATAACAAATATATGAAAACAACCGACCAACGAGAGATAATCTAGTTGCCTAACATTGTTTATTTAGTAATCTTGTTATTTTGTATGTTCGCTCATGAACACACTTTGTATATGGTTATGATAGCGTATGCTTATGTTATGCTGTCCAGTAATTATGGAAAAATCAGGACCACATATCGCAACACAATATACAGGGTGTGTCATAGTGTGTCTGCCATTTTAAGCAACACGTCGCCTGTCCACCCACAACCAACACGTGGGGGTGAAGTAATCAGATCAGCACTACCACCTGGTGACTAATTCATGACCGAGGATTCAATTCCCACGTGCGTGTCGCATTCTACAGACACGTGTTTTCATAGGAGCCGGTGTCATCAGGACTAGGAGTTATCATAAAGCTTAATACAACTCAGGGGTATGACTATAGTAGTGATTTATTTTCAATACAGCTAGTTATGAATAGATAAACTTCTTGTAGCATGACTACAGAAGCCAAAACAAGGAGATCATGGACTGGTCCGTTAGATGTCAAGTGACAGCTAAATTGATAATTCATATCGTTGTAGTCAACGATGTCTTTTTCCTTTTGGTGTAGAGTTTGTTCTGTAATACGTGTTGGTGATAATCAAGATGCGTTCGCTATGTTGTAACTCTATTTAGTGTTGTTCTGCCTGTGGTATATATGTATGGCTATTATATGACTATTCTTTCTTTAAATCCCTTCTACCAACTTCTCTATGTGTCCTCCATCTCCCTTTGAAATTTAATATTTCCCCCCTTCATATCTCGTTGCTATATTGCAGAAGTAAATTGCGCTTCTTACTTATTATCCCCTTGAAATATTTACAAATACTGCAATATAATTAAAGCATAAAAGGGTCAACATTGATTAAATGCTGGTCAACATCTATTGAACTAATATCGTGCTTTTCCCTTGGGAATCAAAAGGTGCACCATTCATGTCCAAGAAGGCGATGTATGGAAACCACAATATATGAACACAGACAGCATCAGACGCTACTAACATAAGAACAACTAATGATGTTGTATGAGTAAAGTAAAGCCAGTGACGTCATTTTTGGATCACTGAATGATCCTCAATGCTCTCCAGGGGGTCCATATACTTTTCTTTTAACTGTCATAGTTGATTAGGCCAGTAGGAAATGAATTGATTAGGCCAGTAGGAAATGAGTCTTCTTAGCTTCAGTAATCAGGTGATAACATGTTCTCGTCGCATTACTTTATAATATCCGTCATATCACTTGTTGAGATATATACTTACTAATTATACACTATGAGCACAATGGGGGCTATTCTAGGTAGTTATCATGTCAATGACAAATGCATTGCTGCTTGTGCTCATGATTTACAAAATATCTATTGTATACAGCCAACTGAACACCAAGTGGTGACCACAGAAAACACATACACAGACAACCACAAACACGTTACCAACTTTATTTATTTTATATTTTAGTTAGTTTGATAAATTGCTTAGCCGCTTTATTATACAGTGGCATGAGTAAGTACAATAAACTAATCGCAGGGCTTTCACCATGTCATGCCTAGAGATAAATATATACTATAATGTTACTCGTCCTGTGTCGAACAGAACATTAATTTAGGTGACAAATGAAATGAAATGAAATAAATGGGGTTTTAGGCCACCTTTGTGCACATATAGGCTAAACTGGGCCAGGAGAACCTCTTGAGGATGGTGAGATGAATAACATGACACTAGCCTCCAATTCGCGCCATGGCGGTCTAACTTAGGTGACACCGTTTGATATCTTCACAAACATAACGAGGAAATAAACAAAGGATGAAATTACTATGAGATGACTGGGCATGGCATGTTTCCTTTCCTCATCCAGGTTATAGGTATTATCTAGCAGTGACACGACTACTGACACGGTCTGGCACGCCTGGTCAGAATTAGAAAAATAAATATAGTGAAGTGACACACCACGACCACACGAGACACATTAGATTAATGAGGTCAAACACTGAATACTCATTTACGGAGTAAAGAAAAAAATGCAGATGTAAATGGAGTGGCCTTATTGTGATTTGTCTGCTCTTGTCGACCTGATGTCTGAGCTGCAGCATGGCCAAAGAAAGTGACCAGGAACTGACTAGAAACTGACCCGGAAAAAGAGCAGTCTATTTCATGTGTAAGTCTTCATGTGGGTGTGTTTAGGCCGCTGGTAGGGCTTCTCTAGACAAGGCATTATATGAGCAGTGTCTATATGACTAAAAGGACGACATATAAAACAAGGCCGTGCAGGCATAAATACAGCCGTAAGACACCATTGTGTTTAATATCCAGGACTAAAGCAGATAACATATGTTTATTGCCTATTATCTTGCAAATAAATGTATTGTCTGAAAAGAACGGTGTGATCAAACGTAAAGAAAATTGTATGATTGTACTTTTCATCACTTTTACCATGACACTATCTAATACACGATCTAAGTAAATGAAATGTAAACTAAAGTTGCGATATATCATCAATTTATATTTCTTAATATAGTATTTTCACACTGTTGGTATGCTCCCATTGAGTGTCATTATAATGTAGCCGTATGAATAGCACCTGCCCGATTGATCACTTCACGGCGCTGTTATGCTGTTAGTCCGGCAGCAGAATGCCCAATATTGGCCTGACCCAAAATCCTCTGATACAGTTTTTTTAACTGCTGATTATTCATATTTGAGGTCTGCATGAAGATATCCAGGTTGGTGTGGAGCTGTCACCTTTGAGCAATCTTAATTATTCAAGATGGCCGCCATGGAATCAAAACAGCTCTGAAAATGCCTTAGTTATGATGAACTGGACTTTATAAATGGCTAACACTCGGTAATAATATGTCTTGTAACAATATATGTACGTTTGTATGTGTTACATCTCTATAGTTGGAAAATGCAATAATGGGGACCATTTTGGGATCCAAAATGGCTGCCGCATGACTAGAGTTCAGCTATAATCACATGAAACACAATTACATATGGGCAAACGATAACATTTAGGCGATGGGCTACTTATGGCTACCATGCACCATGCACTAATAATTATTCAAGATGGCTGCCATAGACCTGAAAATGCACTGAAAATCCCTAATTAGAAGTTATCACAGCAACTTTAAAAGTTATCTCAGCCACTACAAAAGTGATCTTGGCCGCTGAAGAAGTGATCATAGCTACATTAATAGGTATTTCAGTCGCTACACAATTAAAACTTTATCAGTGGCTGACACTAATTTGTGGCGCCTGAAATAACTTTTAAAGTGGCTGTGGTCATTCCTTCAGTAGCCAAGATCACTTTTGTAGTGGCTGAGAAAACTTTTAATGTGGTTGTAATCACTTCTTCAGTGGCTGACATCAGCTTGTTAGTGGCCAAGATCACATTTTTAGTGGCTGAGATAACTTTTATAGTCGCTGTGATCACTTCTTCAGCGGCCAATACCACTTTGTAGTGGCTGAGATAGCTTTCAAAGTGGCTGTGATCACTTCTTTAGTGGTCTAGATCACTTTGTGGTGGTTTGAATAACTTTATCAGTGGCTGACACCAGTTTGTTAGTGGCCAAGATCACCTTTGTAGTGGCTGAGATAACTTTTAAAGTTGCTGTGGTCACTTCTTCAGTGGCCAAGATCACGTTTGTAGTGACTGAGATAACTTTTAAAGTGACCGTAATCACTTTTTCAGCGGTCAAGATCCCATTTATAGTGGTTCAGATAATTTTTAAAGTGGCTGTGATCACTTCTCCAGTGGCCAAGATCAGTTTTGTAGTGGCTGAGATAACTTTTAAAGTGGTTGTAGTCACTTCTTTATTGGTCAAGATCACTTTCGTAGTTGCTGAAATAACTTTTAAAGTGGCTGTGATCACTTCTCCAGTGGTCAAGATCACTTTTGAAAAATGGCACCAGAGAATGTAAAAGTAATAACAAACATTTATACGATATAAAGTCAACATGAGCGAGAAGTCCCGCTTGTATTCACTAAAACACGTTGGAAATTGTTCACATGGAGGGATAAAATACAAATTTAGTGTTTTGTTGTACATTTCGTATTTAGCAGAAATAAATTATTATGTATCGATGTAAAAGTCTTTGATAGTGACTTTCAACTGATATCAAAAATGTTGGTATATTTTTTAAATTTGGGTTTTTTTTTGTGTCTATATATACAATTTTTCAAACAGACGGCGGCCATTTTGTATTTGTCTTTCACAAAAATTGTGTGAAATTTCAAAGCACACACAACATACAGGCTTATTTATAAGCATATCTGGATTGAAAAACCGTGGTCCAAATGTGGATCATAACATGTAAAACACGTTTGATGTGTTTCCCAACGGGGTAATTTTGTTGTGGATTTCGCTGATTTTTCAAATTAAATTATGTTTAGGCATATATGAAGCGATCCATATCTTCAATGCAATGATTTATATACCATAAGAAGCGGAATTAAATTACTGCTAATATACTATATAGCAGTTGCAGATCGGTTTACCAGAATAACATACATTCAAGTAACCATATCCCCTGATGTAAAATTACGCGACGTTGTTAAAAACATATTCAGAGTACCTCTATATAAGTCGCCGAAAATCGTCGTCGGGTTTGCATCCCTATAATTCCAATGGTAAAGGGACCGGCCCAGGCTAAAATCAGCAAAAAATCGGTGATTTTATTTTGGCTTCTTAATATGACCATATGATGTAAACATGTCCAGAGACTAAAACTGCAAAAGTTTTTTTAATTTTTGTGCCGCGCATTCCCCAGTTAGGCTAGATATAAAGACGAAATTCCTGATTTCTAATTATTGACAACTATGTCAAAAATTAGAAATACGGGAATTTCGTCTCTATATCTATCTAGTCTAACTGGTGAATGAGCAGCAGAAAAATTAAAAAAACTTTTGCAGTTCCAGTCTATGAACATGTTTACGTCATATGGTCATATTAAGAAGCCAAAATAAAATCACCGATTTTTTTATGATTTTAGCCTGGGCCAGACCCTCTAACATCCGTGTTCAGTATATCCCAGGACTCCAAAAAACTTAATTTTCGTTGAAATGTGGGGGGGGGGGGGTGCATGGTAGCCATGTGTAGCCCATCGCCTAAATGTTTTCGTTTGCCCATATATAATTTTGTTTCATATGATTATGCACACCACCCTGGATATCTTTATGTAGACCACAAAGATAAATAATCAGCAGAGAAAAAAACTATATCAGAGAATTTCGGGTCACCACCCTTAGCTGCCGGACTATATTTGACTGCTTTATAACTAATGAATATCGGTAAATGTATGAAGAACAAGTTACATTTTTATAGTATAAAATAACACACAAAAATAGCACATTTAATATAATGCACACACATTTGTATTTGTATGTTTAATTTTTTTATAATATGATTGCGCATGCTATGTTATATGCCAATCTTTGAGTGTAGAATATTATAATTGATTAAATAAGGTAGTTTTCGCTGATTCGTTTGAATACGCCCACCTTAAAAATGTTGGGTTATTGCAACTCCGTAATAACAGACTCTGTGTGCAATACAGAGTCTGTAATCATTGCCATTCGTAAAGTTGTGCCCCAAAAATACGGTGCGCATCCGATCGATTGCGCAATAAATATAAACGTCCTAGTTTGATGACTGTCTTATATTTTAACTGAAAATAACAGCTTTACATCTCATTTGAAAAATGCCTTGACGATGTCATTCAAGTTTCCTATTTAATATGTGTATTTTGTCTTTGATGAGGGTAACCCTCATGAGGGTAACCCTCACATTTTTGCACAAAGTTGACCGAATCAGTGTTTATTTTCGGGTACACATGTACTGGTGAAAATTGCTGGTCCCTGCATTCTGTTGTGCATAGGGGCCGGTACACACCAAGATACGATTACCCTTATTATTCTTACCTTAACGTTAGAAAAATGAAATTAAATGAATCGGGCTTTAGGCCACCTTTGTGCACATATAGACTAAACTGGGCCAGGAGAACCTCCTGAGGATGGTGAGATAAATGAGATGACACTGTCCTCCAGACACAGGATTCGAAATTCGAGCCCTGGTGGTCTGAGGCCGAGCACGCTACCTCTCGGTTACGGAGGCTCCCCACAATACTGAATTTCACACGTGGATGGGGAAGAAACATTTTTGTTTCTTTCAAACCGCCGAGACCGGGAGCCGAACCCCGAACTCTAGCGTGAGGGGCAGCGGTGCTAACCACTACCCTAAGGCCCCCGCCCACCTTAACGTTAGAAGAAAAATCAGTCTCATTCTGGAAAGTGGATCAGCGAAAATTATCGAAAATGGTTTATTTTTCATCATGATGGGTGATCGCTATAATTTTAAAAAAACATTGTAAAATTACTGATGTTTGTGGATTTAAACGACAATAATTACATTGTTTTATTACGCTATAATTATATGTTTATGCCTAGACATACATTATATTAGCATGACATACGGTACCGTAAAAGTAAGTGTGTGGCCTCGTACGATGCAATATTTAAAATCAATTGAATTGTACAGACTAACTCAACTGTACAACATTGTCCTATTTTTGCAATTATCATGAATTACTATTACAGTCTTCACTACTGTAAGCTGATTTATTAGCATATGTAGTGTTTTAGCGCGACGAGTCTTGTAAAATTGTTTTTATTATATCCATTAAACCACAATAGGGCCTACAATCATGGCGGAAATTAATATAGATGAAGTTTGGCAAAATGCAAAAATCAAATATAGTTTCCCAGAAGGACTACAACTAAAAAACGAATTTTGAAATGTATTCTGGAGGGGAAAGATTGCTTCGTCAATTTGCCAACAGGTTTCGAGAAAAGCCTATGTTATTTGCTCCCTCCCTTATTTTATCAACTCACTTACTCGGCCTAATAATGTTCCATTCCTCCATAAATATTAGTTCAAATTGGTGATTTATTTACATTTGTTGTGAACAATGTTGGGAATTATCACATGAATTATTGAGTTGTTTAATAAATTTAGTAAATTTGTGCCTTGATTCAGTGTTGTCTCAATATTTGTGGAGGTTAGGCAATGCTGGCAAAGCATTGAGACAACATTGTGCCAATAAGAAGTCTGCAATCGCGTCATTTTGAGAAAATGGTCTTTGATGTCCACTTGGACCCTTTTTGAAAAAAACACACCATTGGATTAAAATTGAAGAAATCAAATAAATATTCCTTTCGACCCCATTTTCCTAATAATAGACGTCTAGCTCTGCTATTTTGTAAATGGTAAAAGTTGATGCCACAAATTTGCATTGTCAGGATCTTTACACTGTATCAATATTTACTATTTATTAGCGAGTGTTTCCATGGTAGCATGTAAATAGAAACAAATATGCATTGATTGAAATGTAATTGAGGCTAAAACAGATATATTAAAAAACACTGAAGGTTTACACTATAAATTGAAAATATGTCAAATCAATGTCATCTTAGCTTTTAAGAACTCAAGGATTTGTGTGTCCTTTTAGTGGTAGTCTATGCTAGGGGAGGTGTACTATACAGATATTGTGTAGTTTCGTCTAAACAACAGATTGAGACGGCCATTACTTGTATAATTGTGTGACTATAGGTATAATAATGATATATAGATTGAAGTAAAGTGGAACCTCACCTCAGACACATCCATCAAGTTTCGCATTTTTTCTTACAAATGCAAAGAGTTGATACACGCCTATAGCTATAATACTGTATTTGAAGGAGATATAAAATTCTGATGTACAAAGACCTTTTTCAATGTTTTTTTTCAATTTGAAATATGAGTACCAGAATGCATGTAATCACAACTACACTTAGGTGAAAACACTTAGGTGAAAATTTGATTTATTCGACTGACCATGCGGAATAATTACGTCTAAAACAGAAAGTAGCGTAACACCTGTTTTGCGAAATTTTGTATTTATGTTTGTCTGGCTAGATCCCTTATTTCGTTTGATGATTTTTTTTTACACAGAACGCATAAGTTATTCACGTCATCTGAAGATTCCATGGTGAGCGCATTAAGACGTTAAGTGGATATTACGTTTCATATTTATACCCATTCAGAAGTATACCTATGGCGTACACAATGTTTACATTTTGTTTTATTTTTCTAATTATGAAAATAATAAAAAAAACATATTGAGAGCTCATATCTGAGAATTAAAAACTGAGTTATCGGCATTTCAAAGGTTATATATGGGCAAGCAAGACAATAGACTGCCCTGTGCTTTGGGTATTTTATATTTGTACACGGTTATGTATACAAGTAAGCTATATGTGAGCAAGATTGAAATGGACAAGTTATTGTATTGATCATCCACCGCGTTCAGTCATGTTTACGACATTATGATTTAACCTTGACCCATCAATCAAGTGGACCTAACAATTTCATGAAATTTTGACAGAAACCTCAGTTCATGTTAGAGAATATCGATTACAATAATTCTGAAGTATTCATATTGCTACAAGTTATATCGGCCGGCCCCGATGGCTCATTCGTATCGACTGGGGCTTGTAACCTGGGGGTACCAGGTTCGAATCCCGGTCGGGACGGATATTTGTCATCGTGGTTGTGCATATACAGTGCTCCAAACTGTTCAAAGGCATGGAGTGTACAGTGCTGCCTATGGTACTGTGCACTATAAAGAACCCTTGAAGTCATTCGAAATAAGAGTAGGGCATAGTCCCGGCTTCGGGCTTCCTTCTGTCGCGATATTGCCATGATTGTGCAGAAAGCGACGTAAAGCAATATTCATTCATACAAGTTATATCAAGGAGATAAGCTCAATGTACTGAGATTATAGGTAAGTGTGATATAGCTCATACGTTTCTCATGAAAAAGACATAATAAGCTAATGGAGCAAGTTCTGACGCTAACCGATCAGTGAAGCATCATTTCGGACTAGGTTATTGCTTGAGCAGTTGAGTGAGAACGGTTACTGAACTTTGCATTGAGGCCACCGTGGCAAACTAATATGTTTCAAAGCTAAAATAGGCGAATAGTATTAGGTTGTGAAGGGGAAATAAATATTATATATTATATATGATACTATTCGCCTAAAAGTAGAGTTGTAATGACCCAATAGAAATATCCCAATTTGGATTGTTAAGATAACAAACATGCTGTAGATGGGATATTCCGCCATGACAATGACAGCAGAAAGCCATAGCGGTGACCAGTGGCTGTAGATGGAATATTCCGCCATGACAATGACAGCAGGAAGCCATAGCGGTGACCAGTGGCTGTAGATGGAATACTCCGCCATGACAATGACAGCAGGAAGCCATAGCGGTGACCAGTGGCTGTAGATGGGATATTCCGCCATGACAATGACAGCAGAAAGCCATAGCGGTGACCAGTGGCTGTAGATGGAATACTCCGCCATGACAATGACAGCAGGAAGCCATAGCGGTGACCAGTGGCTGTAGATGGAATACTCCGCCATGACAATGACAGCAGAACGCCATAGCGGTGACCAGTGGCTGTAGATGGGATATTCCGCTATGACAATGACAGCAGGAAGCCATAGCGGTGACCAGTGGCTGTAGATGGAATATTCCGCCATGACAATGACAGCAGGAAGCCATAGCGGTGACCAGTGGCTGTAGATGGAATATTCCGCCATGACAATGACAGCAGGAAGCCATAGCGGTGACCAGTGGCTGTAGATGGGATATTCCGCCATGACAATGACAGCAGGAAGCCATAGCGGTGACCAGTGGCTGTAGATGGGATATTCCGCCATGACAATGACAGCAGGAAGCCATAGCGGTGACCAGTGGCTGTAGATGGAATACTCCGCCATGACAATGACAGCAGGAAGCCATAGCGGTGACCAGTGGCTGTAGATGGAATACTCCGCCATGACAATGACAGCAGAACGCCATAGCGGTGACCAGTGGCTGTAGATGGGATATTCCGCTATGACAATGACAGCAGGAAGCCATAGCGGTGACCAGTGGCTGTAGATGGAATATTCCGCCATGACAATGACAGCAGGAAGCCATAGCGGTGACCAGTGGCTGTAGATTGGATAGTCCGCCATGACAATGACAGCAGAAAGCCATAGCGGTGACCAGTGGCTGTAGATGGAATATTCCGCCATGACAATGACAGCAGGAAGCCATAGCGGTGACCAGTGGCTGTAGATGGGATAGTCCGCCATGACAATGACAGCAGAAATCCATAGCGGTGACCAGTGGCTGTAGATGGAATATTCCGCCATGACAATGACAGCAGGAAGCCATAGCGGTGACCAGTGGCTGTAGATGGAATATTCCGCCATGACAATGACAGCAGGAAGCCATAGCGGTGACCAGTGGCTGTAGATGGGATAGTCCGCCATGACAATGACAGCAGAAAGCCATAGCGGTGACCAGTGGCTGTAGATGGAATATTCCGCCATGACAATGACAGCAGGAAGCCATAGCGGTGACCAGTGGCTGTAGATGGGATATTCCGCCATGACAATGACAGCAGGAAGCCATAGCGGTGACCAGTGGCTGTAGATGGGATATTCCGCCATGACAATGACAGCAGGAAGCCATAGCGGTGACCAGTGGCTGTAGATGGAATATTCCGCCATGACAATGACAGCAGGAAGCCATAGCGGTGACCAGTGGCTGTAGATGGAATACTCCGCCATGACAATGACAGCAGGAAGCCATAGCGGTGACCAGTGGCTGTAGATGGGATATTCCGCCATGACAATGACAGCAGGAACCCATAGCGGTGACCAGTGGCTGTAGATGGGATATTCCGCCATGACAATGACAGCAGGAAGCCATAGCGGTGACCAGTGGCTGTAGATGGGATATTCCGCCATGACAATGACAGCAGGAACCCATAGCGGTGACCAGTGGCTGTAGATGGAATACTCCGCCATGACAATGACAGCAGGAAGCCATAGCGGTGACCAGTGGCTGTAGATGGGATATTCCGCCATGACAATGACAGCAGGAACCCATAGCGGTGACCAGTGGCTGTAGATGGGATATTCCGCCATGACAATGACAGCAGGAACCCATAGCGGTGACCAGTGGCTGTAGATGGAATACTCCGCCATGACAATGACAGCAGGAAGCCATAGCGGTGACCAGTGGCTGTAGATGGGATATTCCGCCATGACAATGACAGCAGGAAGCCATAGCGGTGACCAGTGGCTGTAGATGGGATATTCCGCCATGACAATGACAGCAGGAACCCATAGCGGTGACCAGTGGCCTAATTTACAACAAAAGTCATGACGCACACCAGCAGCCACGATACTGTGATACACGCTGGGGAAATACTGGTCAAATTTTACAGACATTGGTCGAATATTGGTTGATGGTTGAGCCAAAACTACGCGTTTTCTGCAGATTTTATACATCAGTGTGCCACAACTAATGCTATTGTATTGTGGGAAGATTGACCCGCGGGATTCAGTAGTTCATAGTTTACTCTCACTCAAGTAAAGAGGTGTATTATACCATAAGAGGGAAATACTGGTAGCAACGCTACTAAAACTGACCCATTAAGTGATGTGTCCCTGAGAACAAGAGACGCTGAGATGATTTTACTTTATTGTTTATTGGCCCAACATATATACTTTATTGTTTATATTTTATACATAGCAATGAACACAACATTTGTGTCAAAAATACTTTGAATCGATAGTGGGCGAGTAGTAATATGATGGTGTTAGGCCAAATACATGTTACGTCCCAGGTTAGGAGCTCGTCCCATGCTCAGATGTGCAGGTTTAAACAAGCGAAATGCTTATTCTCTATTCCATTTAATAACAAATCAATCTTAATTAATAATAACATTTTTTCCTGAATAGTAATATGTTATTTAACCACTGCTGCTAAATATATGTGTTGTTACCAGTCGTGCAAATATGTATTAATATGAACGTATCAGATTATTGTCAAGCTTCAAGCAGATTTAAATCATGCTGTTATAGGTTTTGCCTTGGTGTCATATACTATATGACTGTCCTATATTATGTGACTGGGATGAATACACCAAGAAGTGGTAACCTCATCGCCACCTCAGAGTTCATATCAGCTCAATTCATAACCAAAGACGGGATTGAATCACGGTTTATTTGATCTTGTATCCTGAGACGGCACCACTTTTTAAACACATTTTTAACACAAAGTCAGTATTAAGTCCCTTACACAAAATCTCAAATGTGGGATAATGCTATCCTAGTATTGTTAAAACTGTTAGTGTATTATGACATTATTGTCTTGATTTAAAGTGGCATTATATTTTATTTTCAAAGATAAATATCCTGCATCTGAAATTTTGACTTGACGGTTTGAAAGCGTTTCAAAACGTTGTACACAGTAATATAGGTTTATTGATTATTCTTTTATTCAAATGCTATTAAACTCTGAACGTTTTTTTTCGAAAAAAAATAGATTCTTTAAAAACGAAAGTTTCGTTAAAAGCAAAATCTTCAAAATTGTATGGCTGTAATTGTTAAGACAAAAATTATACAATCACTGTTAAGGTAACCTACATTAATTACGGCAATGTCCTGGGTAATGAAATGAAATGAATCAGGCTTTAGGCCACCTTTGTGCACATATAGGCTAAACTGGGCCAGGAGAACCACCTGAGTATGGTAATATGATTGAGATGACACTGTCCTCCAGACACAGGATTCGAAATTCAATCCCTGCTAACCACTACCCTAGGGCCCCCGCCCGTCCTGGGTAATAGTGATCACAAATTTTACTCCTTGTCTCTGCCATTGAACAACATTTGTCTAGAAAAAAAAATCTTTCAAATACATAAGTACGCCCACATCAAACATACATCAGGTATAAAATTATCTCCTTTTCAAGATTTTCCAAAGAATGAAAGAGTACTTTTGTTACTTTAACTCTCCTATTGTGTAAACCATACATGAACAGGTAATATGTGTGTAACGCGCTCATAATGTAAAAACGTATTTTGTCTATTTAAAACTGATGGCTGTTTCATAAACTCCGTCTTCAAATGTTTAAAAATGTGACTGTTCAGCATTTGAAACGTTAGACACTCTTGGTTCCATTAAACCTGCTACTTTGTTACTTAAATGATGCGGTTGTATTTAATTTAAAACTGGTAGAATTTAGCATTATCTGGAAATAATGAAAAATACTTGTTATGCTTATATTTTTGTACATTCATGAAGATTAATATAGTTGCTGCCTAGCTTGCAGAAGCTTCTACAAACCTCTTCAGGCGCAGCGTGAACAAAATAAAATAAAATAAAAATAAAAATAAATAAAATAAAATATATAAAAGGTCAGATCTGCGTCATCACTGATTGCTTTTTTGCAAATCAAATGGCGTATTTTAGAAAAAAATAGGTGAACCCAAATTATGCTCCTATTTTGCATAAAACTGCAGGCTTATTGAAAATAAACTACACGTAACCCTTGCTTTTAACATAGGGGGAGTGTATGATTAAGCACAAGGCTTTGTATGACTGGTTTTATTCAGTATGATGATCTGAATTAGGAAAAGGGGGAAATAGGGGATTTATTAATCAGTTTGTTGTGATGCGCGTCATCATTGCTATTGAAATTAGAAGTACAATATTTTTTCAACATTTGTATTAGCGGTTTAAATAGAGGCTTTGATTAGGTAAACATATCTTCAATTGCGAAATTTAATATTTTTTTGACTCCATTTAGATGGGATAAACTCCAATTAAAAGGAACAACAGAACATTATATTTGCGATTTTAGATAATTGTGTTGTTTATCGATGAAGATAATATGACGATCAGACACTACTCGAAGATAACTGGTAGGATGTACACGACCTTTAATGTGGATTAAACATTGAAACAAGCTGATTATTGTTATTTGATATAAGTCATTGTAATTATCAATGCTCGGTGTTTATAACTATCGTGTTATTTATTCCACTAAATGTATTGTGATGAATTAGAATGATTTATTACCTAATTAATATTTAATTACTTTAAACAAAATTAGAAAATGTAAGATGATCCCAATATACATAATTTCACACAGTAAATGCTAAATATCCCAACATGTCTAAGGATTTTGTTTTCATTTATTGGAAAACGCTACAAATTTCATTTTTTATGTTTGGCGTTTGTGTACACTAGCAGAATAAATAAGAACAAATTTACATACATAATTATAGATAACATATCGCTTACAGAAAATGTAGTTGTATTATAAAGAAATTATGAAAATATAAATTAACAGAAAATTAACAGTATGTTTTAGAAGACCTCGTTAGGCCAGATACATACATGTGCTACCATAATGTTTACCCAATGCTGGTATTATATTGGTCCATCGTCCAGCTATGTCTTATCATAATGTTTACCCAATGCTGGTTTTATATTGGTCCATTGTCCAGCTATGTCTTATCATAATGTTTACCCAATGCTGGTATTATATTGGTCCATCGCCCAGCTATGTATTATCATAATGCTTACCCAATGCTGGTATTATATTGGTCCATTGTCCAGCTATGTCTTATCATAATGTTTACCCAATGCTGGTATTATATTGGTCCATTGTCCAGCTATGTCTTATCGTAATGTTTACCCAATGCTGGTATTATATTGGTCCATCGCCCAGCTATGTATTATCATAATGTTTACCCAATGCTGGTATTATATTGGTTCATTGTCCAGCAATGTGTTATCATAATGTTTACCCAATACTGGTATTATATTGGTCCATCGTCCAGCTATGTGTTATCATAATGTTTACCCGATGCTGGTATTATATTGGTCCATCGTCCAGCTATGAGTTATCATAATGTTTACCCAATGCTGGTATTATATTGGTCCATTGTCCAGCTATGTGTTATCATAATGTTTACCCAATGCTGGTATTATATTGGTCCATCGTCCAGCGATGTGTTATCATAATGTTTACCCAAAGCTGGTATTATATTGGTCCATCGTCCAACTATGTGTTATCATAATGTTTACCCGATGCTGGTATTATATTCGTCCATCGTCCAGCTATGTGTTATCATAATGTTTACCCAATACTGGTATTATATTGGTCCATCGCCCAGCTATGTGTTATCATAATGTTTACCCAATACTGGTATTATATTGGTCCATCGCCCAGCTATGTGCTATCATAATGTTTACCCAATGCTGGTATTATATTCCTCCATCGCCCAGCTATGTGTTATCATAATGTTTACCCAATACTGGTATTATATTGGTCCATCGTCCAGCTATGTGTTATCATAATGTTTACCCAATGCTGGTATTATATTGCTCCATCGTCCAGCTATGTGTTATCATAATGTTTACCCAATACTGGTATTATATTGGTCCATCGCCCAGCTATGTGTTATCATAATGTTTACCCAATGCTGGTATTATATTCCTCCATCGCCCAGCTATGTGTTATCATAATGTTTACCCAATACTGGTATTATATTGGTCCATCGTCCAGCTATGTGTTATCATAATGTTTATCCAATGCTGGTATTATATTAGTCCATCGTCCAGCGATGTGTTATCATAATGTTTACCCGATGCTGGTATTATATTCGTCCATTGTCCAGCTATGTGTTATCATAATGTTTACCCAATACTGGTATTATATTGGTCCATCGTCCAGCTATGTGTTATCATAATGTTTACCCAATGCTGGTATTATATTCGTCCATCGTCCAGCGATGTGTTATCATAATGTTTACCCGATGCTGGTATTATATTCGTCCATTGTCCAGCTATGTGTTATCATAATGTTTACCCAATACTGGTATTATATTGGTCCATCGTCCAGCTATGTGTTATCATAATGTTTACCCAATGCTGGTATTATATTCGTCCATCGTCCAGCGATGTGTTATCATAATGTTTACCCGATGCTGGTATTATATTCGTCCATTGTCCAGCTATGTGTTATCATAATGTTTACCCAATGCTGGTATTATATTGGTCCATCGTCCAGCTATGTGTTATCATAATGTTTACCCAATACTGGTATTATATTGGTCCATCGTCCAGCTATGTGTTATCATAATGTTTACCCAATGCTGGTATTATATTGGTCCATCGTCCAGCTATGTGTTATCATAATGTTCACCCGATGCTGGTATTATATTGGTCCATCGTCCAGCTATGTGTTATCATAATGTTTACCCAATGCTGGTATTATATTGGTCCATCGTCCAGCTATGTGTTATCATAACGTTTACTCAATGCTGGTATTATATTGGTCAATCGTCCAGCTATGTGTTATCATAACGTTTACCCAATGCTGGTATTATATTGGTCCATTGTCCAGCTATGTGTTATCATAATGTTTACCCAATGCTGGTATTATATTGGTCCATCGTCCAGCGATGTGTTATCATAATGTTTACCCGATGCTGGTATTATATTGGTCCATCGTCCAGCTATGTGTTATCATAATGTTTACCCAATGCTGGTATTATATTGGTCCATCGTCCAGCTATGTGTTATCATAATGTTTACCCAATGCTGGTATTATATTGGTCCATCGTCCAGCTATGTGTTATCATAATGTTTACCCAATGCTGGTATTATATTGGTCCATCGTCCAGCTATGTGTTATCATAACGTTTACCCAATGCTGGTATTATATTGGTCCATCGTCCAGCTATGTGTTATCATAACGTTTACCCAATGCTGGTATTATATTGGTCCATTGTCCAGCTATGTGTTATCATAATGTTTACCCAATGCTGGTATTATATTGGTCCATCGTCCAGCTATGTGTTATCATAACGTTTACCCAATACTGGTATTATATTGGTCCATTATCCAGCTATGTGGTATCATAATGTT
The DNA here is from genome assembly GCA_964017125.1 of Flabesymbios commensalis. Lineage (NCBI taxonomy): Eukaryota > Metazoa > Annelida > Polychaeta > Terebellida > Flabelligeridae > Flabesymbios > Flabesymbios commensalis. Next base: position 74,388,115 of record OZ024912.1, on the reverse strand, counting down.
TACCCAATGCTGGTATTATATTGGTCCATTATCCAGCTATGTGTTATCATAATGTTTACCCGATGCTGGTATTATATTGGTCCATCGTCCAGCAATGTGCTATCATAATGTTGAGCCAATGCTGGTATAATATTGGGCCATCGTCCAGCGATGTCCTATCATAATGTTGAGCCAATGCTGGTATTATATTGGTCCATCGTCCAGCTATGTGTTATCATAATGTTGAGCCAATGCTGGTATTATATTGGTCCATTATCCAGCTATGTGTTATCATAATGTTTACCCGATGCTGGTATCATATTGGTCCATCGTCCAGCGATATGCTATCCTATCATAATGTTGACCCAATGCTGGTATAATATTGGTCCATCGTCCTCCAGGCTTTCCATGGCAGTCCATATATATTCTTACACTTGTTATTAATCCAGAGGAATGCCCCAGTTCATTGTAAATCAGATGATAACATGTTCTCATCGCATTACTTCATAATATCCATCACATCATATCAACATACTAATACAGACTATGACAAGAGCGGCAACTTTCCTTAATAAGAAGAAACTCATTGCTCATGTTGATGACAAATGTACTGCTGCTTGTTCTCATGGTTTAGAACACTTGTCACTTGTAAACAGGGCGGGGGCCCTAGGGTAGTGATTAGCACCGATGCCTGTCACGCCAGAGCTCGGGGTTCGGTTCCCGGTCTCGGCGGTTTGAAAGAAACGAAAAATGTTTCTTCCCCATCCACGTGTGAAAGTCAGTATTGTGGGGAGCCTCCGTGACCGAGAGGTAGCGTGCTCGGCCTCAGACCGCCAGGGCGCGAATTTCGAATCCTGTGTCTGGAAGACAGTGTCAACTCAATCATCTCACCATCCTCTGGAGGTTCTCCTGGCCCAGTTTAGCCTATATGTGCACACAGCCCGATTCATTTCATTTCATTTTGTCACATGTCAACAGTTGTTTTTTCGCATAAATCGCGAATTTAATTCAACATTGTCTTTTCGTAGCTGATTAAAATACGTCATTGAAAAGTAGCCAAGACGAGTCATTGATTATATGCTGGTTTGATGTTGGAGCACCGTCTACGTCGCTGGTCCCAAATTAAACCATATCGGTTAAAACTCCTTTTGCTGTGGATGATATATGTCAAACACTATCCTTAGGGGACCCCCCCCTCCCCTCCCTCCCCCCCCCCCCACACACACACAAGCAAAAGTCACAAATCAAATATAATGTTAGATCAATGTAGGACAACCATTTGGGGCGCTGGTGCAATATTGACCCATTGACCCATTCATTCATTCATTTATTCATTCATTTATTTATTCATTCCTTCATTCCTTCATTCCTTCATTCCTTCATTCATTCATTCATTTATTCATTCATTCATTCATTCATTCATTTATTCATTCATTCATTCTTACATGAATCATTCAGTGAGTCATGCATGTATGCGTGCATTCATGAATGCATTCGTTTATTCATTCATCTATCAGTTCATTCATTCATTCATTCATTCATTCATTCATTCATTCATTCATTCATTCATTCATTCATTCATTCATTCATTCATTCATTCATTCATTCATTCATTTATTTATTCATTTATTTCTTCATTCTTTCATTCATTCATTCATTCATTCGTTTTTCTATTTATTCATTCATTTATTCATTCATTCATTCATTCATTCATTCATTCATTTATTAATTCATTCATTCATTCAATTATTCATTCATTCATTCCTTCATTCATTCCTTCATTCATTCATTCGTTCAATATTATATTTATAGTAATTTAGGGATATTATTATGTTGTTTAAACACTATTGTTAAACATATGTGTTGTTAGCAGTCGTGCAAATATTGTTTAATATGAAAATACTCAAAGTATTATCATGCTCCGAGCAGCTTTTTATCATGCTGTTTTTAGTTCTACTGTGCTGTTATTGTCAGATACTATGTGACTGTGTCCTCTATGAACAAGCAAGGTTACAACACATAGAAGCGGACACCTGATCAGAATTTAGTTAAGCCTATTCCGTAGTAGCCGCGCCATCTGGTGGGCTCCCGGTTGCAGGTAACGACCCACAACCCAGATCCCGGTCCCATTCATACATCATTGAGAACCGGCAAATCCCGTCTTGATGAAATGTGTTGATTCTACAAATATGCTGTAATATTCGGCATGGAACGTGGAATTTTGGTACGTCAAATAGTTGAAGATTCAAATAACATAAGGTTAGTTGGAAAAATGGCTGATGAAACAAGTAATTTGACAATATTTACAACATAATTCCTACGACAACATACAGGATTTAGGACAAAGGAGAAATCGTGGATGTAACACTATGATTTACACGAATGATATTTTAATACACATCGGCATTATCAACAACAAAAAATACATCTATGACTTGCAAATAAGCAGCATTATTATAATCACCTTTAGGGTAATATTGACTTCGACAAGATACAGAAATAAGCAGTTTAAAATGTGTAAACAACGCTGCTCTGCCGTTCACCACAAGCCGTAGCTGCTGTACAGCAGATGAGCGGCGGATCACAGGTCACGGCAGGGAGACTGGAGTTTCTGACTGCTATTTCTCAACTGCCGGTACTGTGCAAATACCGTAGTAGGTCTACGCCTATGTTAGGTTGTATTAATTTTTTTTGGAAATCGCAATAGACCTGACACTTAGTAGACGAATATCATCATATCAATTAAATTGCTTATGAAATGAAAATAGAGTAAACTTAGTCTACATCATTATTTTTAAGTAAGCCCATAGCAAATTTTATTTTAGGAATACCGAATTTTATACCCATAGGCTACAGAGAGGTGGTCCCATATATAAATTTAAAAAAAAATAGTTCTGTTACAGCGCTGACCCAATGTTGAGAATGATGTATCATGTTTGTTGTATGAACTGTTGTGTGAACGCTGTAAGAAAGAAAGCGTGTTTGCGTTATTCAATGTGATAATGAGTCTGTACTAAGTACGCAAGTCGATGTTTTAATAGATCGTATAGAGCAATTTTCTGGAAAAGAAGCTAGAAAAGAGGTATGATATTATGGGGCCCGTCACCTTATTATGTTATAACCTGCTAGCAATAATCGTCCTTTAGCGATGTTCGTCTGTATACTGTTAACAGGGTTACTTGTATAAGCAGAATAGAGTGGTGGGCCTCGGGTCGCAGACTAATCAATTTTTAAAATCAACACAGCCCACCACCTCCCATCTTTAGATCTCGGGGCACATAAACTGGACACTGGAGGATAACCAGTGATGATTGTGATAAGCGTATGTGTAACTATATATGGACATCCTGCCACAAAAGGATCCCCACGAAGCAGATTTATAAAGGAGGTGTGTCTGCCTTGCATAATGCTTCAACAGTCCTCTATAATTTGTTAATTCCTTGATCTATTCAGTGGGTGTCTTTATATTGTTTGCTACCATACATTGCTGGTTAATAACCACTAACAGAACCAGATAAATTGAATTAATAATGTTTTGGTACACACATTCGCCTGTACACTGTTATTTTAAGCCCTATATCCTATTGTGATAGTCCTACTTACAGGAACAGGGCCATATCTAGACTAAGATAAGAGACTCAGAGACTTTTGAAAAAAAACAAGGCTCAAAATAGTGCATTTTGGTGCAATCTAGCGGTGACAATGACTTGTTTGAACACTTTCGGAAAGAACTAAAATATTACTAATGGCCGTAGACAAGTACCTGGCACCAACCCTGATAATCATAGACCTAGCAAATGCCATCCTATCGTCTAAATTATAGTATTAAATGCCTTACATGTCACATCGTATCATAATAATATTGTCATTAAATTGTAATGTTGTCTATCTAATTTATTGTAGCAGTTTGTAGCAAAAGTATTCATGGAAGAAACGCAATCTGAATTATAGGAGGCATGGGTATGATGCATCTCGCTGAGACCACAGTGAATTACTCCCTGATCCCTCCTCTCTGCTGCTGCCGCAGCCGGTTGCTGAGGCTGCGTGCTAAAAATAGCACAGCGGCCACATGTTACTAACTCTTCTATACCCCATGCCAATATATCATTAAAATACGAATAAACGATACATCCTTTATTTTTAACACTTGGCTAGTAGCTACATATTATGATCATTAAACTAACTGTATATGACTTTTAAGCAATTCGTCAAATATTTTCAACATGAAAAAAGTGGATGTTTGCTATGTTTACTTTTAGTGTTACGGCACAGCGAAATTATGTACATATCCACGGAAATATATCGCCAAAAACTGCTTTCCAATCGCAAATATAACAAACGAAAGGTGATATATATGAGCACTAATATTCAGCTTTTCATATTCAAGAATATTTAATGTATTCTTGCCACTTTCGCTGGCTAAATGTCCGGTACAAAAGTTCACCGGCGATTTTCCACGTGCTTGTCAATGCAGATGTGTTGTAGTGCTTACCTGCAACCGTGATTGTAACGCTTCTGCGCATGCACCGTGGACAAGGTGTATTCACGACCACTGATGGTAAATGAAATTAAATGAATCGGGCTTTAGGCAACTTTTGTGCACACACAGGCTAAATTGGGCCGGAAGGATCTCATGAGGATGGTGAGATGAGACCGCCTTCCATACACAGGATCCAAAATTCAAACTCTGGAGGTCTGAGGCCGAGCACGCCCCATCTCGGTTAGAATACTGAGTTTTAGGAGTGAATGGGGAAGAAACATCCCCGAAACCGGGAAACGAACCCCGAACTGTAGCGTGAAAGGTCACTACCCTAGGGCCCCCGCCCACCACTGATGGTAATAATTATAAGGATCATCTCATCGTGTTTCAAATGTGGGTCGATGATATCCTAGCTATTGCTGCTTAAATTGTTAGCCCACGGGGCTCCGATGAGAGCATTGGTCGTGTGACATGAACATGACAACAAGAGATAGACTTTCCCGCCCTGGTTGGCCAGTTTCTATCCAGCGAATGGCCAACATTTTAAAAACAACAAATATATTTGTAATGTGTCTCTTTGTCAATTAAGTCGTTCAGTGCGGGGACCGTATTTATACGTCACAATTTGTCGTCTTTCTACGTTAAATTCTGGCGTAGAAGGACGGTATCCGCACTATTTTTTTTTTTCATAATAGCTCGTAGACCCATCACATAGGTATTCAAAAGAAGCAGAATGAGATAACTAAGACATGTATTAGGATTTTAACTTAAAAAACCCTTTGGTCTCCAATATATATTATATTTTATCTCAAATAAAAAAAATCTGAAAACAAAAATAATTCAGGGCTTCGGGGTTATGTCGTTCATGGTAAATGTGAGTCATCACTGATTCCTTTTCCACGTGATCATCAAATCTCGAATTTCCGATAAATGGCATATTTTAGAAATATATAGGTGATTTGAAATTATGAATCATTTGCATAACTTTGCATGTTTATTGAAAAAACTACATGTGGCCCTCTTTCTTTCATGGGGGGGGGGGGAGGGGAGGGGGGTTCGAATCTTAAAAAAACATGTGCATAATAACTCAGATTAAACAATGATTTATATGACTGATTCTTATTGCGATATGTGAAATGTGCATCTGAAGAGCACAGATGCAAAAAAGCGTGACAGAATGAATGGACAAAGAAAAAGTTATAGGAAGGTTGAGGAAAGTGAGGAAAGAAAGAAAAGCGAGAGCATGGAAACAACAATAGAAGGAGAACGAAAGCAGGACAGAATAAAGAAGGGAGTAGAAGAAAGATAATAAGGATTGAACACGACTGGAGATAGTAATACAAAAATGATACAATAATGATCAAGTGAAGGTAACGAAATAGCGAAGTAAAGTGAGTGAGTGAGTGAGTGAGTGAGTGAGTGAGTGAGTGAGTGAGTGAGTGAGTGAGTGAGTGAGTGAGTGAGTGAGTGAGTGAGTGAGTGAGTGAGTGAGTGAGTGAGTGAGTGAGTGAGTGAGTGAGTGAGTGAGTGAGTGAGTGAGTGAGTGAGTGAGTGAGTGAGTGAGTGAGTGAGTGAGTGAGTGAGTGAGTGAGTGAGTGAGTGAGTGAGTGAGTGAGTGAGTGAGTGAGTGAGTGAGTGAGTGAGTGAGTGAGTGAGTGAGTGAGTGAGTGAGTGAGTGAGTGAGTGAGTGAGTGAGTGAGTGAGTGAGTGAGTGAGTGAGTGAGTGAGTGAGTGAGTGAGTGAGTGAGTGAGTGAGTGAGTGAGTGAGTGAGTGAGTGAGTGAGTGAGTGAGTGAGTGAGTGAGTGAGTGAGTGAGTGAGTGAGTGAGTGAGTGAGTGAGTGAGTGAGTGAGTGAGTGAGTGAGTGAGTGAGTGAGTGAGTGAGTGAGTGAGTGAGTGAGTGAGTGAGTGAGTGAGTGAGTGAGTGAGTGAGTGAGTGAGTGAGTGAGTGAGTGAGTGAGTGAGTGAGTGAGTGAGTGAGTGAGTGAGTGAGTGAGTGAGTGAGTGAGTGAGTGAGTGAGTGAGTGAGTGAGTGAGTGAGTGAGTGAGTGAGTGAGTGAGTGAGTGAGTGAGTGAGTGAGTGAGTGAGTGAGTGAGTGAGTGAGTGAGTGAGTGAGTGAGTGAGTGAGTGAGTGAGTGAGTGAGTGAGTGAGTGAGTGAGTGAGTGAGTGAGTGAGTGAGTGAGTGAGTGAGTGAGTGAGTGAGTGAGTGAGTGAGTGAGTGAGTGAGTGAGTGAGTGAGTGAGTGAGTGAGTGAGTGAGTGAGTGAGTGAGTGAGTGAGTGAGTGAGTGAGTGAGTGAGTGAGTGAGTGAGTGAGTGAGTGAGTGAGTGAGAGTTGCTACATAAATGTACCTTGGTATTAACTATACATGCAAATCGAAAATACACAAGTTGTTATTGCCAAAATGTACAATAAATTTATCTTAAATAACAATAAATCCGGCGGGTTAAATCTACATTAACATTTTGAAATGTATGCAAATAATTGTAGGCAAACTGTCAGCTTTGCCCGCTGTCCATCTATTGCTGCTAATTGGTGATTTTACTCTCAGGGCTATCTGGTTTACCACATTACCGTCAATCACTTACCCGGCTGGGGACAATTTACCAGGGCCGACTTCACACGTGATCTGACAACATCCATGAACCCTGAGCACTGGGCACTTCGGCACGTCTGTCATCTCGCCTTAATCTGTGAGGTGTCAGATACAGTGAATATAAAACACAGAAAAGCACGCAATATAAGTAAACATTTGCCACCACTATAAAACCACCGCATCTTAGACTAAAATTAGGTATTTTAAGTAACTGATCTAATTATCTATATCTATACAAATTGGACATTCCTGCATCATCCTAGTAATAGTATTGCATTCACGTATCATTGGCAATATCTTAGTTTAATTTACTTTAGAGGTAAAGTATATGAACTTGTTTTAATAATAGCATTGAACTTTTAACACATTAAAATGAAAGGTTTCGATATAGTTATAATTATTTTTGTTAATATTATCGTACGATATGGTATAAATGTAAGATCATATTTAGCAAGAAAGTAAAATATATGAGTTACGTCAACGCTTTATTATTTTATTTTATAGTGGCTGGAAAATGTCAGATATTAAACAAAGTGATATACCTTTGACATGGGAAAGATTTTTACACAATTCGTGCAAGAATAATTGAATTGGATAATAAACATAATAACTAATTGTAATTTAAATTTCATCAATATAAAGCTTTGCAAACATTATTTGGACCAGATGCAGTATTCTACCTCCTGGCCAATGAAAGTGAGAGCCGGGTTGTCACATGACGATGCCAGCCTATCACCGCCGTCATGCAGGTGCTTTGTAATGATAGTATATCATACTTGGCACAAATCTTATGTAAAATTGTACAATGATCATATATTTTTGTGAAACTCTGAATTTGTATATATATACTGGGCTTCTGTCATTTACAAGTTCATATCTTAATATTTATTCTATAAATTGTGGAGGATAAATACATTAAAAAATCACTGCACTATTTTGAGCAATGGAACGTCGATACGCACTGAAATCTAAAACTAACCAGACCTTTATATGACAGTTACAAGCTTCAAACTTTCACGAAAAACTAAAGCGAAGCTTTGAAGCAAAATTACCCACTCAGGCTCTACATTAGTCAGTATAAAAAGGCAGATAACAAGGAATCTAGCACCATGTAGCTGGCGTAATTTTGAATATGAGAGTAGATGAAAGGCTGTTTGATGTATTTCATCTGAAACAGATAGAGGACGAAACACATTTATACTTTGCCTATCCCTGTTATAACGAAATACAACTGTTACACTGCGCACTCCCGTGTTATAACGAATTTAGAACTGCATTACATAAAACATCAAAAGTAAATCATCAATATTTAAGTAAAAACGATGCTAATTGAAGAGCAGCTATATCTGAGTCCAGTTAAATTTGTACATAACTGTTACTAGGTTACTGTTAGATTGGCTCTAATAGAAAAACGCATTGTACACTGCGATGTTTTTTTTGACAAAAAAATTGATGGAAATAAAGAGCGAGATGTCTCAGTGAGTCACGTGGTACGCGCGTGAGATCGTCCTAATAGGACACCCAGCAAACCGATCACGTTTGTGATTAGCCGTCATTACAGCTGAGGATTAGAACTAACCCGCAAACACAAAACATTTGTAGAACATTTTGTACGATGTTGGTCCAACGTCAAAGATGTTGGGCCAACGTTGCATAGATGTTATAAAAATGTTTTGTGCTTGCTGCGTAGGACGTCAGCGAATTATCGACGATTTTAACTAGGACGTCTGCCAATCATCTGCATAAGCTGGGCTTCTCAAAGAGATCCAACAAAAAATATTTGCGAAAAAACAATCTCAGCTGTGCTGTAAAAAACCAACTTGACAGTTATCAGCAACATGCACCATGGCTCGCCCACTCCCAGGCCATGTTCACACGCCCTGCTCACGGCCCACATGGCTCGCCCACTCCCAGGCCATGTTCAAAAGCCATGCTCACGGGCCAACATGGCTCGCCCATTCCCAGGCCATGTTCACAAGCCCTGCTCACGGGCCACATGGCTCGCCCACCCCCAGGACTTGTTCACAAGCCCTGCTCACGGGCCAACATGGCTCGCCCACCCCCAGGACATGTTCACAAGCCCTGCTCACGGACCAACATGGCTCGCACACTCCCAGGCCATGTTCACAAGCCCTGTCCACGGCCCACATGGCTCGCCCACTCCCAGGCATGTTCACAAGCCCTGCTCACGGGCAAAATGGCTCGCCCACTCCCAGGCCATGTTACAAGCCCTGCTCACGGGCCACCATGGCTCGCCCACTCCCAGGCCATGTTCACAAGCCCTGCTCACGGCCCACATGGCTCGCCCATTCCCAGGCCATGTTCACAAGTCCTGCTCACGGCCCATATGGCTCGCCCACTCCCAGGACATGTTCACAGGCTCTGCTCACGGGTCAACATGGCTCGCCCACTCCCAGGCCATGTTCACAAGCCCTGCTCACGGCCCACATGGCTCGCCCACTCCCAGGCCATGCTCACAAGCCCTGCTCACGGGCCACCATGGCTCGCCCACTCCCAGGCGATGTTCACAAGCCCCGCTAACGGCCCACATGGCTCGCCCATTCCCAGGCCATGTTCACAAGCCCTGCTCACGGCCAACATGGCTCGCCCACTCCCAGGCCATGTTCACAAGCCCTGCTCACGGCCAACATTGCTCGCCCATTCCCAGGCCATATTCACAAGCCCTGCTCACGGCCCACATGGCTCGCCCACCCCCAGGCCATGTTTACAAGCCCTGCTCACGGCCAACATGGCTCGCCCATTCCCAGGCCATGTTCACAAGCCCTGCTCACGGCCCACATGGCTCGCCCACTCCCAGGACATGTTCACAAGCTCTTCTCAGGGGCCAACATGGCTCGCCCACTCCCAGTTCATGTTCACAAACCCTGCTCACGGCCAACATGGCTCGCCCACACCCAGCCATGTTCACAAGCCCTGCTCACGGCCCACATGGCTCGCCCACACCCAGCCATGTTCACAAGTCCTGCTCATGGCCCACATGGCTCGCCCACTCCCAGGCCATGCTCACAAGCCCTGCTCACGGGCCAACATGGCTCGCCTACTCCCCAGGCCATGTTCACAAGCCCTGCTCACGGGTCCACATGGCTCGCCCACTCCCAGGCCATGTTCACAAGCCCTGCTCACGGCCAACATGACTCGCCTACACCCAGCCATGTTCACAAGCCCTGCTCACGGCCCACATGGCTCGCCCACTCCCAGGCCATGTTCACAAGCCCTGCTCACGGCCCACATAGCTCGCCCACTCCCAGGCCATGTTCACAAGCCCTGCCGACGGCCAACATGGCTCGCCCACTCCCAAGCCATGTTCACAAGCCCTGCTCACGGCCCACATGGCTCGCCCACTCCCAGGCCATGTTCACAAGCCCTGCCCACGGCCGACATGGCTCGCCCACTCCCAGGCCATGTTCACAAGCCCTGCCCACGGCCCACATGGCTCGCCCACACCCAGGCCATGTTCCCAAGTCTTGATCAAGGGCCAACATGGCTCGCCCACTCCCAGGCCATGTTCACAAGCCCTGCTCACGGGCCCACATGGCTCGCCCACTCCCAGGCCATGTTCACAAGCCCTGCTCAAGGCCCACATGGCTCGCCCACCCCCAGGCCATGTTCACAAGTCTTGATCACGGGCCAACATGGCTCGCCCACTCCCAGGCCATGTTCACAAGCCCTGCTCACGGGCCCACATGGCTCGCCCCCTCCCAGGCCATGTTCACAAGCCCTGCCCACGGGCCAACATGGCTCGCCCACTCCCAGCCATGTTCACAAGCCCAGCTCACGGCCCACATGGCTTGCCCTCCCCCAGGCCATGTTCACAAGCCCTGCTGACGGCCCACATGGCTCGCCCACCACCAGGCCATGTTCACAAGCCCTGCTCACGGCCACCATGGCTCGCCCACTCCCAGGCCACGTTCACAAGCCCTGCTCACGACCCACATTGTTCGCCCACTCCCGGCCATGTTCACAAGCCCTGCTCAGGGCCCACTTGGCTCGCCCACACCCAGGTCATGTTCACAAGCCCTGCTCACGGCCCACATGGCTCGCCCTCTCCCAGGCCATGTTCACAAGCCCCGCTCACGGGCCAACATGGCTCGCCCACACCCAGCCATGTTCACAAGCCCTGCTCACGGCCCACATGGCTCGCCCACTCCCAGGCCATGTTCACAAGCCCTGCTCACGGCCAACATGGCTCGCCCACACCCAGCCATGTTCACAAGCCCTGCTCACGGCCCACAAGGCTCGCCCTCTCCCAGGCCATGTTCACAAGCCCAGCTCACGGCCCACATGGCTTGCCCTCCCCCAGGCCATGTTCACAAGCCCTGCTGACGGCCCACATGGCTCGCCCACCACCAGGCCATGTTCACAAGCCCTGCTCACGGCCACCATGGCTCGCCCACTCCCAGGCCATGTTCACAAGCCCTGCTCACGGGCCAACATGGCTCGCCCACACTCAGCCATGTTCACAAGCCCTGCTCACGGCCCACATGGCTCGCCCACTCCCAGCCATGTTCACAAGCCCTGCTCACGGCCAACATGGCTCGCCCACTCCCAGGCCATGTTCTCAAGCCCTGCCCACGGGCCAACATGGCTCGCCCACTCCCAGCCATGTTCACAAGCCCTGATCACGGCCCACATGGCTCGCCCACCCCCAGGCCATCTTCACAAGCCCTGCCCACGGGCCAACATGGCTTGCCCTCCCCCAGGCCATGTTCACAAGCCCTGCTGACGGCCCACATGGCTCGCCCACCGCCAGGCCATGTTCACAAGCCCTGCTCAGAGGCCAACATGGCTTGCCCACTCCCAGGCCATGTTCACAAGCCCTGCTCATGGCCCACATGGCTCGCCCACTCCCAGGCCATGTTACAAGCCCTGCTCACGGGCCAACATGGCTCTCCCACTCCCGGCCATGTTCACAAGCCCTGCTCACGGCCCACATAGCTCGCCCACTCCCAGGCCACGTTCACAAGCCCTGCTCACGACCCACATTGTTCGCCCACTCCCGGCCATGTTCACAAGCCCTGCTCACGGCCCACTTGGCTCGCCCACTCCCAGGTCATGTTCACAAGCCCTGCTCACGGCCCACATGGCTCGCCCTCTCCCAGGCCATGTTAACAAGCCCCGCTCACGGACCAACATGGCTCGCCCACACCCAGCGATGTTCACAAGCCCTGCTCACGGCCCACATGGCTCGCCCACTCCCAGGCCATGTTCACAAGCCCTGCTCACGGCCAACATGGCTCGCCCACACCCAGCCATGTTCACAAGCCCTGCTCACGGCCCACAAGGCTCGCCCACTCCCAGGCCATGTTCACAAGCCCTGCGCACGGACAACATGGTTCGCTCACCCCTAGGCCATGTTCACAATCCCTGCTCACCGACAACATGGCTCGCCCACACCCAGCCATGGTCGCAAGCCCTGCTCACGGCCCACATGGGTCGCCCACTCCCAGGCCATGTTCACAAGCCCTGCGCACGGCCCACATGGTTCGCCCACTCCCAGGCCATGTTCACAAGCCCTGCTCACGGCCAACATGGCTCGCCCATTCCCAGGCCATGTTCACAAGTCCTGCTCACGGGCCAACATGGCTCGCCCACTCCCAGGCCATGTTCACAGGCCCTGCACACAGCCAACATGGCTCGCCCATTCCCAGGACATGTTCACAAGCCCTGCTCACGGCCAACATGACTCTCCCACCCCCAGGCCATGTTCACAAACCCTGCTCACGGCCAACATGGCTCGCCCATTCCCAGCCATGTTCACAAGTCTTGCTCACGGGCCAACATGGCCCGCCCACTCCCAGTCCATGTTCACAAGTCTTGTTCACGGGCCAAAGTGGCTTGCCCATTCCCAGGCCATGTTCAAAAGTCTTGCTCACGGGCCAACATGGCTCGCCCATTCCCAGCCATGTTCACAAGTCTTGCTCACGGGCCAACATGGCCCGCCCACTCCCAGGCCATGTTCACAAGTCTTGTTCACGGGCCAAAGTGGCTTGCCCATTCCCAGGCCATGTTGAAAAGTCTTGCTCACGGGCCAACATGGCTCGCCCATTCCCAGCCATGTTCACAAGTCTTGCTCACGGGCCAACATGGCTCACCCATTCCCAGCCATGTTCACAAGTCTTGCTCACGGGCCAACATGGCTCGCCCATTCCCAGGCCATGTTCACAAGTCTTGCTCACGGACCAACATGGCTCGCCCACTCCCAGGCCATGTTCACAAGTCTTGCTCACGGACCAACATGGCTCGCCCACTCCCAGGCCATGTTCACAAGTCTTGCTCACGGACCAACATGGCTTGCCCACTCCCAGGCCATGTTCACAAGTCTTGCTCACGGACCAACATGGCTCGCCCACTCCCAGGCCATGTTCACAAGTCTTGCTCACGGGCCAACATGGCTCGCCCATTCCCAGCCATGTTCACAAGCCCTGCCCACGAGCCAACATGGCTCGCCCATTCCCAGGCCAAGTTCACAAGTCTTGCTCACGGACCAACATGGCTCGCCCACTCCCAGGCCATGTTCACAAGTCCTGCTCACGGGCCAACATGGCCCGCCCACTCCCAGGCCATGTTCACAAGTCTTGTTCACGGGCCAAAGTGGCTTGCCCATTCCCAGGCCATGTTCAAAAGTCTTGCTCACGGGCCAACATGGCTCGCCCATTCCCAGCCATGTTCACAAGTCTTGCTCACGGGCCAACATGGCTCGCCCATTCCCAGGTCATAATCACAAGTCTTGTTCACGGCCGTTTTCATAGTTTTTTTATATGGCTAACCTTATGGCTAACACTATGAACACTATATAAAAACAAACACGTGAAATACGACTTAGAGTTCGGGATATCCAAAGGAAGAAATAACTGATGTAGTTAGAATAGATATCATAGCGGGCAGCTGTCGTTCAAAGACAAGTACACAAAGTAGTAGTGAAAATAAAACACATGTCTAACCATTCCCGAATAAGGAAATATTTTCAGTCTGCATACGATATTTTAGAAACATGATAACAAACACCTATTTATTATGTGCTGGTGTATATCACACTTGAAGATAACATTTAAAGGGTTTAATTTAAAGATGATCCTAAAAAAATTGGCTGTATACTTATGAGCGCGGGGATCGTTTATAGACGTCAGAATCTGACGTCTACAGACGATCTCTGCGCTCAAATGATTAAGCAACATTAGAATGACCGTAGACCCATAATATATGTATTCAAACGAAGCAGAAAGAACTAACCAAACAATTTAGACGGATTTCAAATTGAACAAAAACGTCGGTTTCCATATTTTATAGAAACATATTTCGGCACTGTGAAAATTAATCAAGTAACAAGTAACAAACAACAATTATTTATTGCTGGTGGTTCACGTGAGAGTAGCATGCCAGTAGAGCCAGAAACGCGCTGGACACCGTCACATCAAATGACTTTCTTTGCCTTGTCTGGGCTGAGCGCTGTTAGTGATGTTCTAAGATGCCTGTGTTTTTTTTCTGCTTAATGCCTACACGGCTTTACCACATAAACACTGACAGCTGATACTTTAGCAAGTTAATGGAATATGTTTTATTCAGAGCATGCTGCAGGTAAATGAAGTCCAGCAGGTGGCAGCTCGGATAGCAAACATTAAATAACATGGCTTAACCCTTAAAACGCTGAAATATGTTTGCATAGGCCATGAAAATACAAGGTTTTTTTCAATTTTAAGTCATCATAAATGTCTTAGTCATCCCTTTATGCTTCATTTGATTATCTATGTTACTGGTGTACGGCTATTTAGAAATATTGTATTATTTTAGTGCGGGGACCGTCAGGATATGACGTCTACAGATGTCAGATTCTGACTATAAAGACGTTCCCCGCGCTGAGAGGGTCAACTAGATGTGATGTATCAAAAGCCTGCAGGACAAAGTGGCAACATGGAAATGATGAACATGACAAGTAAACTTACGCAACAAAATAACCCTGTGTGTGTAAATCAAAAGAAATTGTGCACATTTTTACCACGTTTACCTCAACAATTATATATCGCTGCACATTGCAAGAAAAGATATGCGTAAATAATTACGCAAATTATCATCCTATCTAGACTACTGGTTATGATTTCTATGATGTGTTGCTATGTTTCGTTCACCTAATGTTGCATTTGTCTGGGGTTTTTTAGTCATGAGAGAAAGATACTTCCTGAGGTGACTTGACCTTCTTATCTCCAATGTTTATTTTAACATAATCAAACAAATAAGAGAAGGAGTGTGTTTCTCCACAATAAGAACGTTCTGATAAATTTGAGATATTACACACTGATCACTGCAGTTTTACAAGTAGACAAGTTATAATTTTGAAGGTAAGATTTATGGTCTGATGGCCAGGCTGAAGACTTATCTCACGACTTTACATTTACTCCATTGGTACTGAACCTTTACATTTATCTCAACTCCTCAGGCGGCATACTGCACAGCGACAATTTCGACTTATCGTACACATTGCCATCCCTGTCCTACAATGTACTCTTTTACACCAGAGTGAAGTGAAGCACTTGCACTGTCCACGGACACAACATCAAAACAATGTCTCCGTCTCTAATATACTAATATGTATAATTTGACCCCAGCTCAACCGGCCCCGATGACTCATTCAATTCGGTTGTGGCTCGAAACTCACAGGTACTGGCCGGGTCGAATATTTGTCATCGAGGTTGTGCATATACAGTGCTCCAAACTACTCAAAGGCTTTGAGTGCGCTGTGCTGTCTATGGAACTGTGCACTAGATAAAACCTGAAGCCACTAGATAAGAGTAGAGTTTACAGTTAGCCTCGACTTCCTGATCCGTCAACATCTCCAGGAATTCACCTTCCTGGCTTTGCTGACTTAGTAAGTTAGTTGGGCCTAGTTACCCTCAGTGTTGTTGTTTTGTACATGTACTTTGTTCCGTCCTGTTCAGGTGAGGTTTTGTCATTAAAATCCACTCATACAAATATATCATAATTATGTAATTAATTGGTATAAGCTTCATTATTTACTAATATTTATCAGTGTTTATTAGATTATATCCACGTGAAGAACAGTCTGAAAGTGCCGCATGTGGCTATGCTTACCTCTGTAACGTGTTGTATCATCATCCAGTTGTTCATAATGACAGCATGCCTGATAATGTATATGATGATGTAGTCATTGTAAGATAAGTGATAATTCTTACCTTTTGCTCTGCGGATGTGTTATCTAATGATTTTAACATTAGACTATTTTAAAATGCTAATATTGCCATGCTTGGCTGTGGGTTTAGTCAAGTGTCATGTGAAGTTATTTATTGCCAAAAGGTATATTGTAATGATTACATCTGTTACCAAGTCACGAATTGAGCATTTAATTCACATCACTCAATTAATTTTATGCAAGTATAAGTAAATGATGAAAATATAATAATAAGACACTAATATGTCCTTGTTTTCTAAAGCTGCCGCAACAGGGGTTTGTCCAGCTTGACTCACACCTGTACGCGATATGCATTGTTAATCAAGGCGCCAGTGTTTGTAAGTGTTATTAAAATGACTTCTGTATTGTTATATTGAGGAACTGTAATTCTAAGTTATTTCTTGCATAACAGTTCAGTATTGTTAGCGACATGTTTAATTTGTTTCATGTAATAAAAGTGATGTATGGGTTTACAGATCCACCAGTTTTGACATTTTGAACCAGTAAAACAGCTGTTTCTTAGTCATTTCTGCGTGCGTTATTGGCCTTGTCCCCGTGGTACACTACAGTAATAGTCACTCACCCAATTAAAACCCTATCACACGAAGCGAGTCCGCTCCTCCGGCATTATCTTCTTTTTGAATGTTTCCGTCGCACTTTAATTAACTACACACGCGACTCATATTGAATTTCCACATTTTTAGATGCAATACATAGTATTTCGTGATATTGTGTTTGCAATGCATCCTGTGAATGTCTTTTTTAGACTTCTAGACACTGAACCTCTTTGTGGAGTTATATCACGTCTGTCGTCCATGTTGTACGACAGACATGTTGCGCATCATTTCTGGGTAATTGCAGAAATTCAGGCCTCGCGGGGTTTCTAGCTTCTATTCCAGGCAGTGTTTAGTTCTCTACAGGTGAACAGAGACGTTGGCTACAGAGGCCTAAATCTCACTGGCAACCGTTAAAGCTCTGATCTGTTATTGCATTTTAATTTTCGGTAACTTAAATTTGTGTCTCACTAGCGCGATCCCACAATTTCAAGTGACTGAAAATTACTTGAATTAGTAAGATTTAAGTCACAACATAACTGAGTGTCACAAGTTCAAAACATATTTGACATTACAAACTGGCGCTAGTAATATCACTTTAGTCAATTCTTTCGAAACACTGACTGTGAATAAGAAAGAGGGATGTGTTTTCTATAAAAAAAACTGATTTTCTGACTAGCTGGCCTTCTGACTAACGGGCGTTCTGACTAAAAGGCGGCCCCAAATGTTAACATGAACTGCAGAACAGGATCCAGCCAGAAGTTGTTGCATCTAGTTTGACAGTCAGACTGGTACCATTTTGTCTGACAAATTGTCGAATAAATAAAATATTATAATATAATTATATGTTTCACAATGAAGAGTGAAGCGGAATTTTTAAAATTAGCTAAATCATTCACAGGCTCTCAATGGGTAAACATTGAAAGCAAGCAATGTCGCTTACCTAATACAATGCATATATATATTAGGCATAGGACATATTGCTTAGAGTCCCCACCATTGTCGCAGCACGATTAAATCGGCTGCGATCATCCATGATTAATAAGCCAGTATTTAGTGACATCTGTGTACATTGTAACGGATTGATTAAGTTAAGTGGCAGGGATCAGCGAATATTAATCAATTTAATTCTATCAGACCCAACATTGGCCCAACATATAAACCCAGATATAGTATGCGACAAAAATTGATGTAAATAAATAAACGTTAGTGTCATAATATGTAGAACCGTAGCTGATATATACATAGTATTCAAAAACAATTTATTATAAGCCTAGTTATCTTCACCAAAATTGGCCCAACATCACCGATAGGAATGGTCAAACTAAAGGTATTTTTTAAGAATAAGCATATTTGTCCTGCAGGCATCTTAGGCATCATTTTAGCCCATCATTACGCATAGGAATCTTAGATATTGTAGGGGATCTACAAGCTGCTGACGATAAAACCATAGAGAATTTAATAGGCATAATCATCCAGGTATCGTAGGCGTGTTGCATTAATTGCGGCCGCGTCAATCAAACATATTATTTAGACATTAGGACATAGATCCATCTCTAAATCATTTCTCTTTTTTCAAATTTACTCTTTCACAACAGCAGTGTCAATCTAGTCCATGAACCAGACAACTCTTCGGTGCCATCTCAATGTATTTCAATGAAAAGTGTGCATCTGTAGATCACAAAAATGTCTGTTGGCCGTGTGAAAATGATAGCTTTGTCCCAGAGTGACCTAATTTGTGTATCGCACTGACAAGATATTATCATATCGTAAATATTAACTCTATACCTAAGTTTTTCGTGTGTTTTTTGTGCTTCAGTGAAGATCATGCACTGGGTCAAGGCCATAAGTCATTTCAAGCCCGCTGGAGTAGGTCCCTACTAATCGCGCAGCTCAATACTTTCTTTTCTACACTATCCTCGTACATAAAGTGCCATCTCCGACCGATGCACCCCCACACCACGATTTATTGGGTGGTGTTTTGCTGAGCTTGAGACAGGCACTCTGGGAGAAACCTCTCACCGTGTGGTCTCCAAATAGAAAACAGGCAAATTTTTGTAATAAAATGATGAGCGATGTACGGCGTAGATATTATGGAGATTGTATTAACGAAACCTCAGATAATCCACGAGCACTTTGGAAAACTATAAACAATATTCTTCACAGCGCACAGTCTCCAACTATTCCAACTTTTTCTGATATAAAATCACTTCCTGAATCGTTTACGATTTTTTTTATGGACAAAATCGAGAAAATACGTATGTATTTTACCAACGACGTTCATAATATGTCGGACATTAAATCTTCGACAGTTACATCACGTATGACTTGTTTGAAATAGCTACTGCTGATGAAGTGGGGAAACTAATTATAAATCCACCTAGCAAAACGTGCGATCTTGATCCGATCCCTACTGAGTTGTTAAAATCTTGCTTATATGTTTTGTTGGTACCAATCACACAAATG
>OZ024912.1:73977550-74368638 GCA_964017125.1 Flabesymbios commensalis | reverse complement strand
GGGCAAAAATGTGCAATACAGTCGATTTCTCAAAATCAGACCAGAATCACACATCACCTATATGGGTCACCTATAAAATGTTCAATTTACAATTTACAAGCTACTACCTAGAAAGGGCCACCATGCATTTTTAAAATCTACGGATATGTATCTAAACAAAAAAATAACATCAGAACTAGTCCCTTTGAATGGTACCGATCATCAAAAAATCAGTGCCTGGCTCATGGCGACATCTATGAGTAACAATTCCATCGAATCTCAAAGCCCTTGGTCCTGGATCTTAGTCGGGCCTGGCTTTGCAAACAAACTAACTGTCTGTGGGTATCCCGAAACAGGTTGACCCCACGCTTGTACCGACACCCAGTGAACACAAAACATTTGTATGACTTTATACAATGTTGGACCAACGTCGAAGACGTTGGGCCGACGTTGTATAAATGTTATACAAATGTTTTGTGTTTGCTGGGCAGGAGGACTATCTCTCAAAAATTGTACATTTCTCCAATGTTGGTTCAATGCTGGGCCAACGTCGCAGCCGTTGGCCTAACATTAAAACAGCGTTGGGTGAGTGTCTCTTGGAGTAGTATCCAGTCTTGTAATCAGGTTACTGAATCAGCCACACTGTACTGTATGCTGAAGGCTTACAGGCATGCGAGTTTAAAACGTGACTCTATCCTTAAATCCGGGTCCCTCAGGCCCGACTGACCGAATCAAAATTGCAACAATGAATGTTCGATCTATCAAACCTAAACTGTCCCCTTCTTCGAATATGTAACATCTAAAAATCTGGACATAGTGGCAGTGAGAGAAACATGGCTAAAACATGATGAAACGAAATAAACGATAGCTGGTATCTCACCACCTGGCTACTCTTTTTTTCACGAACCTCGTGCAGATCAGCGGGCAGGAGGAGGTGAAGGTGTACTAGTGTTTGACCAATTAAAAACTGATATTCATCGTCTGCCATCATTTAAAACGTTCGAAACGATCTCTGCACGTATCGGAAACAATTCGTTCAGTGGTTGCGTTGTCTGCTTGTATGGGCACATGTACATTTTTTTTGAATTTCAAGATTTACTAGATAACATTATTTCACTGCATAACAACTTGTTGGGAGATTAAAACTTACATCTAGATAAATCGAATAGAAATACCAACAAATTCAATGAAATCCTCACATGTTTCGATTTCAAGCAGCAAGTTAATTTTCCAACTCACGTTCATGGTCATTGGCCAGACCTTCTAGTCACCAAACGCATTTATAATTCTATCAAATCAGGCTTTTAGGCAGCAAGTATCTCAGACCATCATGCAGTCATATCAGAAATTGACTGCTGTAAGACAAAATAAAACAAAGAAAAAATATCGTTTAAAAAAATAAACAAAATTGATTTGAATCGTTTCTTTCAAATATTCATAAATCGGATCTAATAAAGAAACCAGAGAAATATCTCTCGGCACTATTTCAGCAGTATGATTGTGTTCTTAGCTATATTTTAGACAAACAAGCTCTTCTATGTACAAATATTTTGCTCAGAAAACCACAAACTCCATGGATGACTCCGGTAATAATGAAGGCTAAAACATTTCGCCTCAATCTCGAACGAACATTGCGCAGATCTCGCACACATCTAGATCGTTCTCATTACAAACTTTAATGCCACCTGTGTAACAGAATGATGAAAAAAGCTAAATCAAAATATTTAGCCGATGTTATTTCAGAAAATTAGGACATTTCTCTAAGTACTTTGTGGATAAAATTAAAACTATCCTTTCTAAATTTCCAAGTAAAGTACACATATGTGCAAAAAAAAACAGAAAATTAGATCAAAAATGAACGTTTGTAAATGTGCGTCAGTAGATGAAATTTAAAATCTTATTTTCAGCTCATCGTCAAAATCATGTGATCTGGACCCCATTCCTACAAACGTGTTGAAAAATTTTCTTGACATATTAATAACTCCCATCACTGACATAATAAACATTTCAATGTAAAATAGACCTTTTCTCAAGAAAAATTCAATGAAGGTCATGTAAGACCAATACTTGAACAAAAATATTTTCCTAAAAATGAGCTGAAAAATTACAGGCCTGTATTCAGCTTAAGTTTCAATTCCAAAATCTTGGAAAAGGTAGTAGCCAATCGGCTACACGGTCGTATAAAAATAAAGATCTATCTAATCTATTACAATCAGCCTACAGGGAGACATAATTCGGCTCTACTGAAAGTACATACGATATCATCATTGGTATGGTCGAGGGTGAAGTTACGGCTCTGACATTGCCTGACTTTCAGATTGGTATGGAATATCTGGGCAGGATCACATTTGGTTTTCTTCTTATTTGCAAAATAGGCACCAATCCGTAAAAATTAATGACACTCTGTCAGATAAAGTCATATGGAGCTCCACAGGGCTCTGTGCTCTAGTTTTGACATAAACCACCATCTTTATTTAAATGCCGATGATTCTCAAATTAACATGTCTATCAGTTTCAAACGCTTAGGAATCTCCTGAAAAGTTGCAAAATTGTTTGATGGGTGTGTCGGCCTGGGTGACAGGGTCTTAGCTGAAGCTTAATCCTTGCAAGACAGAATTTCTTCTTATTGTGACCAAACTTCAACGAGAAAAAACCCTGAATGATTTATCATGCTTAATTCTAGGTCAAGACACAAATCCATCCACATCCAAAAATCATGGTGTAGTATTCGACTGTAGCCTGAATGTCCTAAAACAAATATCCCCAACAAGTAGGGAAGGTTTCTCGCATATTCGTGATCTGCATCGAATTTGAAAAAGTCTGTCCTTAGATCTTGCCAAGAAAATTGCAGTGGCACTCATCAGTAGTAAGTTAGATTATTGTAACTCGTTTGTTCGCAATATGCCAGAAAAAGATATCTTTAGATTACAACGCGCCCACAACTGCCTTGCAAGACTGGTAACAAAAGTCCCACGATTAGTCGTTCCGTTCCTATTCCTAAACGATTAAATTGGCTTCATGTCAAGTTTCGCATTCATTTCAAAATATACGCAATAACTTTCCGAGCTCTAAAAACAACCAACCTGCATATCTGGCGGACTGACTTGTTCGGCCGAAAAGCTCAAAATATCTACGCTCTACAAATTCAAATAATTTTTTTCGTTCCTTGTATAAATCTCACCTATTTCACCTGACATTCCCACCCTAGCCCCTCAGCAGCCCGGCTCTGTGTTAACGAATCTGCTTTGGCCTCGATTATGACAGGCTAAGGATTTGTGCGCCTCTGAGCTCGGTCTGTTGAGGATATAGGCGCTATAGAAGTTTTATAGATTGATTTATTGATTGACTGGCTCGTCTCAAGCAGTGGCTCAGCTTTATCCAGCATTGACCCAGCCCTGGCATAGTATCATTTTGGATGACATAATTACATTATTTGAGGTGATGAGAGAGTGCATCTGTTACTTAATAACATTAACACGACATTGATCCAATACTGGTTTAACCCTTACACCGCTAGGAGCGACAAAAGTCGTTTTAATCTGTTTTATTAGCAGGTTAAAATACAATACAAATAATGGGAATGAAATGAGTGTTTAAACATAAAGATTTGCAATTTTTTGGTCCTAAATTGTTACAAATATGAGTAATTTTCACTTGAAGTTGAAGTTGTGGGTCGCGGCAGTGCGACACAACTTAAGGTGGTCCAAAATTGTTAAATTGTTAAGGTTGCGCTTTAAGGTTTAATGCTGGGCCACCATTTGCGACATAGGCCCAACAATAACCCAGCATTGGATGAACGTTTACTATTTACTGGGGTAGATTTACGGCACAATACCGCCGTGCGCAGGTGCGGATGTAGGTGACGTAACATGGGAATCCAATCATGATCCAATCAGCAGAGCTAAACAGATAACAGATGATCCAGTAAGTATAGAGGTATTCAAAGGACAGGAAGTGTGCTGACACAGCTACATTACGTCATCTTCCACTTCCGTCTTATGTCATCACCACAGATAATATGAATTAGGCAGGCCCATAAAGCCAACGGCGAAATCAATTAAAAATAATAAATGTATACATTTTAATCAAATCAGAAATTGACAATATTTAACTGAGAAGGATCGGATTGTCCCATTTAATATTCATTAAATCCCATGGGACGTTGGCCAATAACGTCTTTAATGGCAACAGTTTCAATTTAGTCTAATTATACACATTTGCATGTTCAAGTTCCGGCTTCGAGGGCTGAGGCTTTGCATTTATGGTGTTTAGCACAATCGTTTGAATAGTTATTTACTACTACTAGTATTGGGATAATAATTTAGAAATAATGCTATTTTTAGTCTGAAATTCAGTGCCTTTTTAGAAACCAAACGAAACTAGCATTCTGCTACTTTAACATGTTCCCGAGAAATGTCTTAGAAAAACCCCATCAAATTAACGTCAGAGTAATTATGCTGAGCGGAATCAGTTTCATTAAATTGGATTGACTCTCCGTGCGTTTAATAATGTACCAGCAATTAAAGATTACAATACCGCACGTGGACATCTAGATTAGTTTTGAATGGCTTGGGGTATTTTTGTATTCATTTGAAACTGCAATTAAATTAATTTCAAGCTGAAACTCTTAACCCTTTCAGCGCAGGGATCGTCTTTAGACGTCATATTTGACGTATAAAAACGGTCCCCGCACTGAAATAATTAAAATATTTATAATGGCCGTAATTCAAATGGAGCGTACAGAACTAGGACATTTATGATGATCTCAAATTAAACAAAAAAAATATAATTCAGCGTTGGAAGGGTTGAAATCCAGGTATCCAGTGTCACATCATGACGTAACTTTTATGACATTGTGTCAAAAAAATCTTGATTTAATGAAAATAAACTAGAGTAGTATTCAGCAAATTCGGATGGTCATTCAACATGTAAGAGCTGTTACTGTAGAAGCTCATCATTATCATCATTATCATTGACCTCGATTGTAAACCACGTGCTAAAATGAAATAATCACTAGTCTCCATCCATGTGTTATTAAATTGAGGTTTATATGTGTATACATGCGCCGGTGACCGTGTCCGCAGTGAGAGTGTTGGTCTACCCTGGTCGTGAGTGAATATATAGACGTCCCTGCACTGAGAGGGTGGTTTGTGGCGTAGATGGACCTCGCAATGAGAGGGTGGTCTGAAGTGGATCTTATCATTAGTTAGCATTAGACGGAAGGTTTAATTCAGATCCCCGCGGCTCCTGGTATTTCTGCAACTATAATTGCCCCTATTAATTATGTTGCTACTGCATATGGTGCTTTTGCCAATGTTGTGTTTGCATATATATGTTCCTGTTGATTATGTTGGTGTGATTACCTTTTCAATTGTTGTTATTCTATTCCTGTTGTTGTTGCGCATGTTGGAATTTTTTTTATATACCGTTGCTCCTTTTTGTCTTGATATTTTCTGTGTACTGGTGTTGATGGCCTTTCGATTGCTTTTGTTTTGCTTTTGTGGCTGTATAATATCCCGAATTAAAGATCAAAACGTCATTAGACCTTTCAGCACAGGGACCAACTTAAAACTTGAAGTTGCGTCTCGCTACCGCGACCCACAACTTCAAGTTGCTGAGAATTACTCATATTTTTTTAATTTGAGCACAAATATTTGCAACTTTTGATGTTTAGAGACACATTTCATTCCCAATAACAGTGATTTGGTCGACTAGTAAAACATATTAAAAACGACAAAAGTCGTGATCAGCAGGATAAGAGTTAAAAGGGTTAAACCAACCAATCTTTTCCTTCAAGGTTCATATGATCATTGGTATTTTAGCTCGATTATCTCATCCAACTCAGCAGAAAAGAACCTAACTGTCCCGCTGAACTGCTTGCTTCTATTTTTCATCAATACAAAAAAGCCGAAAGATATTTATATTTATTAAAAAAATGACATCTTTAATATTGAAATATTGGATCAAATAAGCATCTACCACAAACTATTTTATCAAATTTTGTATTTATCTATAGATCTAAAGCTTTCTGCAAAATCGTATACGGTTTCAGCAGCACAACCATCATTCCCACGTAGTGGAGCAGTTCTCTATGGTCTGTACATTTTCAAAAAAATAAAATATCGCTCATATATAATTCATTTGACTTGTCTCTGTTTGTTTGAAGCAAATACACTGACTATTTTTTTATGGTTGTGCAACACACATGGATGCATATGACTGCATATCAATATATGCCGCTAAAATTAAACATAGGATATTCTTCAAACAGATACAACGTATTGCAGATTTTTTCTGCTGTTGAATAGATCCACAAATTGTGTATCTAACCGGCATGTCTTAAATTAAAAATAATGATGACACAAGAAACATTATTTCTTTTCTTGTTACTCCATGACTTACATGTTACTTATAGTACCTCAAAGATGATCAGCAGAGAGACAATTGATTGTAACTAATATGACATATAAACCATTATTTGCTACTGAAATATATTAAACCGGGCATTTTCATGTCAACATCTCATTGCTGCTCGTTGTTTTCATCTGGTTTACCAGTCCAGTACTACAATGTCATCTATATATATCATTCTAAGAAACGCTTAGTATCCGTTTACTTGTCCACTCCCACCTAGTCAAGACATTGTCAAAACATGTACATCTATCATTGCTAGACCTGACTTGTTACATTCTACACACGTGCTGCCCATCAAATGTAAATGTCGCTCCAGCTCCCCGGGGTATGTCAACTGTGTGCACAAATAACCCACCAGGTGTTGCTATTTATTTTTTCTTGATATAATCATCCTGAGAATCACCGAGGGAAGCAGCGTACTAAGAAGTCTATGTCTCAACCCTGGCCTAATGTGGACTAGCCATGTCACATCATTTGACCATTGTGTGGTTTGTCTTTATGAATAATATATTAAGATAATGCAAATAACAATCTGGATAGATATATGAGATAATGTATATGTCAGTACATTTTAAACCTGTAAAAATATTTCTAACAAAAATAATATCCATCATATCTATAAATATAATGTCCTAATATTCATGCTAGGGCACAAAAATCCATTACTGTCTAATATCTTCAACATTATGTTGTCTGAAAACAGTATGCTTTGTCCTTCCTCATCAACATTTTATTAAATATAAATCGAATATAATTTCAGCAAAATAATGATGCCTTAAATATGCCTCCTTGTAATAGTATGTTACCACAACATAATTACAGGGGCTACGTTGTGAAATTACATGTTTTGTAAATGGTGGACGGATATCTAAAAATATAAATAAAAAAAGTATTATAACGAATGGTTTTCCTCTTATATAAAATTGTGTGCTCTGTCCCTATTCACATGGTATAATAATATATGATTTGATGATGTATGGTTATCAAGTCTATTTTTTTGCCGTCTCAATAAATAAATTAGAATTTATATCTCAAAATATCATGATATTCGGAGTTAAATATCTAGTAATTCTTAGTGTGCCAAGCATAAACGTTTGAAAGTTTGATTATTCAACTAAATTATATGGCCGGGTCTATTTACCCCGTGACGGGGCGCACAAGGCAAGAAAAGTGCGTTGGATAACCCGTGACGGGGCAAATAACAGTTAAATGCTCTTCCATGTCCCGTGACGGGGCGTGGAACCGCTGATTTTGTGCCTTCGATACACCGTGGCGGCCGAAATAAAGGAAAATTAGAGTTATACAGCCCGCTGCGGTGTATGCAAGATAATTAAAGTGTCCTTGGGCACCCCGTGAATGATGTAACGGGGTTTCTTATTGGTTGTCAAAAGAAGCATTACATTGGGTCCATTCGACTAGCACAATAAATATGTTCGCATTTCTAATTTTCAAAAGCAACTACATCGATTAGTGGAGTATGTTCCATCTGGCACTCCGAGGCCGACAGGCTTGTATATCGATCATGAGATCATCCACAGTTACTCGTCATGCGGCCCCGAGGGGCCAATGCACAGGTCCACATCTTAGTGTAAGGAGCATTTGATATTCAATTCGAAATAAACATATACAGTGTGTAGCAAGCCCCGCCTGAGAGAGGAGGCTTACCCAGTGTGCAGTGAGCCCCTCATCCCTCCTGAGAGAGGAGGTTTACCCAGTGTGCAGTGGGCCCCTCATCCCTCCTGAGAAAGGAGGTTTACCTAGTGTGCAGTGGGCCCTTCATCCCTCTTGAGAGAGGAGGTTTACTCAGTGTGCAGTGCGCCCTTCATCCCTCTTGAGAGAAGAGGTTTGCCCGGTGTGCAGTGAGCCCCTTATCCCTCCTGAAAGAGGAGGTTTACCCGGTGTGCAGTAGGCCCTTCATCCCTCTTGAGAGAGGAGGTTATTACCTACTGTGCAGTGGGCCCTTCATCCCTCTTGCTAGAGGAGGTTTACCCAGCGTGCAGTGGGCCCTTCCTCCCTCTTGGGAGAGGAGGCTCTTACCTAGTGTGCAGTGGACCCTTCCTCCCTTTTGAGAGAGGAGGCTTATACTTAGTGTGCAGTGGGCCCTTCATCGCTCTTGAGAGAGGAGGTTTACCCAGTGTGCAGTGAGCCCCTCATCCCTCCTGAGAGAGGAGGTTTACCTAGTGTGCAGTGGGCCCTTTATCCCTCTTGAGAGAGGAGGTTTACCCAGTGTGTAGTGGGCCCTTCATCCCTTTTGAGAGAGGAGGCTTATACCTACAGTGCAGTGGGCCCTTCATCCCTCTTCAGACAGGATGTTTACCCAGTGTGCAATGGGCCCTTCATCCCTCTTGAGAGAGGAGGTTTACCCAGTGTGCAGTGGGCCCCTCATCCCTCTTCAGAGATGAGGTTTACCTAGTGTGCAGTGGGCCCCTCATCTCTACTAAGAGATGAGGTTTACCAAGTGTGCAGTGGACCCGTCATCTCTCCTGAGAGATGCAGTTTATCGATTTTGCAGTGTGCCTCTCATCCCTGACTCTGCCTGATACTAAGATGAGGTTTACCAAGTGTGTAGTGGGCCCCTCATTCCTCCTAAGAGATGAGGTTTACCAAGTGCATAGTGGGCCCCTCATCCCTCCTGAGAGATAAGGTTTATCAATGGTGCAGTGAGCCCCTCATCCCTGACTCTGCCTGATAGATGAGATTTACCAAATGTGCAGTGGGCCCCTCATCCCTGACTCTGCTTCAAAGATAACCCAGTGTGCAGTGGGTCCCTCATCCCTAACTTGTCCTGAAAGATGAAGTTTACCCAGTGTGCAACCAGCCCCTCATCCCTCCTGAGAGATGAGGTTTACCTAGTGTGCAGTGGGCCCCTCATCCCTCCTGAGGGATTAGGTTTACCTAGTGTGCAGTGGACCTCTCATCCCTCCTGAGAGATGAGGTGTATCGATTGTTCAGTGAGCCCCTCATCCCTGACTCTGCCTGATAGATAAAGTTGACCTAGTGTCCAGTGAGCCCTTTATCCCTCCTGAGAGATGAGGTTTACCCAGTGTGCAGTGAGCCGCTCATCCCTAACACTGCCTGAGAGATGAGGTTTACCCAGTGTGCAGTTGGCCCCTGATCCCTGACTGGCCCTGAAAGATGAGGTTTACCCAGTGTGCAACCAGCCCCTCATCCATCCTAAGGATGAAGCCCCTCATCCATCCTAAGGATGAGGTTTAGCGTGTGCAGTGGTCCTCTCATTCCTCCTAATAGATGAGGTGTACCTAGCGTGTAGTGGGCCCCTCATCCCTTCTGAGAGATATGGGTTTAGTCAGTGTGCAGCGAGCCCTCATCCACCCTGAAGATGAGATTTAGCCGGCAGTGTGCAGTGAGCCCCTCATCCATAACTGGGCCTGAAAGATGAGGTTCACCCAGTGTGTAGCGAGCCTTTCACTCTCTCAGGGTGAAGTTTACACAGTGTGTAGTGAGCCCCTCATCCCCAAGAGATGAGATTATCAGATTTTCCCTATATTAACATTCTGATGTCTAGAATATCACATATCTTATGTATTAGCACTCTCCATTCTAGAGTATCGCATGTATTAACTCTCTGTGGTCTAGAGTATGACATGTCTCATGTGTCAACCCTCTCTGGACTAGACTACCATATTTTCTCTGCGTTAACCTTCTGATGCCTAGAGGTTCACATATCTTATTTATTAGGCCTCTGTGGACTAGAGTATCACACGTATTAACCCTCTTTGGTCTAGAGTATCATGTTTCTAATGTGTTAACCCTCTGTGGACTACACTATCATGTTTATCTTATTTTAACCTACTGATGCCTAGAGCATCATAAATGTTATTGATTAACCTTCTATAGGCTACAGTTTGACATGTATTAACCTTCTGAGGCCCAGAGAGTAGATAGTACCACGTTTCTCTAATATTAACCCTATGTTGACTAGATTATTAAATTTCTTCCATATTAACCTTTTGATATCTGGAGTATCACATTTCTTATTTATCAACCATCTGTTGACTAGACTATCTCAAGTATTAACCCTCTGTGGTCTAGTGTATTACGTTTCTAAAATATTGACCCTATGTGGACTACACTATCATGTTTAGCTTATTTTAACCTACTGATACCTAGTTCATCACATATGTTATTTATTAACCCTCTATAGGCTGGAGTATTGCGTGTAATAACCCTCTGAGGTCCAGAGAGTCGATAGTATCACGTGTCTCAAATACTAACCCTCTGTAGACTAGACTATCAAATTGCTTCTATATTCACCTTTTGGTGTTTGGGGTATCACATGTCTTATTTATTAACCCTTTGTTGACTTTCGCAAGTATAAACCCTCTGGAGTATCACGTTTCTTATGTCTTATCATGTTTATCTTTTTTAACCTACTCATGCCTAGAGCTTCATAGATATAATTTCTGAACCCTCTATAGGCTAGAGTTTGACATGTATCACCCTCTGAGGTCCAGAGGGTCGATAGTATCACGTGTGTCTCGTGTATTACTGCGAAGTGGACTAGATTACCATATTTCTTCTATATTAACCTTGTCATACCTAGAGTATCATATGTTTTATTTATTAGTCCTTTCCGGACTAGAGTAACACATGTATTAATCCTCTGGGGTCTCTGGTATCACGTGTCTCAACTATTATTCTTCTGCGACTAGACCATTATATTCATCTAATGTTAACCTTTTGTTGCCTAGCGTATTACATGTCCTCTGTATTAAAGCCGACACAATCAGGCTAAAATCATCAAAAAATCAATAATTTTATTTTGGCTTCTTAATATACTTCCTTCATATGTGAAAATGTCCATAGACTAGAATTACGGAAGTCTTTTAAATTTTGGGTTGCTGTGGCAACGTAGCAAGGTTGCGGAAAACCCCGTTTATCGGTTATTTCTGTATTTCTTATTTTAAACATGCATGTCTGAAATTAAATTGCGTATTTATTTCTCGCTTAACTGGTAAATGCGCAACACAAATTTAAAAAAAAACATACTCAATACTAGTCTGTGGACATGCTCACATATTATGGCCATATTAAGAAGCCAAAATAAAATTAAGGATTTTTTATGATTTTAGCCTGATTGCGTCGCTTTAACTGTCTTGAGGCTGGAGTATGAAGTGTTGTCTCATATAATAATCTTCTGGTGGCTGGAGTATGAACTTGCTCCCATATTAACCATGTTAACCATCTGGTGCCACACATGTCTATGATATATTTTCTTCTGTAGCTAGACCCAGCAAATGCTACAAATTGAAATATTTTTTAGACAGA
Source organism: Flabesymbios commensalis (assembly GCA_964017125.1). Classification (NCBI taxonomy): domain Eukaryota; kingdom Metazoa; phylum Annelida; class Polychaeta; order Terebellida; family Flabelligeridae; genus Flabesymbios; species Flabesymbios commensalis. Next base: position 74,356,956 of record OZ024912.1, on the reverse strand, counting down.
TGAATTTTAAGAGCAGATATTTACGAAACTTAGGCCCAACGCTATCTACGCTAGAAAAGCTAGGTGAATAAATGGGAGTTAGAGAGAAAATTAGCAAAATACTTTGATAGTAATCAAAGTTTTAAAAATCATTGTTTTATTATTGTGTTATTATTGCACACTGGAAAAACCTTATCTCTTAGGAGGGATGAGAGGCTGGTCGCACACTGGTGAGCTTCATCTCAGGGAGAAGTAGGGGCTGTAGGGTGGGCTGGTTGCAGATTGGGTGAACTTCATCTCTCAGGCAGAGTTAGGGATGAGGTGCCCACTGCACACTAGGCAAACCCCATCTCTCAGGAGGGATGAGGGGCCAATGCACACTAGGTACACCTCAACACCCAGGTGGGTATGAGGGGCCAACTCCACACTAGGATTTGTAAACATTATCTCTCGGAAGGGATGAGGGGCCCACTGCACAGAAGGTAAACTTCATCTCTCAGGGGGGAGGGGGGGGGGGGGCTCATTGTACACTGGCTAAACCTGACTGCACACTATGTAGACCTCATATATTAGAAGGGGTGAGGTGCCCATTCCACACTGGATAAACCTCATCCTTACCGTATCCCCGCGCATAAACGTGCATTCACTTATAAGTGAAATTCGAATGTCATTTCTCCAAAAATATTCTTGTTCGTTTATAAGTGCATGCAACTATATTCGAATACTACGTGCATGCACTTATATTCAAAAATTACTACGCGTACCACGGTGTAACTCAAGACATCAGGTTTGAATAATAATAATATGAGTATATTGACTTATAGACTATTACTAGTTAATGCCCATAATGATTTAAAAAAAATGTTGATCGTAAACACAAACTACAGTATTTTTTTTATTATTCATTAACGGGTAGATATTAGGCGAGAATTGCCCCATAATACAGATATGCGCCAACAGTTCAAGGCGTCAAAGCGATAGGGTATGGGTATGATAGCTGAAAAGTGGGGACAAATGAGGTGTGACGATATAACAGTTCAGGTAGTGTCAACATCTATTTCCCGGAGTCACTCCTGCAAGGTAACTTCAAAGTAACTGTCCCAGTGATTACTAGCGTTAACTCAGTTTACCTTGGATTGGAAGAAATCAAATATATTTAAAATTTATCTTTATGCTCGAATATAAGTGCATGCACTTATTTTCGAAAACTAAGTGCATTTTCGAATATAAGTGCATGCGCAGGGATACGGATGACGTATCCATAGGATGGATGAGAAGCTGGTTGCACACTGAGTAAACCTCATATTTTAGGCCCAGTTTGGGACGAGGGGCCTACTGCACATTGGGTAAACACCATCTCTCAGGGATGAGATGACGGGGCTTGTTACACACTGAATATGTTTATTTCGAATTAAATAATAAATGCTTCTGCACTAAGACGTGGGCCTGTGCATTGGCCCGAGGGTCCGTATGACGAGTGACTGTGGATGATCTCTCGATCGATGTACATGCCTGTCCACTCTTCTGATAATAACCAGGAATATGATAATTAAGTGTTTTTTATGTTATATTACATAATATTATCAAAACTAACCAATACTAAGCGAGGTCAAGTATGTGTGTAGGCCTATACAATAATCTATCCTATCCGATTATTATTCAGTCTACTCACATGTCAGTTATGATTTAAAGTTGGTGGGTTGCTATACTTCACTGAATAAAAATATTTACGTTGCGATAGACCCACTCCTGTCGTAGTTGACCTTATTGCGCATGCTTGTATTAGGCGCCCTAAATGTTTACTCAGCGAATCCCAACGATCCACCTACATTATTCCCTCCATCCGTCTCTTCCCAGCGAACACGACCAGTAGGCATTTCAGCATCTGCAAAGCCGACCACCCAATATTAAAGTAGGCGAGTCGTCACTATTTACTGAACACATGTCGTAGGACCACCCGCATGCGCAGTATGGTTCTAAGGTTGGGGTCGTCAAGGTAAATATTATTGATAAGTGAGCGAAACTTCTCAGTTGATTTAGTCTATAGCCTACTAGCTTTGACATACTGTCTAATTTTGGCCACTATACCGCTATGGTGGGGACGCTCGGAGCTTATATTTTACCGTGATATTTTCCCTAAGTTATTCTCCACCCTTTCAGTGCCGGGACCGTCTATAGACGTAAACGACCCCCGCGCTGAAGGAATTAGCAAATTGTAATGACCATAGACCCATAACATAGATATTCAAATGAAGCAGAAAGAGCTAACTAAGCTATTTGTGATGATTTCAAATTGGAACAACTCTTTGGTCTCCATGGTTGATACGCAAATATTTCAGCATTGTAAGTGTTAAACCATCTAGACATTAATGAATTCATATTTATTTTGCCGACGTTCTAAAGTATGTGGGCCATCAAAAGTGAATATTTTTATTCAGTTATACATGTTTCAAATTACTGTTGTCATTATTACATTGAGTTATAAACAAAAAAATACATATTTGTGAATTAATTTCTACTATTCGCCTTCTGTTTTATGAGTAGGCCCATGGTTTATCCTCCTCCTGTCTGTGACGACTATTAGTTTCTGGAAGTAGTAACAATCTGATCAATTTGTCCTTGTATTAAGACTGATTAAGGCAAAGTGAACACTATTATCATCGGTTGTTTAAATTAAGTTATTATTGCCTTTATCCAAGGTACCATTTATGATTTACCAAAAAGTTTTAAAATAGCATTATGCTAATTATACTTATTTATAATAATATTTGAGGAACTTTTGAATGTATGGTGAATTTGTTTTTTTCCAAAAAGTCAAAAATACTTTGTGAACGCGTAATCCCAAGTACCGCTAGTCCGTATTCCTCATACTTTTGTATGTAGGCACTCACCTGCCTGAGTACGAAATGAAAAGGTTTTGGTCATAGCGTAATGATTTGTAGTGATTGTCAATTAAAATACTTGGCAGAGATGCATTCATTTTCGCCTCATAGCGAGAACACATCTTATTTTCCTTTCAACAAGGGCTCAGGGGCACATATTTTCTGTATTTTACTACTGTGTACATTTACTAGTATTCTATTGGGTGGCGAAAAGTGTAAGGGGTAGGCCTACTATCCTGTTTAATTGATACAAATGGAAGTATTAGAATTTAGTGTTTTGTTTACAATTGTCCCTGAACGATATTATGGTAGTCTGTATAGATACTAGATAATTTGATAATGTACAGACAAGAAGTAAGTAATCTTTTTGTGGATAACTTTTGTGTCACTCTGCGACCATGTGACCAATTATAACGTTAATGAGAGATAATAATAATTACAAATGTTGCAATTGCATTTATTAAATTTTAAACACGAAGAAAATCATATTACACATAAAATAATGTAGATCTTGTTTATGTTTCTTATACAGATAAAATAAAAATAGCCAGTGACTTTGAGTGTTCATATAGAGTGTCCATATATATTCTTCTAAAACCACTGGCGTCTCACTGAAAATAAAATAATGAGTGGATCAATGAAACATAATTATTTTTTTAATATGTTCTATTCGTGGTGATTAAATTTGAAATTTGCATTTAATATGTTGATAAAAAAAATACAATATAATAACTACAAGAACTTAAATATGTGTTGGGTAACACATAAATTAGGTACATAGTCATACCTACATTTATCTCTCATACACTACTGTATCATCTGTACGCGGGGCAATCGTGTCTCCAGGAGAATGATCTAAAAATTGTATCGCTGTACCTTTATCCTGTACAAAGAAAAAAAAACAAATATCACTATAGCACAATTTAATCATTACGAGAACGCAAATCTGCTACGTAGGTGTACTGTGTAGCAACAACGATTTATGTTCTAGCACTCATAGCGAGCATTTTGCACCAGATATACTGTAGATTAACTTGCTCAGACATGTTGAAATAACCCTGCTGCTTTTCTGTGGTTTAAATAAGAAAGGTTGGAATAGTTATTTAACCGAATGGAATTGGTGTGGATTGAATACGAAAATATTTCTATAACCATCTGTTTTTCCTGTAGGTTAAAAAAGGTTTAAATAGTTTAATAGCCCAGGTGATTTTCTGTGGGTTAAATAAGAAGGTTGGGATCGTTATCTAGCCCGGTGTATTTGTTGTGGATTAAATATGAAGATTGGAAAATCATTCTGAAACCCAGCTGTTTTTCTGTGTGTTAAATAAGAAGGTTGTAATATTATAAAACCCATGTGCATTGTAGTGGGCTAAATAAGGTTAAAATATGTCTGGATGCTTTATTATGTGTAGGCATAAAGAAGAGTGGAATTGTTGTTTATCCCGGGTTGTTTTCTGTGGGCTAAATAAATATGTCGGTTGAAAAGCTATAAAACCTACTTTCTTTTGTTTGGGTTAAATAGATTTTCTGTGGTCTGGAAGCTACAAAGGTTGAAATAAGTATATACAATGTAGTCTGGGTTATTAATTGCGGGTTAAATAAGAAGGTTAGAATTATTATATAGCCTAGGTTGTTTGATGTGGAAATAGTTATTTAGCCTGGATGCTTTGTTGTGGTTAAATAAGGACATAGGTTGACATAGTTATTTATTCACGGTGATTTGATGTGGGTTGAAGACAGAGATTGAAATAGCTCTATAACCCACTTGTTTTATATGGGTTATATAAGAAGGTTTGTATTGTTGTTTAGCCCAGGATGTTTTCTGTGGGTTAAATATGTCGGTTGAAAAGTTATAGGCCTAAAACCTACTTGCTTTTATTTGGGGTTAATAGAAGGTTCAAATAGTTAAATAGCCCAGTAGGTGATTTTCTGTGGGCTAAATAAGAAGGTTGGGATAGTTATCTAACCCGGTGGATTTGGTGTGGATAAAATATCAAGGTTGAGATAGTTCTATATTACCCAGCTGCTTTTCGGTGGGTTAAATGGGAATGTTGTAAATGTTTATAACCCAGATACTTTGTTGTGGGCTAAATACGAAGGTTGAAATAGGTATATAATCTGGGTTATTAATTGCGGGTTAAATAAGAAGGTTGGAATTGTTATTTAGCCCGGGTTCTTCGGTGTGAAAATAGTTATTTAGCCTGTATGCTTTGTTGTGTGTTAAATAAGTACATAGGTACATAGGTTGACATAGTTATTTATTCACGGTGATTTGATGTGGGTTGAAGACGAAGATTGAAATAGCTCTATAATCCACTTGTTTTATGTGGGTTATATAAGAAGGTTTGTATTGTTACTTAGCCCGGGATGTTTCTGTGGCTTAAATATGTCGGTTGAAAAAATATAAAACCTACTACCTTTTATTTGGGTTAAATAGAAGGTTCATATAGGTAAATAGCCCAGTATGTGATTTTATGTGGGCTAAATAAGAAGATTGGGATAATTATCTAGCCCGGTGGATTTTGTGTGGATGAAATATGAAGGTTGAGATAGTTCTCTATTACCCAGCTGCTTTTCTGTGGGTTAAATAAGAAGGCTGTAAACGTTTATAACCCAGATGCTTTGTTGTGGGCTAAATACAAAGGTTGAAATAGGAATATAGTCTGGATTCTTAATTGCGGGTTAAATAAGAAGGTTGGAATTGTTATTTAGCCCGGGTTGTTTGATGTGGAAATAGTTATTTAGCCTGGATGCTTTGTTGTGGGTTAAATAAGTAGGCCACACAATATTCCGGGTGATTTTATGTGGGTTGAAGACGAAGATTGAAATAGCTTTATGACCCAGTTGTTTTTATGTGGGTTATATAAGAAAGTTTTTATTGTTATTTAGCCCAGGATGTTTTCTGTGGGCTAAATATGCCGGTTGAAAAGTTATAGGCCTAAAACCTACTTGCTTTTATTTGGGGTTAATAGAAGGTTCAAATAGTTAAATAGCCCAGTAGGTGATTTTCTGTGGGCTAAATAAGAAGGTTGGGATAGTTATCTAACCCGGTGGATTTGGTGTGGATAAAATATCAAGGTTGAGATAGTTCTATATTACCTAGCTGCTTTTCGGTGGGTTAAATGGGAATGTTGTAAATGTTTATAACCCAGATGCGTTGTTGTGGGCTAAATACGAAGGTTGAAATAGGTATATAATCTGGGTTATTAATTGCGGGTTAAATAAGAAGGTTGGAATTGTTATTTAGCCCGGGTTGTTTGATGTGGAAATAGTTATTTAGCCTGGATGCTTTGTTGTGGGTTAAATAAGTAGGCCACACAATATTCCGGGTGATTTTATGTGGGTTGAAGACGAAGATTGAAATAGCTTTATGACCCACTTGTTTTTATGTGGGTTATATAAGAAAGTTTGTATTGTTATTTAGCCCAGGATGTTTTCTGTGGGCTAAATATGCCGGTTGAAAAGTTATAGGCCTAAAACCTACTTGCTTTTATTTGGGGTTAATAGAAGGTTCAAATAGTTAAATAGCCCAGTAGGTGATTTTCTGTGGGCTAAATAAGAAGGTTGGGATAGTTATCTAACCCGGTGGATTTGGTGTGGATAAAATATCAAGGTTGAGATAGTTCTATATTACCTAGCTGCTTTTCGGTGGGTTAAATGGGAATGTTGTAAATGTTTATAACCCAGATGCTTTGTTGTGGGCTAAATACGAAGGTTGAAATAGGTATATAATCTGGGTTATTAATTGCGGGTTAAATAAGAAGGTTGGAATTGTTATTTAGCCCGGGTTCTTTGGTGTGAAAATAGTTATTTAGTCTGTATGCTTTGTTGTGTGTTAAATAAGTACATAGGTACATAGGTTGACATAGTTATTTATTCACGGTGATTTGATGTGGGTTGAAGACGAAGATTGAAATAGCTCTATAATCCACTTGTTTTATGTGGGTTATATAAGAAGGTTTGTATTGTTATTTAGCCTGGGATGTTTCTGTGGCTTAAATATGTCGGTTGAAAAGATATAAAACCTACTACCTTTTATTTGGGTTAAATAGAAGGTTCATATAGGTAAATAGCCCAGTATGTGATTTTCTGTGGGCTAAATAAGAAGGTTGGGATAATTATCTAGCCCGGTGGATTTTGTGTGGATGAAATATGAAGGTTGAGATAGTTCTCTATTACTCAGCTGCTTTTCTGTGGGTTAAATAAGAAGGCTGTAAACGTTTATAACCCAGATGCTTTGTTGTGGGCTAAATACAAAGGTTGAAATAGGTATATAGTCTGGATTCTTAATTGCGGGTTAAATAAGAAGGTTGGAATTGTTATTTAGCCCGGGTTGTTTGATGTGGAAATAGTTATTTAGCCTGGATGCTTTGTTGTGGGTTAAATAAGTAGGCCACATATTATTCCAGGTGATTTTATGTGGGTTGAAGACGAAGAATGAAATAGCTTTATGACCCACTTGTTTTTATGTGGGTTATATAAGAAAGTTTTTATTGTTATTTAGCCCAGGTTGTTTTTCAGGATTTAATAAAAATGTGGGGGGGGCTTGATGCCGGCCCTCAAGTTTTTGTTGGTATGCTAAGGCAAATTTAGGTGGCTTTTTAAAATAATGTGTCGAAAAAAACGCGGCCGTCCCCCCTCCCCCGCCTGAACCTGCGGCCAACATTCCCCGTCATTAAGTTGACTATAGATTTAACCAATGTTGGTTTAATGTTGGCCCAGTGTCGTAGACGGTGGACCAACAATAAAGTAACCTTGGGTAAATGTCTCAGATACTAAGCAATGTAAAATGCACAGCGAGCGTCGTAATCAAACCTGTTGCGACTACTGTTTGTAAGGAAATTTAGCATAAATCAAATGCGGCCACGGACGATAATACGTGTAGTTGCCAGTTCACATAAAATTTGGTAGTAATCCAGCTTTCATATCTTTTGTAAATGTTGCAAGCGATAATAGTTGTCAGGAGTCAGGGATATATTTACATTTGTACAAGTTTATTTTACGCGGCATAACTTACCTGTTCATTTTGATAAGGTCTTGGTGTAGGCTATTCAGTTCCGTGAATGAGCGCCAAAAAAACAAACATTGACAGCAGGGCATTGAAAGAACGATTCTGATTGGTTGTCATTGTCGGGTTAAATAAGGGTTTTAGTCTTCTTGCACACCCCGTGACGGGGTAAATAGACACTTCCAAATTATATATGTTCACTTTCGTTTTCCGTCAATATATTGTCTTCATCTCGTACAGAAAAGATTTTACCCTGGTGGTCGATCTCTAAACATCGGCACAAGAAAATTGGCATCGCCTGGTGCTAATTGCCAAGATTTTGTCAGAATGTAAACATAAATGATACATAATTACAAATCCGGCTGGCCATTCTTTTTCCATGGTAAAATTCCTAAGGGTGCACGCACAATGCAGACCCAAAAGAAGCATATCGCATTTGATGACCAAAAACTATATGACCAAGGAGGTTATCTATATAACCTCCTTGATATGATGAAGGACTGATATAAGCACGTGTAATCGACCTTCAAGCAAGTGGACATAACATTGACATAGCTGCTGTGTTATCCCCCGAGCTTGCTGCATACCCTTCATCAATGTTTGAACAGAATGACCTGATGAGAAATACACCAAAGTCAGTCCTGAAGAAGACCCTGCAAGTTGTCATGTCAGAGAGAATTGAATATATTTCAGATACAATTATGTTTGACGTGTCTGCATTCTGCACTGATGTGGACCATCCAGTGGCCATCTGACACACTACGTACATACATTGAAGCCTTCAAAGAGTTTGTGGTAGACGCATTAGAGGCAGGAGAAGCTGTATTTGTGTTCGACATATATTTTAAAGGAAGCACAAGGGCATACTTGCGCGCATTGAGTCACATGAAAGAGGCGACGTGCCGCGTTCATGTGCTTTCTGAAGATATGCCAGTACCCTCGAGAAATGCTATACCACGTTTTTATACTGTTGTCAGCAACACGACAACACAGCTTCATTATTATATATAGCTGGTGTGGAGGACGTGCCTGTCGAGATGCACAAAGGCATCAAAATATTCAGAGAAGACTTAAAGTCGCAACAAGAGGAGGCCGATGGTTTTAGCGTACATATCAGGTCCCACAAGTTGTTTCGGATTCATGACAGTGATATGCTCGTCATGCTGGTACATTTCTATTCTACCATGATGTACATGTGTGACACCTGTGAACATGACATATCCAATACATGATAGGGCAACGATTGAAATCAGAGCTACTAGCATTGAACACTCTCTTTTTGCTGCCAATAGCTTGGCTATCCATGCCATTTCAGGTGCGGACACTGTGTCATCTTACCTTGGAATTGGAAAAAGGAAAAGTGTTATAAGGTATTTCACTCGAGGAAGATAATGATGATGTTTATTAAATGTCATTATAAACATGATATGAATATTATTCGTAGATCATATAATTTAATATTACACAATTGACTTTATAAGGACTATTGAGAAAACTCTGGCTTGAAGGTGAAACTGAAAATTTTAGGCGCTGGTATAAATTAAAAAATATATCCGACTGTTTCTAAAAATCCGACTTCGTTCTCGGATGAATAATTATTTTCGTTTTTTATTATTGTAAAATGATACTCAGTTATACTACGTTGAATGCTGAGGTTGTAGTTTCTACTTATAGTTTATTTAATTCCAAATATAAAAGTGGATTCGCAAATGAGGTGACGGTTGTTGATTTCATTTAAATTCACTTATGAATGAATTAGGCATAGAGCTCGATTAAGTTGAGATTTTGGTGACCCAGTTTTACTTCCTAAAAATTTAAAATAATTATCCCCTTTAAAATTTAATGTTTCCTATACAGATCATAATCTGAGGAAATTATTTAATCGGCTAATTTTTATTATTATTTTACGTTGCAGATTAACTCTGAATGACGAAACGAATCAAAAAATGAATAGCCAAACAAGATATATTGATCCACTGTTAATGGTGCAGTGACAGAGCCGAATTGGGGAATATTTGTAATATCATTTTGAATATGACCTTTACATGAACTCGGCTTCGTTAAATTGGCCATGACATATTGCCCCACTTTTAATTTTGGGAAATATTTTCACCAAAATAGTACAAGAAATGTTTTTTTTCTTTCAAAAACACATCAAAACGAATTATTATATTTGTTGATATTTGTTTTGCTAAAAATCAGCTTAGCATATTTGACCTTGTAATCAACATTTGACATTGCAGATGACCTTCAATGATAAAAATAGTACCAGAAATGGATTATTTAGTCAAGGTCACGCCAAAAAAAGGTATTATACCTGACCCTAGTTAAAATATTATATTTGACCTTGATATAGAGATTTTGACCTTGGAATGTATGGCAAAAACACCTAGATGACGTTTTAGTGAAACAGCACGGCAAAAAATAAACTCAACGCCCTAAAAAATTATTATCAAAAATGACTCTGTACCATTCAAAACACACACACAAATTGAGTTGTTGCTACTTGTATTTGATATAAATCATATTTTCGGATTTGACCTCGGAATTGACGTTTGACCTTGAAAATGAACTTGAATCACTAAAATAATACCAGAAATGGATTTGCCAGGCAAAATTACTTGAAAAAGAGATATTGTCATTGGCTTAATTTGTTAAAATATCTCATTTGACCTTGAAATTAGGCTTTTGACCTTGAAATGTATGGCCAAAATAACTTGGATAAACTTTAAATCACAAAACACGTCCAAAAATGACATCAGCGCCCTAAAATTAGCCGAAAATGAGGTGTTACACGACTTTCTGTGCTGAATAACAAAAAAAATTGAAAATCATCAAGCTATTATGCGATGCAGAAGAAAAAACCCTTAGCTAAGAATCCTCTTTGTCATGCTCGCCACAAGCCTTCTTCGTGGAAAATAGTTTTATAAAATCATTACACTTCCATACACTTTTGCAACATCAACTTACATCTCAGAAGCGGAACGTGTTGTACTGGTTGACCCTTCCAGCGCGGGGATCGTTTTTATACGCGTCCAAATGAGATATCCACACTAAAAGAATACAAAAAATTATAATGGCTGTACACCCATAATATATTCAAATAGATCAGAAATATCTAACTAAGACATTTTTTATGATTTCAAATTAAAAAAACTTTGAGCTTTGAACTCCATGGGTTATACAAAAAAAAATCCAGCGTTCTAAGGGTTAAATCTGGGAGCTCGAAGCTCCTCTTTTCTGATATTCATGTTTTAAAGAAGCAAATGTTTCTTTCCCGCTCACCCGTGGAGGGCTAGTATTCTGGGGCCTTCTGTGACGGAGCTGTAGCGTGCTCGGCCCCTTACCGCCGGCGCTCAAATGTTGAATCCCGTGTCTGGAGAGCAGTGTCATCTGATAGGTGTCTGGACAACTCGTACCACGGACATCTCGTAAGCAGACAACCCGTACCATGGAACGAGTCTCCAGCCCGGTCTACATCCCGGTCAAGAGTAAGAACAAAAGTAAGGCAAGGAAACATTGTATCCTTGGTCATAGCAAGGAATCTTGGTCATAGTTAGACGTCCGCAGGCTCAATCATCAGATATTGATCTGAAAATAATAGTAAATGAATTTTTATAAAGTAATCCACGAATATCGGTTCCAGATCAGAAAAAACAACTCCCACATAATATATCCTGCATAAGTAATATAAGTTACCCCCCGTAAAATAGCTGAGCCATTTTAATCACTATTTTTAAACAAAATTATTTTAATTGTAAAATAAAACACACACGAAAGGAATAGAATACAAATATTATTATGAGAGGTGCAATTCATCTGTCAAATAAAGAGGAAACATAATTATTTACACTTATCAGTGAATGCCATCAATAATTATTCGGACTGATTGTAATCTGTATCTTGTACAGCGATATCATTATGCACGCCCCATTGTTTACATTGTCAGCCGGCACATGGACATGTTGTAAGAGCATTTACATATAGGCCTAGCCTAACTTGACCAATTAGACAATAAAGCGTTTATTAAACACAAGTCTCTAAAAATACACTTTAATCACCTGGCTTTAAAAAGAGGTTAATGTCACATTAATTTATTCCTGTTTTGTACCCGTATGATAAACGGTTGATCAATATATTATAAGGCGTTGTTCACGTATGGATATTGAACAAAAAAGTACAATGTACAATATTTATCAGTTTATACAATATTATAAGATAATAAAGAGTAATGTAGAATATGTTCAACACCAGATATTTTATTATAAAAGTTGGATTAGCTGATAGTGACAAAGGGAAGTTTAATTTGTTTATTACCCGTGTACAACCCCAGTGGTAGGATAAAAACAGCGGGGTGCTATCAGATATAAAGACGATCGAGTAGCGCACCCTTTGAGTGGTAGGGTACGTAAGCGCAGAGAATGAAATTACAGTAGATTTATTGTAGTAAATGTAGTAGATTTAATATAACTTTAAAACAAGTTGTGTGTCCAGGGAAGGTCTTTTCGCATTAAAACTATATTTCAGGATTTTTTGGCTTCTCTGAAATTGTACTATAAGAAGGGCGTAAACGCTAAGACGATGCTACTACGGCACTGCACTATAAGAAGGGCGTAAACGCTAAGACGATGCCACTACGGCACTGCGTTATAAGAAGGGCGTGAACGCTAAGACGATCGACCCTGACTACGGCACTGCACTATAAGAAGGGCGTAAACGCTAAGACGATGCTACTACGGCAAAGTAAGTAAGTAAGTAAGTAAGTAAGTAATTGTTTATTAAAGTGACCAGTACATACATATATTTCACATAGTATAATAATACACGAAAATAAATACCCAGCCCTCTAGGGCTTATTAGTCACTGTGTTATAACATTTATAACAACTTATTTATAACAACTATGACAATACACACATATATAATATATTTGAAACATGGATGAACAACCCTACTAGCAGATGAAAAATAAGTAATATAAAAATAGTAATATTAAAAAAGCAAAAGAAATATGTATTTTAATTAAACATAACGTTCTGTCTAATTTGCCAAGCTCCATATATAAAATTTATTGTCAGTTTTACAAATCTGTCGTCCATCAAAATTTTAAATTTCTCAGTATCCGTATATTGAGGGAATAGGCAGTCTAAAGATAAAACATTCTGATATAGTTCAGTTCTCAATTCCTGATACCTAGGAACCATGAATCCTTAACGAGAATTCCAACTCCTCCTGATGTTTTAGTGGCTTTCACGTGTCTCGTCTGTCTGTTAAAGCCGAACCAAGTATAACCAGAAACATCAATTATATCATTCCCACTTAAATGCGTCTCATTTAAACATACGATGTCACAACTCATATTAACAATGATATTCTCACGTAATGTTTTATTATTTTGTGTCCAGCTATTCACATTCCAGGTCATTATAGTAATGTATGACCCGGAGGACTGGGTGTGGTCCTATTGCGTCTGGTTGGAAGCTCCTGGCTGAGATGCAGTAGATGTGGCTGCATTAGAAGACTGGTATTGAACTGAGTTGGGGTACAATGTTGAATTGCAAGGTTGTAAAGTGGCATATGTGGGTTGCGATTGAACTGTGTTGTGATACAGTGTTGGGTCACAGGTTTGTAGAGTGGCATATGTGAGTTGCGGTTGAGGGGCGAGCACTGTCTTAGGCCTACAGGTAGCATTAGAGGTCGTATCAGGCACGTGGCCGGCCATGGCCTGGGGCTGTGCCGGACCCGACATGTTTACATTATGTGACCTCGCATGGTGCTCACCTTGGAAGGCATGTGTTCCCTGTTGTTCAGATCTTTGGGGCTTTATTGCTGGTTGTGATGGTGTGATTTGACGTGTGACATTTGCAGTGGTTGTGGCATCTGGTCTGTCTGGTTGCATGCCGACTGAGGGGTTGTGACCTTGGTACTGCAGCTGTTGCTGGTGGGGTACTGGATGTTTCTGTCCTTGTTGTTGGTGAGGCTGATCGGGCTGTCGTGGTGGCTTTTGAATTTTAGGAAGGTGCTGCTGAAAGTCATTTTGAAAATTGCCGTCACCATGTCCTCCTCTGGCTGCAAAATGTGCGCCTCGCCCGACACCCCTGCCGCGTCCACGCTGTGGTCCGAGGCCTCTGTTGCCCCCTCCTCCAAACCTCCAGTGGTTACCTCCCCTCTCAGTCATGTCCTCAAAATCCCTGTTCACCAGGCGGCCATTTCCCGTCATTTTGAGCTTTTCTCCTCCAGGCGTCTCATTGATTAGCTTCTGGAAGTTCAAATGTATGAGACGCTCAACATGCGTCATAGCCCCCCTCAAATACACATGTTTGTAGTCTGCGGTTTTGACCAATGATTTCTTGGCTCTCAGGACTTCAATTTTCGCATTCTTGTTGGAAAGCTGAATTTTTATTCCACCTGGTTTTCCGTCTCGGCCGGGGAGCTGTTCTATTCTCACAACATTGATGTTCCCCAATTTTAGTCCATCTTTAATCAATTTGTTCATGGCTTCGTGTATATCTCCACTGTCAGTATTTTTGAAATTAAAAGCGATAACGCTAACATCGGGATGGAAAGGGTCAATCGCGACAGCGTCAGTAGATTGAGCCTGGAAAGCCGTGTTCAACTCTTGCCTCTCCTCGCTGTCACGCTCGAGTTTACTCAGGCGTCTTGTGAGCATGTCCATTTGCTCTGCTAGCCCTTTTATTTCCATATCGAATCCCGTGCTGAATTGTGATAATTTATCGTCAATGACGATGTTCACGGCCTCTTTAATGTTCTGTATCTCCATTTTTACTGACAGCTGAAAATTATCCTGAGACATTTTCAGATCTCGTATTGATTTACTAATACACTTTAGCTCGTTGTGAATATCCCTCTCACCTGTGGCTTTTTCTGGGCGATCAGTCGACGTGGATATTCTCGCTGGTGCCGAAGCGTTCGCCATCTTGTGATGTTTGGGGCTTTGCGAATCTGAACCAGATGAACTGTGTCTTTTATTTTTCACTCCTTTCATGACGGTATATTCCGTTGATTTATATTACGGTATATTCCGTTGCATACATGTTCAGCTTTACTACTTAGAAACAGCTGCGTCGTAGTGTCCAGTGAGTTTTCAATTTGCCTATACCTAACACATTAGCGGGAGCAACAGCTAAAACACGTCCGCACCCTACGCCAATCAACCGGTATGTTGCACTATAGGAAGGACACTGCACTATAAGAAGGGCGTAAACGCTAAGACGATCAACCCTGACTACGGCACTGCACTATAAGAAGGGCGTAAACGCTAAGACGATCAACCCTGACTACGGCACTGCACTATAAGAAGGGCGTAAACGCTAAGACGATCAACCCTGACTACGGCACTGCACTATAAGAAGGGCGTAAACGCTAAGACGATGCATAATTTTCTTGAGTCATCTTTGAGAAAATGTCGGAAAACTATGCCAAACTATGACAAATCAATACGCCACGTAATACTATGTATCCGTATGAAACAGCAATTAATTAGAAATACAATTCTCAGCCGTAAACGAATCACGGAAGCAAAACCATATCCTAAAAATACTGTCAGAAAACAAGAACTAAGAAACATTATGAGAAGTATTGTGCCATGATATAGGCACATTATTATATTAAAATATTCACGCCTAGGTGGGAGGTCAGACGCACTGATATTAGTTGTTGAAGTTGTTGAAGTGCAAGTGGGTAGTTCAAGAACGCAACCCGCCGTCTGCCGAAGTTACGTCACATAGAAAATCCACGTAACACGTCTAGCTAGATGTTAGCCGGATAAGAGATACATTATACCCACACGGGAGTACAAACCAGATTATGCCCCTCTCACTGGTGATATACAGGCATATTAATTTATACACAGATCAGTGAAGGATGCTAATAATGAACCATTTGATATTTATGTTCCCATGAAATGGTGTTCAATACCTTGCATGCAAAGCCATATAATTTCCATTAAACGGTGCTTAGGCACACTGCTAGGTGATTTAGAATGGATATCAATAAAACCCATTGCGTTAAGCGCTGAACTAGGCCCCCTATATATTGATATTTATAAAATACAATTTAACAATTAATCTGTAAAATTATATAAAGGTAGAATTATAATTTTTACTAGTATTCAAGATATTCACATTGTTATTTATTTTCAAGAGATACCAGTTTTTTTGCTGGAATTTCCGGGATTTCTGATTTTGTTTATATTACCAGATTAAAAAAAGTAAATCTGGATGATTTTTTCTTGACCCACTGGCATCTCTGTGCTTAGTCCAAGCTATATGCTCGTCGCGAAGCTGAGTAGATCAGCCTCATCTACCCTGTGCTATGCTTGGGCTAGCTTATGGAACGTTAAATGTATAAATGTTTAGACTTAGAATACAAGATGAAAGCATGCCTAAAATACATATTTAAAAAAGAAAGATATTTAAAATTAATTACCAATTTGAGACGTATCTAGCACAATAAGGCATAATTTAGTTTAGTAGCAGATTTATTACATCAAGTATGTAAACTCTCTAGTGAGTAAGATTTATTAGATATGATAAGCTTAGACTTAATGACTGCTACTAAATGTGGTACGCGTTGTCCCGTTGTATGGTACGAGTTGTCCGCTTATACCATCAGACATGATACGAGTTGTCTTATTCATTCATTCATTCATTCATTCATTCATTCATTCATTCATTCATTCATTCATTCATTCATTCATTCATTCATTCATTCATTCATTCATTCATTCATTCATTCATTCATTCATTCATTCATTCATTCACTCACTCATTCATTCATTCATTCATTCATTCATTCATTCATTCATTCATTCATTCATTCATTCATTCATTCATTCATTCATTCATTCATTCATTCATTCAATTATTCATTCATTCATTTATTCATTCATTCATTTATTCATTCATTCATTCATTCAATTATTCTTTCATTCATTCGTTCATTCATTCATTCATTTATTCATTCATTCATTCATTCAATCATTCATTCGTTCGTTCGTTCGTTCGTTTGTTCGTTCGTTCATTCATTCATTCATTCATTCATTTATTCATTCATTCATTGATTCATTCATTCATTCAATTATTCATTCATTCATTCATTCATTCATTCATTCATTCATTCATTTATTCATTCATTCATTCATTCATTCATTCATTCATTCATTCATTTATTCATTTATTCATTCATTCATTCATTCATTCATTCATTCATTCATTCATTTATTTATTCATTCATTCATTCATTCATTCATTCATTCATTCATTCATTCATTCATTTATTCATTTATTCATTTATTTAATTATTTATTTATTCATTCATTTATATACATCTCAATGCCATTAGAAATGAGGCGAAGTACTTCACGGCTCTAGATAGGTTAATGTTTCCCACTGTTGACTGTTGTTGACTGCTGCTGACTGCTGTTGACCACTGGACACGTCCACTCGGTCATGCTTCTATGATTGAATGTGACATATGAGCTTTAATTTCCTGCAGCTTGTTAATCACATTTTTTCATATGATTTGGTGAATTATCTTGTATGGTAGGCACCGTTTAGTAAAAGTTCACATCGCTCCCAACATCCTTGGAGCTGATTAGCTTGTTAACATTTAATAAGACATAGGTTTTTTTATTGCTGTATCATACAGTGCGTGTCAGTAACCTAAATTGACATAATATTAAAAGCCGCAAATAACATAGCAACTATTACAGTGTAGCCTAAAATATTTAAAAGGTAAAATTTATTGCTTATCAAACTTTAATCATACACATAAGTGATACGGATGATGTAAACAATATTATCGTAGCATAAAGTTATTAAGCATTCTCTGTAAAATGTTCACTCTGTAATTGTAAAAGTGGCCAACCCTGTGACAACAGGGCTTTTGTCTGTAAAACAAACGTTCATGCCAGCTTGCTTTGAAGTGTGCAATGATATACCTGTTTTTAGTGGACGGCAACGGACACATATCACCCTATCACCAACATCTGTGTGAAGAATGTGAATGCGGGTGATGAGTACCAGTTGTTGTTTCTTTGTAAACACTCTCAGTATTTGAGTACATCTAATGTTACTTTTAGAAAATATCATCTTATTTTTCTTGGTCTAAAAACGTTTGCAAATTTGTTGTCTGTAGATGTAGATTGATGTAGATGTAGATTGATGTAGTTAAATTTGAATTATCATCATTTCTCCTCACTCAGACATCGTACATATTGCTTATACCGCGCTATGTTATGTACTTGCATGGGCCTATACCACTATATACTGAGAAGAAATATATTATATCATCCTATCATTATCGACATCGTAAGCTTGTCTCTATATCTGATTTGTTGTGGCCTGCACAAGCTAAAAATCTCACTCTATTCTATTTACAATCTATATGTAATCTCTGACGAATCCGTTGGCATCTACAAGCATGTCATGCAATAGCATGATATTTTACATATTGTTTTTGTCTGTTTTCAATGTCATACATTACTACAATTGCAACGAAATCTTTAAAAGTACCCAACTCATGGAAGCGTTTATATTAATACCATTAGTACAACAAGGTCAGACACAGAGATAGCAACTACATTAGTCATCATTTTACACAGGATATGTCAGAGGTAATGTAATATGAGGGATATTTGTTTTTAAGTGTAACCCTTTTCGCACCGGGCTTGTATCATTCTCATTCATCCCGAGCTGTGAATTGATGCCGCAAATATAATAATTATTTCAAATTTAGGCTAAGAACGACCTTATTGTGATGGATCACACCATATTTTATCCTATTAATTATATTCAAAATATTTTATGTGTTGCATAATTTTGCTGTGAAAGCTTGACGGGTGAGACCAAGCAGTGTCTTTTTAGCACATCAGATTTGTGCGCATCAGCTGGACTATTCACAACATGCACTGATTTGATATATATATGCCATATATGCAGCAGATGTGCAGAATAAAGCCCTAGGAGCTCTTCATTCTTAGCTTTCCACAGCTAAGAATATAGAACTCCGAGGGTTTTAACTGACTTAGATCACATCCGACCACAATGAGGATCCCTCACAATCAACAGCTCGGTCACACCTGACTGATTTTAATCCCATAGACCTACAATGATAAGTGGTAGGTCAACAATACCTCTCTTTTCCCGGCTTACAATGTTGTGGTCGGACAAAGAAAATAATGTAGTGGTGTGTTTTAAAACTAGGTGAAAAAATACAGGCAATGACCCATACTGCTATATATGAAAGGCTTTGGTGTCTATGAACTGCAATTAATTAAATATGTATACTTTCTCCATATGATGTAGCATTATAATGGTTATATTCACTTCAATATGTTAAAATATTATATACTTCAGTAGTGGATCTGCATAAATGAAATGACGCGTTGGCGTCGGCGTTGGCGTTAACCTTTTATTGTGGGCGCGATAACTTGATAAGTTTTTTATGTATTCCCGAATTTGTTCTGCATGTTGATAATGGCTGGGAAAAAATCTAAATGGCCGATTCATTGCACCAAATGGCCAATTTATTGCGATTTATCACATTTTATGTCCATGTGAGCGGATAACTTTAAAATTTGTTTTGCATGTTATAAATAACCGGTTTTCGGACATTTCAATAATCATTGAAAACAAATTTGAAATAAGCGATATTTTGCGTTTTTTTTCGCATTTTACGTAGCTATTCTTATCTTGTGGGCGCAATAACTTCGACAGTTTTTAATGTATCCTGCTCAAATTTGTACTTAACCAGTTCTCGGTCCAGTTCAATAATGGCGGCGAGCTATGGTGGAATGTGCTCTTTTTGTTTGTTTGTCTTGTTATAGACTCCATAAAATTATTATGTCGGCTACAAAAATCAGCACTGGTATATTTAATCATTGAAGCACTGACGTTCTAAATCTGTGAGACAGCCCAGCATATTTAATCCCTGAAGCACTAATGGTTCAAATCTGCGAGTTATATTTATATTCAAAATTACATTGGTAATAAGTAATTTGCATAATGATATTTTCGTAATATTTAAAAACAAAAACTGAACATGTAAATGACATGGCCTTATTTCGATTTATCTGCTCCTGTCGTCCCGATATGACTTGTATGCTTATATTACTTATATAACAGAAATAAACAGTTGAACATGTAAATGTTATTGTATTTTTTCTGCTCCTGTTGACCTGATGTCCCAACGTCAACATGGTGGAAGAAAGGGAATAGAAGCGGACTAGAATACGACCCAGAAAAAGAGCAGTCCCATGTCAAGATAATTCTTCGTCTGGGTGTGTTCAGGCCGCATATACGGTTTCTCTTGAAAAGGTATTATTTATTTATTTATTTATTTCGATTTGTCATGACAATGGTGTTGTACAACATAAATTACAGAATATGTTTGCAAGCACAATATATATACAAACAATGCTGAGTTAAAAAAAAACATGCTATGACTGGCAGACAATAACAGGTCTCTGAAGACCTCTGCTAAGATTGCCTAACACATATAATAACAATAACAATAATAATTAGTGACATACATTAAATTATGATACATCGTATGTATGAAGTTTATTAAAATAAAACTCTTTTATCTTACGTTTAAAAATAGTAATGTTGCTGGAAGCACGAATGCTGTCAGGTAAAATATTCCAAGTTTTTACAATCCTATTAAAATACGAATTATAAAACATAGTTGATTTCACACAGGGTATTTTTAAAAGAATACCCTTTTGTGCAGATCGACGACCTGTACTGGTATCGACTAAATTGATAAAATTTGAAAAGTTACGATTAACTTTTCCATGAATGCAATTAAATAATAAACAGAGATCGTGTATTTCTCTACGAAAAGAAAGGTGTAGTAGGAATAATTTTATACATCTATAACTATAAGATATATCTGAGAAATCATTAAGAATAAATTTGGTAGCACGTCGCTGCACCTTCTCCAATGATGCTATTTCTGTCACGAGGTATGGTGACCAAACTGGAGAACAATACTCTAATACAGACCAAACATGTGACAAATAAAGCTGACATTCAACAGAATCTGGAGAATCATATCCTACAGCCCGTTTAATCATACCAAGCACGGTGTGTGCTTTTGAAGCTGTTTTAACAACATGATCCCGAGTACTGAGTTTTGAGTCAATTATTACTCCAAGGTCTACAATTTTGTCGGTATGCTGTAAAAAATTATTATCCAAGCAATATTGAAAATTGGGGACATCTGACTGTCGACTAATAGATATAACATTACATTTCGCAGGGTTAAATTTTATTTTTCATTTATGACTCCATGCTAACAAAGAATCAAGGTCTTTTTGTAATAATATACAGTCATTTCTAGATTTGATTTTTCTGAAAACTTTAGCATCATCGGCGTATAAAGATACCTTGGAGCTACATACATCAGGTAAATCATTGATGTAAAGTACAAAGAAAAGCGGGTCTAATATCGACCCTTGCGGTACACCTGAAGTTATGGGTAAGCTATCCGATTCCTTGCCGTCAATAATTACAGATTGGTGTCTATCAGATAAGTAATTTTGAATCCAATTCAGCTAATTTCCATTAAATCCAAATGATCTTGGCTTATGAATCAGTAAGTTATGTAGTACAGAATCAAACGCTTTACTAAAATCAAGAAATATCACATCTGTTTGCCCTCCTTGATCAAGCGTCGCACCAACCTCACCATACATGTCAAGGAGATTTGAGGTAGTTGACCTTTTGTGCATAAATCGATGTTGAGCATGACTAATACATGATTCAATAACAGGTTATACATGGTTAAAAACAAGACGTTCCATTACTTCGCTTACATTATTTAACAGAGAAATTGGTCTATAGTTTTCAACCATTTATTTTTGGTGTATGGGTACAATATATGCATGTTTCCACACAGAAGGTATTTTACCCACTGACAAACTACGGTTAAACAGTACAGTTGGTGATGGTGCTAGTTCTTTAGCATAATTATGTAATATAAGGAGAAGTATGTTATTTGGTGGTGTACCTTTATTTGTGTCTGATTGTTTTAGTACCTTTATTACATCATACTCAGTAGACGTAATAGCTGACAGAATCGTGATTAATTGTTCTGTTAAATCAGGCAGTGACATATCATCATTAGTGTCAGAAAACACAGAGTGAAAGTATGAATTAAACATAGCAGACTTCTGACTAGAAGTTGTAGAAGCCTTGTCAAAATATTTTAGTACACTTGGTGTAAGTTTGGATTTTTTTTTTCAACAGAATGCCCAAAAGCGTTTTGTGTTATTTTTAATAGATTCGGCCATGCTTTCCATGGACCGATGACGTTTATTTATTAACATTTTGCATAATTTGTTTCGGAGATATTTGAATTTTCTCCAAGATGAACGTCGAACATATCTTTTAGCAGCTGACCATGCAGCATGTTTTTGGTTTCGGAGGTGTCGAACTTCTCCATCGAGCCAAGGAGGTATAGATTTGTCTTTAATTGTTATTTTAGGCACAAGTACATGCACAGTAAAGTAAGTAAGTAAGTAAGTAAGTAAGTAAGTAAGTAAGTAAGTAAGTAAGTGAGTAAGTAAGTAAGTAAGTAAGTAAGTGAGTGAGTGAGTGAGTGAGTGAGTGAGTGAGTGAGTGAGTGAGTGAGTGAGTGAGTGAGTGAGTGAGTGAGTGAGTGAGTGAGTGAGTGAGTGAGTGAGTGAGTGAGTGAGTGAGTGAGTGAGTGAGTGAGTGAGTGAGTGAGTGAGTGAGTGAGTGAGTGAGTGAGTGAGTGAGTGAGTGAGTGAGTGAGTGAGTGAGTGAGTGAGTGAGTGAGTGAGTGAGTGAGTGAGTGAGTGAGTGAGTGAGTGAGTGAGTGAGTGAGTGAGTGAGTGAGTGAGTGAGTGAGTGAGTGATGTTATATGAGGCGAGTCTACGTGGATTATATTGATTACGGTCATCTGTATGAATCTCGTGAAATATGATCTGTCTGGCGCCTGTGATCATAAACGCTGTGACCAGGTGTGATGAGAATTTATACAACGTCATATTAAATAAAACGACCAGTGCAGAAAGGTAACAGTGTGTGTCACACTAGTCTATATACAATGACTGGCATTAGTCAATAAGGCTCACAAACACGATCTAGTGCATATATATATATATATATATATATATATATATATATATATATATATATATATTATTAATAATAATATAACGATTTACAAATCTAGAAGAAGTATTGTAATTGTTTGTTTCACGGACTTGTGAATTACATGAGCAATTCATGCTCTACATAAAAATGGTGCCACTTGTAGATGCTCGTTTTTTGCATGTATTGTTTATTGCAGGTCAATGCTTGTTTTCTCAGCTGGTGGTGTGTTTGTGGTTTGTATGTGTATTTTGGCAAGGTTTCGTAATCAGTAGACTGAATGAATGACTGAATGAATGAATGAATAGGGTTTTAAGCCACCTTTGCGTGGACTAAAGTGGGCCAGGAGAACCTCCTGAGGATGGCGAGATGAATGAGATGGCACTGCCCCCGGTGGCCTGAGGTCGAGCACGATACCTCTCGGTCACGGAGACTCCCCACAATACGGGGGAGAAATATTTTGTTTCTTTGAAACGTGAATGCCACAGCGGAGGACGAACCCGCGATCTCCGGCTTTCCAAGCAGGAAGCTTTAACTTAACCAGGGCCCTGCCCCGAATTCATATTGGACTTACATCTTATCACGTATTTATTTCCACCACATTGAGTCGCATCTTCAAAAAATACGGGACAATAAACGATTGGATTATCGTCTAATTTTCCTGGCTTCCGTGGGTTCAGCTTGATGAGATCGCTCCACTCGGTAAAGGTGGTGACGAGAATGGTGCAATACGGTATACGGGTGGAGTCCAACAGGATACGACTGTGAGCTGGTGAGCGATCTCCACTCAAGGTTAAAACATGCTAACGACATCATAACGACGTAGTATTAAATGAGCTGAGGATTCCTAAATGTAGGTGAAATGTTACGTATTCTCATAAACATATTATCGTCTTGAATAATGGATGTAAAGCCTTAGATACTTCCAAAAAAGTCCTAAACGTTTTTGTGTAGGCGCGATATTCCAGCAAACAATATATATTGAGCCAATGCTGATTAAAGGCTGGCTCACCGTCTACGATGCTAAGTCAACATTAAACCAACATTGGTTCTATGTATCATTTTAGCTGGGATGTGACTTAAACCTTCATTTTGCGTCATAATTGGTGCTTTATAGTGTGTATCTAGTGTGCAGCTGGGTATGTGTAAACAGAACATATTAATCTACAATGCTTATAAAAAAAAAGGTTATATACGTCCAGTAGTCTCTGGTAAATTATATGTCCACATAACATAATAAAGTATAGCATTTTACATAATTATTTTGTTGTCTGTGACATATATTAGTCGATTTACATAATATAAATGATGCATGACAGGTTGAAATAACTGTAACCGTAGTCATTCCCAGCTATATGTAGCGATGTGTTCTTTAGTGGTGGATGTTGTAGTATCATTGAGAGCAATCACAAAATTAATCTTATATATATAAAGCTTTGTCATGATAAAGTGATTAGACACATACGTTCCACTCCATACAGACAGCGTCTTGTAGTCAGTGAACATACATCATCTGATTATCTGATTATACGCGGTCTTTGCCCGAGGAACTCCACATTCTTAGCTGTGGAAGGCCTGTTCCACAGCTAAGAATGTAGAGCTCCGAGGGTTTTAACTGACTTAAGACACATCCTACCACAATGAGGATCCCACAACAGGTCGGTCACACCTGACTGATTATAGTACCATAGGCCTACCATGATAATTATTGGTCTGTGTTTGATCAACAATAACTCTCCATCCCTGCTCAGAATGTAGTGGTTGGACAAAGAAAATAATGTAGTGGTTTGTTTTAAAGAGAGCAGAAAACTCATTTATACCTAGTTAATCAACTGTGACATTCGGCTGGATTGAACAGCAGTATATGAATCCCCTCGAGCGCATTCAGCCGTGCAAACACGATAATGTGACTCTATATTAGGTTGATGTTGGCCCGCCATCTGCGACGTCGGCCCAACAATGACCCAACAGTAGATCAATGTCCGGTATAGGGACCGCTATGAGAGCATTACGGATCATATACGGATCTCCAATGACGTCACTGGTTGATATATCTGTCATCCATCTCAAGGTCATTCACCATCACTACCTGTTCTCATGTTACTAACATCTGATGCTGTTTGGTTGCCATATGCCTGATAAACATAAGTCCCTGAACCTTTGTTGGTTTAGTGAATGATCCAGCGTCGTAGACGGTGGACTAACATTAAACTAACATTGGTTCTGTCAACCATCTCAAGGTCACCCCCCCCCCCGCGTCATTAGCTGCTCTTATGTTACTAACATCTTATTTTGTATGGTTTATATATGTAGTAGTTATTGTACGAGTCTTGTACGAGAAATAGAACGAGCGGGGCGGGTTCTAATTTGAGTACAATATGACAGGGCCGGACAATAACTGGCTTGCAGCACCTGTGTCGAGCTGTCCTTTGTTTTTTTAATTTAAATAGGAATAAAAGGCTGAAAGAGCAAACAAAATACGGCCACCAGACATGAGATTACAGGTATCCAACAAGCAGTGAAATGAAATGAAATGAATCGGGCTTTAGACCACCTTTGTGCACATATAGTCTAAACTGGGCCAGGAGAACCTCCTGAGGATGGTGAGGTGAATGAGATGACACTGTCTTCCAGACACAGGATTCGAAATTCGAGCCCTGGCGGTCTGAGGCCGAGCACGCCACCTCTCGGTCACGGAGGCTCCCCACAATGCTGAGTGTCACACGTGGATGGGGAAGAAACATTTTGTTTCTTTCAAACCGCCAAGACCGGGAACCGAACCCCGAACTCTAGAGTGAAAGGCTGCGGTGCTGAACACTACCCTAGGGCCCCCGCCCACAACAAGCAGTAACGTCTATGGTTGGCCCATCGTCTACGACCCAACATTAGCCCAATATTGGTTCAATGTCTTGTGTTTCCTGGCTATATAGACATGATGAAGGTAGACGTTGGATTTACATTTCATGTTAGGCCACTGGTTGCGACGTTGGGCCACCTTTTAAATAACATAGGCTCGCCTTTTCGGAAATGTATGACTCAGAGTGCTCTTAGCCATTGACGGTGACGGTGATTTCTCAACTGGATCTAATTCCCACACACTATTTATTTTACACAGTCTATTTTACCAGGAATGAAATTAACATGCCTTTTATTGAAACTGATAATCATATTAAAAATCATCTGTATATCTGCGAAAACATCACATGAATACTGTCATTATTAAAAGCCTCCCACCAAAGACACCGAATAACAACATCTGGAGTATCAACAATATAAAGAACACATCAGAACCGATAGTCATTTCCCAATTCCCGCTGTTCATGAAGGCTCGTCGGTAAGTTACAGGTTTTTAAAATATTTTCAATTCTGTAACCTTTATTTTTTAAAGTATTTAACTAACTATTCAATAACATATGTTTCACATAACCATACATGTATTTATATTATTTTCATTTATTGTAAGAAAGTCTGAAGCAATTTACCAATCAATATCATACTTTCATATTCCGTCACATTAAAAAGAGTCCCGCATTAATAATTATCTTTTACAGATAATCACATCTTCATTTATTTTTTTCAGTGTCGTGTTGTATTAATTTCGAAATCATAATTATCTAGCATCAACTATACCGGATTGAGATATTTAGTTATGCATTTATAGGATAAATAGTCAGACCTGATTCCGAAAGTGTTCAAAAATAGTTGGTTTACCGCTGAAATAATGTTGTACCACCATCTGTGATGCTGGCCCAGTATTAATCTAGGGTCAACATCTCGTCTTTGGTGGATAAATTGAACAAATGGATAGGTGGAGAGAGATGATTTAGACGTTGACCTAGTGTTGTAATAAAGCTAGAGCACATTTTTGAGCGCTGGCTTAACATTGGTTCAATGCCTCATAATTTACTAGGTGTCCACTGACCGTGTTCATTGACTAGAACGCTGTCAGATAGAGAACGATAGACAGTCTTATTTCTGATTCAAGAGCTTTTTTTTCAAATCGAGACCCAGCGTGCTGTAAATCGTCTTATTGGATATGAATGATGAGTCAGCGAACAACATATTTTTGACACAATGCTGGTCCATCTGATGTTGACGACTACCTGTTTTTCTGGCCAGTTCGCTGTCTGTCTGTCTATCTGATTGGCCGGCTGAACAAAAAAAAGTGTCTGACTGGTTATTACAGCAAAACTAGATGTCTCCTGATACATGTAGGCCACTATGTATTGCAATTATTCCGCTGATCACAACTATTGTCGTTTTTAATCTGTTGTATTAGTCGACCAAATCACAGTTATTGTGAATGAAATGTGTGTCTAAACATCAAGATTTGCTAATATTTGTGCTCTAATTAAACAAATATAAGTATTTTTTGGCCACTTGAAGTTGTGGATTGCG
The DNA here is from genome assembly GCA_964017125.1 of Flabesymbios commensalis. Taxonomy (NCBI): domain Eukaryota; kingdom Metazoa; phylum Annelida; class Polychaeta; order Terebellida; family Flabelligeridae; genus Flabesymbios; species Flabesymbios commensalis. The sequence goes on along the minus strand of OZ024912.1, from coordinate 74,329,546 downwards.
GTAGCGAGACACAACTTTAAGTGGTGAAAATTTAATTCGATTAATTTAGCAGGATCAGGGTTTAACAAAGAACATTATTTTTGTCACAAGCACGTGTTACATCAAAGGGATAAGCTGTAGATCTCAACAATACGAGAGATCCATTCACGTGACATCAAACGAACCAGTCGATGAACTAGTTTTGTGTTTGCGCTGTCATTATGACATGTTTATCATTGATTCATCCCTATATGATGTGGCTAGAGATCAAAGTGATTGCTCTATGTTTATACTTGGTATGTAAGTAACTTCCCATATAGAGGCTGATATATAATATGTATTGTACCCCTGCGTTTTGAACTAACTGTAGGCCTACCCCTGAGTTGTTTTAATGTTTATGATAATTCCTAGTCCTGATGACACTGGCTCCTATGACAACACGTGTCTGTAGAATGCGACACGCACGAGGGAATTGAATCCTCTGTAGTGAATTAGTCACCCGGTGGTAGTGCTGATTTGATTACTTCACCATAGGCGACGTGTTGTTGCTATAAATACACTACATTATCCAGCGTCAGGAAAAAATGCAAACGGTTCATCATATGTCCGATATAGACTAATGCACTAATTCATCCCGTGTCAGATATAAATACACTAATTCATCCAGTGTCAAACATAAAAACAATAATTCATCCAGTGTCAGACATAAATACACTCATTCACCCAGTGTCAGACATAAATACACTCATTCACCCAGTGTCAGACATGATACACTAATTCATCCAGTGTCAGATATAAATACACTAATTCATCCGTGTCAAAAATAAAAACACTAATTCATCCCGTGTCAGACATAAAAATACTAATTCATCCAGTGTTAGACATAGATACACTAATTCACCCAGTGTCAGACATAAATAAACTCATTCACCCAGTGTCAAAAATGATACCCTAATTCATCCAGTGTCAAACATAAAAAACACTAATTCATCCAGTGGCAAAGATAAAAACATTAGATCATCCAGTGTTAGACATAGATACACTAATTCACCCAGTGTCAAACATAGATACACTAATTCAGTGTCAGACATAAATACACTAATTCATCCAGTGTGAGATATAAATACATTAACTTACCCAGTGTCAAGCACGATACACTAAATCATCAAGTGTCAGACATAGATACACTAATTCATCCCGTGTCAGACATGATACACTAATTCACCCCGTGGCAGACATAGATACACTAATTCATCCCTTGTCAGACATAAATATACTAATTCATCCCGTGTCAGACATAGATACACTAATTCATCCCGTGTCACACATAGATACACTAATTCATCCCGTGTCAGACATAGATACACTAATTCATCCCGTGTCAGACATAGATACACTAATTCACCACTTGTCGGACATAAATAAACTAATCCACCCCGTGTCAGACATAAATACACTAATTCACCCCGTGTCAGACATAGATACACTAATTCACCCCGTGTCAGACATAAATACACTAATTCATCCCGTGTCAGACATAGATACACTCATTCACCCAGTGTCAGAGATGATACATTAATTAATCCAGTGTCAGATATAGATACACTAATTCATCCAGTGTCAGACATAGATACACTAATTCACCCCGTGTCGGACATAAATACACTAATGCATAAAGTGTTAGACATAAATACACTAATTCATCCCGTGCCAGACATAGATACACTAATTCATCCAGTGTCAGACATAAATACACCAATTCATCCCGTGTCAGACATAAATACACTAATTCACTTAGTGTGAGACATAAATACACTAATTCACCACGTGTCAGACATAGATACACTAATTCATCCCGTGTCAGACATAAATACACTAATTCATCCCGTGTCAGACATATATACACTAATTCACCCAGTGTCAGACATAGATACACTAATTCATCCAGTGTCAGACATAAATACACTAATTCACCCAGTGTCAGACATAAATACACTAATTCATCCCGTGTCAGACATAAATACACTAATTCATCCCGTGTCAGACATAGATACACTAATTCATCCCGTGTCAGACATAGATACACTAATTCATCCCGTGTCAGACATAAATACACTAATTCATCCCGTGTCAGACATAGATACACTAATTCACCCCGTGTCAGACATAGATACACTAATTCATCCCGTGTCAGACATAGATACACTAATTCATCCAGTGTCAGACATAAATACACTAATTCATCCCGTGTCAGACATAGATACACTAATTCACCCCGTGTCAGACATAGATACACTAATTCATCCCGTGTCAGACATAGATACACTAATTCATCCCGTGTCAGACATAAATACACTAATTCATCCCGTGTCAGATATAGATACACTAATTCATCCCGTGGCAGACATAGATACACTAATTCACCCCGTGTCAGACATAGATACACTAATTCATCCCGTGTCAGACATAAATACACTAATTCATCCCGTGTCAGACATAAATACACTAATTCATCCCGTGTCAGACATAGATACACTAATTCATCTCGTGTCAGACATAGATACACTAATTCACCCCGTGTCAGACATAGATACACTAATTCATCTCGTGTCAGACATAAATACACTAATGCATACAGTGTCAGACATAAATAAACTAATTCATCCCGTGTCAGACATAGATACACTAATTCACCCCGTGTCAGACATAGATACACTAATTCATCCAGTGTCAGACATAGATACACTACTTCATCTCGTGTCAGACATAGATACACTAATTCATCCCGTGTCAGATATAAATACACTAATTCACCCCGTGTCAGACATAAATACACTAATTCATCCCGTGTCAGACATAAATAAACTAATTCATCCCGTGTCAGTCATAGATACACTAATTCATCCAGTGTCCGACATAGATACACTAATTCATCCAGTGTCACACATAAACACACTAATTCATCCCGTGTCAGACATAAATATACTAATTCATCCCGTGTCAGACTTAGATACACTAATTCACCCCGTGTCAGACATAAATACACTAATTCATCCCGTGTCAGACATAAATACACTGTTTCATCCCGTGTCAGACATAAATACACTAATTCACCACTTGTCAGACATAAATACACTAATTCATCCCGTGTCAGACATAAATACACTAATTCATCCCGTGTCAGACATAGATACACTAATTCATCTCGTGTCAGAAATAGATACACTAATTCACCCCGTGTCAGACATAGATACACTAATTCATCTCATGTCAGACATAAATACACTAATGCATACAGTGTCAGACATAAATAAACTAATTCATCCCGTGTCAGACATAGATACACTAATTCACCCCGTGTCAGACATAGATACACTAATTCATCCAGTGTCAGACATAGATACACTACTTCATCTCGTGTCAGACATAGATACACTAATTCATCCCGTGTCAGATATAAATACACTAATTCACCCCGTGTCAGACATAAATACACTAATTCATCCCGTGTCAGACATAAATAAACTAATTCATCCCGTGTCAGTCATAGATACACTAATTCATCCAGTGTCCGACATAGATACACTAATTCATCCAGTGTCACACATAAACACACTAATTCATCCCGTGTCGGACATAAATATACTAATTCATCCCGTGTCAGACATAGATACACTAATTCACCCCGTGTCAGACATAAATACACTAATTCATCCCGTGTCAGACATAAATACACTGTTTCATCCCGTGTCAGACATAAATACACTAATTCACCACTTGTCAGACATAAATACACTAATTCACCACTTGTCAGACATGAATAAACTAATCCACCCCGTGTCAGACATAAATACACTAATTCATCCAGTGTCCGACATAGATACACTAATTCATCCAGTGTCACACATAAACACACTAATTCATCCCGTGTCAGACATAGATACACTAATTCACCCCGTGTCAGACATAAATACACTAATTCATCCCGTGTCAGACATAAATACACTGTTTCATCCCGTGTCAGACATAAATACACTAATTCATCATGTGTCAGACATAGATACACTAATTCACCCCGTGTCAGACATAAATAAACTAATTCATCTCGTGTCAGACATAGATACACTAATTCATCCCGTGTCAGACATAAATAAACTAATTCATCCCGTGTCAGACATAAATACACTTATTCACCACTTGTCAGACATGAATAAACTAATCCACCCCGTGTCAGACATAAATACACTAATTCACCCCGTTTCAGACATAGATACACTAATTCATCCAGTGTCACACATAAACACACTAATTCATCCCGTGTCAGACATAAATATACTAATTCATCCCGTGTCAGACATAGATACACTAATTCATCCCGTGTCAGACATAAATACACTAATTCATCTCGTGTCAGACATAGATACACTAATTCATCCCGTGTGAGACATAAATACACTAATTCAACCAGTGGCAGACATAAATACACTAATTCACCCCGTGTCAGACATAAATACACTAATTCACCCCGTGTCAGACATAAATACACTAACTCACCCAGTGTCAGACATAAATACACTAATTCATCCCGTGTCAGACATAAATAAACTAACTTATCCCGTGTCAGACATAAATACACTAATTCATCTCGTGTCAGACATGGATACACTAATTCACCCAGTGTCAGAAATAAATACACTAATTCACCCCGTGTAAGACATAAATACATCAATTCATCCCGTGTCACACATAAATACGCTAATTCACCCCGTGTAAGACATAGATACACTAATTCATCCCGTGTCAGACATAAATACACTAATTCATCTCGTGTCAGACATAGATACACTAATTCATCCCGTGTGAGACATAAATACACTAATTCAACCAGTGGCAGACATAAATACACTAATTCACCCCGTGTCAGACATAAATACACTAATTCACCCCGTGTCAGACATAAATACACTAACTCACCCAGTGTCAGACATATATACACTAATTCATCCCGTGTCAGACATAAATAAACTAACTTATCCCGTGTCAGACATAAATACGCTAAGTCATCCCGTGTCAGACATAAATACACTAATTCACCCCGTGTCAGACATAAATAAACTAATTCACCCCGTGTCAGACATAAATACACTAATTCATCCCGTGTCAGACATAAATACACTAATTCATCCCGTGTCAGACATAAATACACTGATTCATCCCGTGTCAGACATAAATACACTAATTCACCCAGTATCAGACCTAAATACACTAATTCATCCGGTATCAGACATAAATACACTAATTCACCCAGTGTCAGACATAAATAAACTAATTTATCCAGTGTCAGACATAAAAACACTAATCCACCCCGTGTCAGACATAAATACACTAATTCATCCCGTGTCAGACATAGATACACTAATTCATCCCGTGCCAGACATAAAAACACTAATCCACCCCGTGTCAGACATAAATACACTAATTCATCCCGTGTCAGACATAAATACACTAATTCATCCCGTGTCAGACATAAATACACTAATTCATCCCGTGCCAGACATAAAAAACACTAATCCACCCCGTGTCAGACATAAATACACTAATTCATCCCGTGTCAGACATAAATAAACTAATTTATCCAGTGTCAGACATAAAAACACTAATCCACCCCGTGTCAGACATAAATACACTGATTAATCCCGTGTCAGACATAAATACACTAATTCATCCGGTATCAGACATAAATACACTAATTCACCCCGTGTCAGACATAAATACACTAATTCACCCCGTGTCAGACATAAATACACTAATTCATCCGGTATCAGACATAAATACACTAATTCACCCAGTGTCAGACATAAATAAACTAATTTATCCAGTGTCAGACATAAATACACTAATTCACCCCGTGTCAGACATAGATACACTAATTCACCCCGTGTCAGACATAAATATACTTATTTATACAGTGTCAGACATGATACACTAATTCATCGCGTGTCAGACATAAATACACTAATTAATCCCGTGTCAGACATAGATACACTCATTCACCCAGTGTCAGACATAAATACACTAATTCATCCCGTGTCAGACATAAATACACTAATTCATCCAGTGTCAGACATAGATACACTAATTCATCCAGTAGCAAACATATAAAAACACTAATTCATCCAGTGTCAGACATAAATATACTAATTCACCCAGTGTCAGACATAGGTACACTAATTCACCCAGTGTCAGACTTAAATACACCAATTCATCCAGTGTCAGATATAAATACATCAACTTACCCAGTGTCAGTCACGATACACTAAATCATCAAGTGACAGACATAGATACACTAATTCATCCCGTGTCAGACATAAGTACACTAATTCACCCAGTGTCAGACATAAATACACTAATTCACCCCGTGTCAGACATAAATACACTAATTCATCCGGTATCAGACATAAATACACTAATTCACCCAGTGTCAGACATAAATAAACTAATTTATCCAGTGTCAGACATAAATACACTAATTCACCCGGTGTCAGACATAGATACACTAATTCACCCCGTGTCAGACATAAATACACTAGTTCATCCAGTGTCAGACATGGATACACTAATGCATACAGTGCTAGACATAAATACACTAATTCATCCCGTGTCAGACATAGATACACTAATTCATCCCGTGTCAGACATAAATACACTAATTCATCCCGTGTCAGACATAAATATACTTATTTATACAGTGTCAGACATGATACACTAATTCATCGCGTGTCAGACATAAATACACTAATTCATCCCGTGTCAGACATAGATACACTCATTCACCCAGTGTCAGACATAAATACACAAATTCATCCAGTGTCAGACATAGATACACTAATTCACCCCGTGTCAGACATAAATACACTAATTCATCCAGTGTCACACATAAACACACTAATTCATCCAGTGTCAGACATAGATACACTAATTCATCCAGTAGCAAACATAAAAATACTAATTCATCCAGTGTCAGACATAAATATACTAATTCACCCAGTGTCAGACATAGGTACACTAATTCACCCAGTGTCAGACTTAAATACACCAATTCATCCAGTGTCAAATATAAATACATCAACTTACCCAGTGTCAGTCACGATACACTAAATCATCAAGTGACAGACATAGATACACTAATTCATCCAGTGTCAGACATAAATACACTAATTCACCCAGTGGCAGACATAAAGACACGAATGCATCCAGCGTCAGACATAAATACACTAGTTTATACAGTGTCAGACATGATACACTAATTCATTCCGTGTCAGACATAGATACACTAATTCACCCCGTGTCAGACGTAAATGGACCAATTCATCCAGTGTCAGTCATAGATACAATAAATTAATCCCGTGTCAGATATCAATACACTTATTTATACAGTGTCAGACATAGAGACACTAATTCACCCCGTGTCAGACATAGATACACTAATTCACCCAGTGTCAGACATAAATACACTAATTCACCCAGTGTCAGACATTGATACACTAATGCATACAGTGTTAGACATAGATACACTAATTCATCCAGTTTCAGACATCATACTCTAATTCACCCAGTGTTCGATATAGATACATAATCTCATCCAGTGTCGGATATGAATACACTGGTTCATCTTCTGTCAGACATAAAGTGTCTGTCACACAATGAGAACACTGACACAGCCAATATCAATGACATGAATAAATCTTCACAATAACTTGTGTGTTATAAGACTAATGGATGTGCACTAAAGTAAACAATATGCTAAGAAAAAATACAATGCATGTAACTACATTGTAGTCCGATGTAAATTGATATTTATTTAATGGGGTTTTATGTCACCTGTGTGCACATATAGAAACACTTGGTCAGGAGAACCTTCTGAGGATGATGAGATGAATGGGATGATACTGTCCTTCAGACACAACATTCGAAATTCGAACCCTGGCTCAGAGGCTCCACGCAATATCGAATCATTACGAGTGAGCGACGATGAAACACTTTGTTTATTTAAAACTTGAGGGGCTGAGCTCGAACCAGCGATCTCCAACTTTCCAAACACGCAGGTTTACCCACTGCACCAGTGCTCTCGCTGTAGTGCAATGTACATGTACGTAGATAAATATATATTCATTGATGACAAAAAATCTATGGCTTATGCGCTATTAAAACGTTATTAAAATGAGATGTAAAAAATATGTATTTACATGTAAATACAACTGGCAAATTTGTAAAATCACATGAAATTCGATATGATATGCACACTTAAATTCAAGCTGGTTATTATATACTTAAACAAACACAGGATATTTAAAATATGCAACCTAAGTACTTAAAATATTTTTAACAACATTGCTATAATGTAGATAGAGGTATAAACGTAAATTGTGCGTAATTGTCCGTACATTGGTATATTGTTCTGACAATTTTATATCTCTTCATCTCAGCTTTAAAATGCTGCTATACATAGTCTATACTACTTCCCCCAGTTTCAAACACGCATATGCACAAATACACTATACAAATAGAGCAAAAGTGTCGCTCTTTAATCGGTTATTTTCATAATATTTTTTTCGTCTTATCTCAGTATTGCTAGCAATTGTCAGGTAACGTACATTTGTATGATCCAACTTTTTGTCGACAATTTTTTAAATGTTACTATACCATATATAATGGAGCGACACACGTGTCAGACATTGTGTAATAGAGTCATAAAACAAGGTCAGGTTGTCTTTTCTGGCCTCATTTGTATGTGTTACGTCTATTTGCGCAGGAAGTGAATCTGATTGAATTATTTACCTAATCCTGACACAGCAGGGGGCTGACCTGATCAATCATCACGACAGCCGGAGAACTAACAAACAAACTAATGCTGACACACAGCTCTCGCCTAATGCTGACCAACAACTGTGATCTAATGTTGACCCACATGTATGGAATAGTTTTACCCCTCAGCTCTAGTGATGACTCACAACTTTGGTCTAATGCTGAACCACACCTCTGGTCTAATGATGATCCACAACTCTGGTGTAATGCAGACCCACAGCTCTGGTCTAATGTTGACCACAGGTCTGGTCTAATGATGATCCATAGCTCTAGTATAATGTTGACCACAGCTCTGGTCTATAATTGTTCCACTAGTCTCTTCCATGGCTGACCCCCATCTATGGATTAATGCTGACCCACATCTATGGATCAATGTTGACCCACATCTATGGATCAATGTTGACCCACATCTATGGATTAATGTTGACCCCCATCTATGGATTAATGCTGACCCACATCTATGGATTAATGCTGACCCACATCTATGGATTAATGTTGACCCCCATCCATGGATTAATGCTGACCCACATCTATGGATTATTGTTGACCCACATCTATGGATTTATGCTGACCCCCATCTATGTATTAATGCTGACCCTCATCTATGTATTAATGCTGACCCACATCTATAGATTAATGCTGACCCACATCTATAGATTAATGCTGACCCACATCTATGTATTAATGCTGACCCCCATCTATGTATTAATGCTGACCCCCATCTATGTATTAATGCTGACCCACATCTATAGATTAATGCTGACCCACATCTATGGATTAATGCTGACCCACATCTATAGATTAATGCTGACCCACATCTATAGATTATTGTTGACCCACATCTATGGATTAATGCTGACCCACATCTATGTATTAATGCTGACTCACATATATGGATTAATGCCGACCCCCATCTATGGAAGCTGGACATTGCCTTAGTTGACAGTATTGCCAGTGATATTTGGGAATATAAATATGTTATTATGAATAACATATTGATACTGACATTTTATATAACACAAACACCAAATGCTGACATAGGTTTCATCAGGACGATGGTAAATAAAACCCGATTAAGCTACTACGTGTATATATGCTGTGTTTTACTGAGATCTCCACCATTACAGTTTATCAGTGGGAAATACATATGGACATGCATATACTAATACAAGAAAACACATTCATACTGACATTTATATCACGCAATTTATTAGTGCTAAATGTATGTGCTTTAACATCACACGTTCCATAAATGTAAATTTCTAAATTTTAAGTTGGAATTATTAACGCAAATTCGCGATACGAATGAATAACAAGTAGATACTAGCAAATCAGCATAATAAGGATACCATTTGACTATTTCTGCGCATTTGATTCACTTAGATTTGTGGACACAGTATTTGATGCACTATACCAAAATCAGCTTCAAAAAGTTAGACAGTATATATGACATGGTGCCTTACTGTAACATGAGTTTTGAAACGGCTGAACAACACTACTTGCTAGCACCATGCATTCATAGTTATTTTGCTGTTGTGCCACTCTCGGATTTAACCAGCTGCCTACATTTTAGTAGGATCTCTATACCACGCATTTATACCCGGACCCTAAAGAAATTACAAGAAAACAATCCATAGTATATGACCAAGAGAATGACAATTTAAAAGTTTTCTGCATTTGGGTCATGATAAAGGGTAGATATGACGTCATAAAAAATAAACCGCTAATTGTTGTGTAATTGACTAGAAATTCTTGGCTATGTTTCGATTTGAAATAATTCTAGACTCCCACTGTTAGTGTATGACATATATGGACATATATTTATTTACAAGTAGTTTTGACTAAGTTGAATTGTACTTAATTTTCCAGCTGAATTATGTAATAAACCGTTTTATTTGTATTAGACTAATGGTAGGCTTAACCCATCAGCGACTTATTCTAAATTATTGTAGTTTATAAGCAACCACGATCTCAACCTTGCAAATGTACTCCCAAACCAGCTTATAGCAGATTATGGTAGGGGAAGTACACGTGGAGACAGAATCTGAATGATGCCAAGCTTCCTCCATTGATAATTTTTAGTTATTTAAAATGGCGTCAAAGATGGCCGCTTTCATATTTCCGGTACCGTATAGTCTGTAAATTGGCTGATTTTAGCTTAATTTTATTTTGTAGTACCTCATGTCAACTATTGTGGTGATCGATGAATTCATCTATATCACTCCCAAAATATTTTAAAACATATTTAACCTTTTTGTCCAAAAAGGATTTTTAATCAATACCTGTAAAGTAATTTGAAAAAGGATTTAAATTATTTATTTTTTAATGGCGAGGGGTTGGTATCAAAACAAAAACTATGGTAGGTCTAATGACACGCTTATTAGTCAATTAATTTTTGTTTTTAGTTATAAAAGGTAGCGTACCAGAGTCAAGTCAGATTTATACAATTTTCTTTGCAATGCACCATTTCAACAAGTCAGGTAGTTACTGGATCCACCTAGTCCGATACTATACCAGCTACTTTTTAAAACATATTTAAGCTTGAGAAAAAATTTAGAAAACACCTTATCATTATGACCATCTGTCAATAATATTGAATTATCCTTTATATCGAATATTTCAATAATAATGGTAACAATTTTTCCACGTCTGTTATCTTTGATCAACCCCTATTCTGAAAACGTAATCTGAAATATATGGTTGATAATCGTTTAATGAATGATACTAGATGTTGCTTTGTTATTGTGAAGGTTCATATATACATGTAACTTCATGATTTTTGTTGGAAGCTACAAGAACAGTAACAAATAAAAGCGAGCTTAAATACATTTTAGTAACAAAAATAGATGATGAATGGGAAAGTTACGATGTTTTTTAATCAGTCAATCAATCAAAAAAACTTCTCTAAAGCCTATATCCTCAGCGGACCGGGCTCAGAGGCGCACACATCCTTAGCGTGATCATGTGTCATAATCAGTGCCAAAGCAGGTTCGTCAACAGGGAGCCGAGCTGACAAGGAGCTAGGGTGGGAAAGCCAGATCAAATAGGTGCGGTTCAAGTAATTTCCGGAATGTTAAAATTGTTTCGGCATTACGTATTGGCACAGGCAGGGCGTTCCATAAGGCTGGACCAGATATAGAGAAATATCTTGACACAGTCTTAGTCTTTATACGAGGAACAACAAATCTATTTGAATTTGTGGAGCGTAGATATTTTGAGCATTTCGGACGAACAAGTAAGTCAGCCAGATATGCAGGTTGGTTGTCTTTCAGGGTTCGGGAAGTTATTGTGCATATTTTAAAATGAATGCGAAACTTGACAGGAAGCCAATGTAGTCATTCTAGAATAGGAGTGGAACGATTAAAACGTGAGGCTTTGGTTACCACTCTTGCAAGGCAGTTCTGAACGCGTTGTAATCTAACGATATCCTTTTCTGGTATATTGTAAATAATGTAACTTGCTACAGACCAGTGTCACTGCAATTTGCTTGGCAAGATCTAAAGACGTCGAATGTAACGCATATCAAGGATATGATAGAAGCATGCCTTACATGTTTGTGATATGTGTTTTCGGAAAGTCAAGCTACTGTCGATTACTACACCAAGATTTTTGGCTGGTGCAGATTGATTTGTGTCTTGACCGGTTTATGTCAATACTGGAGATGATAGCGCTGAGTGGTGTAGCGTATAGGGTGAAAGCACTGGGCCCAGCACGGAGACCTGTGGAACTCTGTATGAGAGTGTGACTTTATTGACAGAGCGTCTTTCATTTTTACGGATTGGTGCCTATTTTGCAAATAAGAAGAAAACAAAATTTAAGCCTGCCCAGATATTCCATACCAATCTGAAAATATATTTGTTAATGTAGCATGGTCAATGGTGTCGAAAGCGGCCGACAGGTCAAGCAAGGTCAGAGTTGTAACCTCACCCTGGTCCATACTAGGGGAAGGACGGGTAAGATGGGACACTTTAGTTGTACGTTCTCTCAACTCTCTATCACTTCGTATAAATTGAAATAAATCAGGGAAAAATTATCAGCAGACATCCATAGTGAGAAAAAAAAATATATATTTACACCGATTAAATAGATAATGGGAGTTAATTATTTTTGAAATTTGTCCCATATTACCCTCCGAGGCGGTTAGTATGGGACTAACAGGAGGGGGATATGGGACATCAGTTTAAAAATGTGGCAAGCAGGAACAGAAAAATTCTGATTTTAATTATTGTATTTTCAAGGTAACTAGGCTCACATATATTTAAATTATCATGTGAAACCATAGCAACGAAAAATAAAATACTGTTCATGTGCCATTTTCTAAGAAAAGTGTCCCATATTACGCGCATATTTTCATTAAGAGATACTGTTTTTTGAAGTAAAAGTGCATAAAAGATAGATCTGTAGTCCTGCATCCGCCATTCCGTCTCAATGACCCCTAATTTCGTGAGCTTCTGTAGTTTCAAGTCTACTAACCAGACGGCAGCTGTGCAAACCGTCGTCTTCGACTGCAGCTGTTTTTCAGCGTTGTCCCATATTACCCGCTGTCCCATATTACCCGTCTTCCCTAATAATAATATCGTTATGTACTTTCAGTAGCGCTGATTATGTATAATGATGTTTCATGTAGGCTGATTGTAATGAATTAGATAGATGATTATTTTTTATATTAGCTTGCAGCCGTTTGGTTACTACCTTTTTTAAGATTTTGGAAATGAAACTGAAGTTGGATACAGGCCTGTAATATTTCAGTTCGTTTTTAGGAAAAGATGTTTTTTAAATACTGGTCTTACATGAGCCTTACAAAAATTTTGGGGAAATGTACTAGTTTCCATTGAAATGTTAATTATATCAGTGATGGGAGTTATTTTTATATGAAGAAAAATTGTCAGCACGCTTGTAGGAATGGGGTCTAGATCACATGATTTTGAGGATGAGCTCAAAATAAGCTTTTTAATTTTATCTTCTTCTGTCGCACGTTCAAAAACGTTCATTTTGGATCTAATTCATGTTTTTTGCACTGATGGAATATTGTGTACTTTTTCTGGAAATTTGGAACGGATAGTTTTAATTTTATCAACAAAATATGTAGATAAATGGTCACAAAGTGATTTTACTGATATGAATTCTAGCAAAGCCGGCGGTGGAATTATATGCATAATGTTATTTATAGAGTTCCATAGACGACGGGGATTGTCAAAATATTTAGCTGTTGTTATGAAATAACAACACCTAAATATTTTGATTTAGCTTTTTTGATTTTTGTCATCATTCTGTTACACAGGGGGCACTGATGTTTGTAACAAGAACGATCGAGATGTGTGCGAGATATGCGCCACGTTCGTTCGAGATTGTGGCGAAGGGTTTTAGCCTTCATTATCCCTGGAGTTCTGCGACGTTCTCGGAACGAAGAGTTTCAAGTCTCCTCTCGATTTCTGCCCTCCGGAGCCCTGTGTAAACCAATTCACAACTTCATCAAATGAGAACAAAATGCAGACAGGCGATACCTAATGAGCATTTACTTAAACTTATTGTCTTGAACTATAAACATGTACATGTATTCCCGTTATCCGCCGAATGTGATATAAATTATATCCCGCTCACTGTGCTACACTTGTCACCAAACCAGTCCATGTTACATATGCCCTATGCATTTTATTGTTATCATGGCTATCAGCCTCCATATTGCACCCATGCCGCAAATTTGAAGACAATTTTGGCAGTCCTGCCAGGTCTCAGTTGATCGTAAGACAGAATACAGACATTAAGGTTTCGTACGTGTCCAAGGAATGAGGTGTTCACCTAAGGACTCACGCCATGGATAAGTGCTTTATTCCGATAAGATGCTGAACTTAAATGAACACTGCTTGCGTAACTTGATTATATCAAGTCGCCCAACAATTTCATATGGCCTGCGCATCAATGCTTTTCACATGTCAATGTCAATTAAACCTAATAACCGTGCAATAACCTGTAAAGTGCATGGTTTTATAGCTTCGGGGAAAAGACTTCAAAGTTTAAGTTCAATATTGTTTTTTACCTAACATGACTAAGATCTACCGAGTAAAATAGGCCTCAGTTTGTTTATCAATAACATTAGAAAAGTATTTTTCAGGAATCATATCTAAAACTCCCAGGATGCCTTGCACAATTTTTTTTAAGTTTGTTAACTACTATTTGCAAATATTGTTCAAGTTCAAAATCACAATATTTAATGGAAATGACATTACCATATTAATGCTAGCAAAACTATGGCTGCATTAATTATGTGAATTGTGTCAGAAATAATGGATATCAATTACATATCTGTTTTGTACATTTTAGTTAATACTTCTTGTAAAATCATGTTCAGGGTGCTTACCATTTGTGGTTTGTGCTTGTATTATTTATAAAAACATGTTAAGTAAACTTACCGCTACAATTTGCTACTTGTTATGTGTTCTTATACATAACTGTTATTTAGTAATATTTACTGGTAAACGTACTTGACAGGTTTTCATAGATAAATCTGTTTTACAAACAACCATAAATATGGCTTAACAGGTTATTACATGGAGCCCTTCAAATATCAATTGAAACTATAAATCCCGGGAACGTCGATATTCTGGAACTTGAAACTTTTGGGTGACAGTGTGTCTTGCCTCTTAATTACACGTTACAGCTTTCTTAAACAAAAACAGCATTATGCTTTATTTTTGTAAATCAAATATGGCATCACCATCATTCATTTGCTGAGTATTATTATTCAAATTTTATGTTTAATTCGGGACCCACCAATTGAAAGTGTTGAAACAGACTTTTTATTCCGAATGACAATAATAAAATTAGCTAACAACATAGATTAAAAACGATTATATTCGTTACTAGCGCTTAAAGGGTTTGCACATTTTAAATCGTACAGGAAATTTGATACATGAAAGTTAGAAGTGTTGATGTTGAATTAACACATGTTTTATTCTGAATAACAGTAATTTTATCTGCTAACAAATAAATTAAAAACGATCATATTAGTTTTTAGCGCATAAAGGATCAATACATTGTGTAATCTTTGTAATAATATATATTATCCTACCACTAGACTTGTACAATGTTATCATATTCTAACTTGTCACTGTGAAAAGCAACGCTAAAACAGTAATTTGTTGAATACATTGGTGTAAATTGACGCATTTGGCGGTCATTTTGAATTTCATCATATAGACCCTTTCCCGTGGTAAAATTTGTGAAAACTATTGACATGTACTTCACCACTTTCTTGCAGTTTTTTAGGGTCAGGTTGTATATTGATCCTAATATTTATACTCTATTTGATAGCTTAAGCCACCCATTTGTGCTATGCGTAGACATTCACTCCATCCATCACATAGTGTTTTATTAATGACTGTAGTGACGTAAAGACAGCTGTGTTTGTGCTGGCATGTCAGATGCGTCTGGTTATGTGGAAATGATCTAGCGTTGAATTCTGGACGAGACACAGCCTGGGTAAATATGAGAGTATTTTATATGCAAAAAGGTAATCAAAATATATGTAAAATTATCAAAGTAACAAGTTTAATGTGGTTTCGTTTTTTTAGTTCAACTTTTGGACTTGACTGGAGAGATAAGTATATGTTTGAAATGAACTGATTTAACATGTTCAAGTTTTGATTAATGACTATCAATTTAAAATTGATGCAGACTAAATAAAATAAATTTAAATAGTAAATATATTAAATTAAATGTTATTGTTGGTGCTATAAGGCACATCGTTTCAACATAATCATACGCCTGGTATTAATGAAGTAAAAAGCGACTATTTTAGACGTCACATTGCATTGGAATATAGTATATTTTGATATGGTAAGTACCTAGAAATTATATATTTAATATTCGTTTAACGTAAATAATTAACACATTGTAGGCCTTTTTCAATCACAGTGACTCGCAGAACAATATATATAACTCAACATAATGCAGACGCACCAGACTATAAACTGAAAACATTCACTGGCATATACAACAACAATTTAAACATTTTTTTGTATTGTTCCAGGTTTACGGGCCGTTCATCTGTATAAAGCCATGCTTATAACTATATGTCTACGATATGTTTGAGAATCCGGTCTAGTTGTGTACCGTGATTTTAGCCAATCTCAGACAGCAGACAAACACAGAATGCGATTCAGACTGACTGTCTATTTGCTGGTCATTCGACCCTGTGAAGCACCATCGTCAGTGTTCTCCACCTCGACGCCACACAAAGCCTGATCAACTCAAGAAAAAAAATCATCGCAGCGAAGGGTGGGGGGGAGGGGGGAGGGGAGATTATTTTGGCGAGGACATCTACACATAAAAATAGTATAGAAAATATCCAAGATAGACGGTATGCTTCATTCGTTTCACCAGGGTCTGTATAAAAATAGTAGTTGACACACGCTGATAATAAGTGTAAGGGCATGCAAAAACACAGGATCTAGAAAATTGATTTAAACTAAACATTTTTACAGTTTTATGAATACAGCTGGATGGATAGAACGACTTATATTTTTTGTGGTGAATCCGTGTTCTGTACTGATAAAACACGCTGGCCCAACGTTGTATTTTGATTCATTTTTACTGTAGCTTTTGTAATTTGAATGACTGACTGAATGAATCTTGTTCTTTTAGGGCAATGGAATATTGAGGACTTTAGTTTCTGGTGATAGGGCCTACTAGTCTGTGATTCGGCAGCATTGTACGTTTTCTCACAGTTTAACACAGCACTGCCTGAGATTTACTGTCTACGGATCCATGTCTGGCCCTATACATGTAGCAGTCACTAAGTGATATCTACGTCAGCCGTTACAACGAGAATTGATCATTTTACAGTCTCATTGCACACAAATAATACAATTCAGTTACTATACACCTTTTTCAATAATAACACGCCACACGGTGAGCAACGCTGAACTGTTTTAGACAATTGTTTACTGCGAAAACTCATGCAAGCAGTTTATTAAAGAGATTTATGTAAAGAGCAATAATAATCCACTTTTTACCCCCCGCCCGTTAGGGAAAGGGGGAATTCAGTTTCGCCAGGATTCTATCCGGCGTGCGATGTCACGTTTTCTTGTGGGAGAAAACTCAAAAACTACTCGTCAATTCCTTTTTAAATTTTAACACCAAATTTCTAGCAGCATGAGAATGTGTAAATGATTCAAAATGGCCGCCAGAGGTCAACTCCATTTTTTTAAATACTAAGAAAACTTAAAGTCAGAAAATATTCAAATTTTACTATCACATTTACCACGATATGGAGATGTGTAGGTAATTTTTTCAAGGTTTTATTGAAATTCAAAATGACCACCACGGATCAACTTTATTTTTTTTGTTGGCGCAAAAACAAAAAAAAATAGTTTGGTCATTTTTTTTGAATTCATAGCATCACATTCCTAGCAACATGGGCATGTGCAAGTCATTTTTTAAAGATGCTACCAAAATTCAAAATGGCTGCCAGAGGTCAACTCCAAATTTTTTTGTTGGCCCAAAAACTTATTATTCAAATTTATTCAAATTCACATTCCCTACGATATGGAGATGTGCAGGTGATTTTTTCAAGGTTTTACTGAAATTTAAGATGGCCGCCTCGGGTCAACTTTAATTTTTTGTGGGCGCAGGCAGAAATAATTGACATTTGACATTTGAAAATCATATTACCCACAATCTGGAAACGTGCAAGCGATTTTACTGAAATTTAATATGGCCACCACAAGTCGACTTTTTAAATATTTGTGACCGCAACCTAATTTATGGCGGGGATGATAAAGGACTTCAGGCTTCTTGTTTTTATTAGACCAGGCCATAGGCCAGGAGCATATTAAGTTTATTGTAATAATGTTTGTGTCCTAATGTGCGGATAGAGTGGTGTCGTGTGTGGGAAACGGTTGATATTTCCGAGAAACAGTCCCTATGAGCATGTCAAATATAACGTTTGATGTC
This sequence comes from Flabesymbios commensalis, assembly GCA_964017125.1. Classification (NCBI taxonomy): domain Eukaryota; kingdom Metazoa; phylum Annelida; class Polychaeta; order Terebellida; family Flabelligeridae; genus Flabesymbios; species Flabesymbios commensalis. The sequence continues at coordinate 74,310,748 of OZ024912.1, read as the reverse complement.
GCAAGGTCAAGTAGTTGCGTATTTAAAAAGCGACAAGGAAAAATATATTTACGATTATATTCGTGATTAGGAGCCTAAAGGGATAAGGTTGGAATAATGTTGGTCCAGCGCCACAGATGGTGGCCCAGCATTACATCAGCATTGGGGCAATGTATCGTGTTTTCTGGGTAGTGGCTTTTCTGGCGACGTGGGCAACAAAGCGTCACCCGCATAGTAATGCGGCAGCAAACACGGAACAATCACCTAATGATTTTTCAATGTCTGCCCAGCGTCGAAGACGTTGGGCCAACATTGGGTGAGTGGCACGTTTCTGCTGGGGTGCTTCGGATAAGTATACAGCAGAACCACAGTTTTGAAGTAGTGTTGGGTCAACGTCGTAGACGATTTGTCGGCATTGAAACAGCAATGGGCTGTGTCGGCAGGATGCCTTTCTGACACTTCGGGCTGTGACCTCGCCAGCAATGGGCTGCGACGCTGGCCCAACTTTGAAACGGAATTAGGTGGGTAGGCCTAGGTACATCGTGTGTACGACCGTCGATAGTAGTGGAAGGAATAAACGTTGAAGATAGATTTTAACTTGTCTCCTTGGTTGTTTCCTGGACATTTAGGATTCTGGCCCACGAGGAAAACCACTACATGCAGTTATGTTTATAAAATATTAAGCCGAATATTTGTCTATAGCACTCAAACAGCCTGAAGCCGGGCCAAGGAAATATTTTGTTAATTTTGCATACATAATATGTACATACTGAAATTCTGAAAGGACTCAGTTACGGTTGGCAAGCAATTATTGTAAATATATGGATACATAGCCAATTTGCACTATAGTGTAGAGAGGGAGGGGTGGGTGTGGAAAAAGGGTGCCTATGATTTGACCTTTGGGATTCAGAGTAATGTGACCATAGCGTTCAATTTATGCATTAGCCATGGGCGGATTCATAATCTGAAGAAAGGCGGTGCGACGAGGCTTCGCGGGCCTGCCCCAAATTTTTTTTGGCATATTTTGGACTTTAAAAGGATTTGGCAAAAAAAGAAAGAGCGAAGCCCCTTGTGCCTCCTCTGGATCTTCCACTATAAGCAATGCTGTTAATTTGCCCAAAACTCTATTAAATTATGATTTTTCTGTCATAACTGTGTATTCATTAAGGGTGTATTTTTGGTCGAAATTTTTTATTCAATGGTAAAGATTTGAGCATCCATACGCATCTAATTTATTGGAGTACTGTTAGACAAGTGCTGTATATTTTGGGGGCATTCTTTGTACAAACGTCCATATTCAAAGGTGTGTTTTAGATGTATATTTATATCTTCAACGTCGACGTCAATTTTAGCTTTGTGACCCCCTAAAAACGGAAGTAATTAAATAGAATTTTAAAGAATCTTCTTTCATGTAAAATAGCAAGGCAATTAATTACCAGAGGAACAGACCGAACGCATACAAAACGACTGAAGGTGCCAGTTATTTTTAAGTCATTAAAACATAGCTTTACTTAAAACTAACAAAACGTATTATTACATTTAATATTAAGATATATATCCCATGTAATAAAAAAAAAGTTTTCAATTATTAGGAAATGGGGACAGATTACACTAGAATATATGGTTGAAGGGCAACAAAAATTAAAACTGTTAATAAAAAGATTGTCCTTCTAAGAAACAAAGAATTAGATATAATATATTCCATGTGAATTTGCGTAAAATATAAAAAAGTATAATGAAATGGGTATAGATTGCATGACAAAATAAGGCTGAAGGGGTAAGGGAATTTCAAATCGTTTCTAATTTCTAAAAACAGAAAATAATCAGAGACCCTTGGTTGATGTAAACATATGAAAATAGTAAATAAAATAACTATTACCAGAGGAACTGATCGAATGAGAAAGAAGCGGCTGAAGGGACAAGTTTATTATCAGGCGTCATTAAAACAAAAAAAATCAGGCGGGAAAACTTATGTTATTATTGTGAAATGTGTATAGACTACATAGCTAAATACGGCTAAGGGGTCAAGAGATTTTACCATTGTAAGTAATAGCTTTTTTCATACTGAAAACAGAAATATTGAAGTGAGTATATATTGCAATGACCCCTATTTCATGTAAAATTATGTCAAATAGTGAATAAAAATAAAATTACAGTGGAATTGAAACGGAGATGATTGCAACGGCTGAAGGGGCAAGGCAAATTAAATTTGCCAGTAAGTAATTACAATGGACATACTTACTGGACAAGGGAATTTAAATAGTCAATAACAGCTATGTTCATGCTAAAAAGACGAAAAACCTTAAATAATCAGATATAATTGCAAAGGGTCTTATATTGTTCATGTAAAACTGTAAGCAAAATAAAAATTACCACAGTAACTGATAGAATTAGAAATAAACGGCTAAAGGGGCAAGTCAAGCATTAGGCTCATTAAAACGCTTTTATCAAAAGAAACAGACACCAAAACTTATGAAATCGTCCGATTTAATTTTAAACTTATATAAACAAATCAAAAACATATACATTTTTTTTTAATTATTATGAACTGGGTATTAATTACATTACAATATAGGCTAAGGGCCAAAGGCATTTGACTTTTTCAATAACAGCTGTTTTGAAGCTAAATAGAACAAAACGAATGTTATTAGATATAATAAATGTCCTTATTTCATATAAAATTATGTAAAATATGACATACAAGTTAAAAATTATAGAAGCACTGCAATTGGCATAGATTGCATCAGACAATACAGATGAGGGGGCAATGAAATAGTTAATAGCCCCTGATTAGATACAACCGCAAAGGCTATTAGTTCACGTAGAATTACTTTATAAGAAATAAAGTGTAAAAAATACATCGAAACTGAATTGCGTATAGATTGCATGGGAAAATATGGCTGATAGGGAAAGGGAAATTAAATAATCAATAAAAGTTATCTTCGGACTAAAAACAGCAAGTGATTACACGAGGAACTAGACGAATAAGAAAGAAACAGCTGAATGGACAAGAAAGATAGTTATCAGGTATCATTAAAATATAGTGTTTCTTAGAAAAATGAGAACATGTGTAGTTATTACATTTAATTTTAGAGATATATCTTATGTAAGGTATCAATAAAATACAGACATTAAATTATCACGAAGAGAGAATATATTACATGACAAAATACGGCTGAAGGGGCAAGGGAAATAATAATTGTCAATAAGAGCTGTTGTCATGATAAAAATATAATAATGCCCTTATATAATTATGTAAAATAGGGAATACAATAAACAAATTGCAGAGGCACTGAAATGGGAATAAATTGCACGATAAAATACGGCTGGAGGAACAAGGAAATAAAAGCGCGTCAAGAGAAGGGATTCGCATGCTAAAAGCAGCAAAATTGGTGGTAATTAGATAGGCGCCTAATCCATGTAAAAATACGTCGAATAAAAAATAAGATGGCACTAAAATTGTTATAAATTGCATAAGAAAATACGGCTGAAGGGGCAATGAAATTTAAATCCTCAAGAAAGCTATTTTTAGACTAAAACAACAAAAACCGAAGTAATGTAAAATGCTCAATAAAGGCGATTTGCATTATAAAAACAGTGAAAACTAAAGTAATTTAATATAAGTGGAAGGGAGCTGAAGGCTGAAGGGGCAAGTTAATAATCAGGGGTTATTAGAAGCAATCGTATAGAATTATAAGCCCTTAGCTGAAATTGCAAAAGTCTTTATTTCACAGAAAATAGGAAACAATTTTAAAATAACAGAGGCACTGAAATGTGTATAGTTTGCATAGGCTGAAGGGGCAAAGGTATTTATGATCGTGTTTAAAAATTATTTTATGCTAAAAGAGCAAGAACGGAAGTAATTAGATATAATTTGAAAGGCTCTTAGGTCATCTTAAATCACATCAAATTGGAAGTAATATTTAAAAATTAGGGCACTGTTATAGGTATAAATTGCATAAAAAACCGGCTGAAGGGGAAGGGAAAATTAAATCCAAAGTTAAAGCTATTTTAAGACCATAACAGCAAAAAACAGAAGATTAATGCCGACGCCCTTAGTTCACATAAGAATGGGTGATAAAATATTTAACCTACAGAATTACTGAAATGAGTTTAAATTGCACGAAAAAAGGGCGATGCAATTTAAATCGCTAAATAACAGCTATTTTCAGACTAAAACAACAAAAACATAAGTAATTAGATATAATTGCAAAGGTCTTGTAAATAAAATTACAGAGGCACTGAAATAAGTATAGGTTGTCCGAAAAAATACAGCTGAAGGGGCAAGGAAATTTGAAATTCTAAATAAATGTATTTATTTCATAATAAAACAGCAAAAACATAAATAATTAAATATTATTGCGAATGCCCTTAGTTTACGTAAAAGTTGTATGGAATAGAAAATAAAGATTACCAGAGGATCTAAATGAGCAATAAACGGTTGAAGGGGCAAGTTTAGACATTAAAATATAGTTCTACTATAACAAAACACACAAAAACATATCTAATTATTATATAGAATATATAGAGATATAGACCTATATCGTGTGAAAATCAATAAAATGCAGAATTTCAATGATTATGAAGTGGGTATAAATTGCACAACAACTCACTTTTTCACAACATGCGAGAAAAAGATATCGCTAGATTACAACACGTTCAGAACTGCCTTGCAAGAGTGGCAATCAAGGCCCCACGTTTTAGTCGTTCCTATTCTAAAACTAGTACATTGGCTTCCTATTAAGTTTCTCATTCATTTTAAAATATGCACACTAACTTTGCGAATCACAAAAAACAACCAACCTACATATTTGGTTTTTCCCGTATAGAAACCATGACTAGGTCTGGAGCTTTCTCTTTATCTGGCTCAGCCTTATGGAACCACAGTCATCTCTTTATAATACAAATCTGTGTAAGGAACGCCCTGCATATGCCCATACGTAATGCCGAAACATTTTTAACATTTCTGAAATTACCTAAATCGTACCTGGCTTTCCAACCCTTGAAGAATAAAATTAGAAATTGCAAGAAACAATAATTTATAGTGTATACACTGAGCTCTAACATACAAATGTATATAACATGTAAACTATATAATGATCCTTTGTCTAATTATTGTCAAGATGGCCACCAGGAGATCGATATTATAAAAGCTTATTTATTTAGATATATGGATTATCTGAGGATGCATGCTTATGGAATAGCAAGCTCATGGACCATCAACGACGGGCTTTTGATCTGAGGTGATCGCCACATTCCATTTAGAATGAGACAAAAGGGCTTACCATTAACAATTATAGAGTTTGTGTCATACAAATTCATGACCTCCCCAGTAACAATGTGACGTTGACCCAACGGTGGTTTATTGTTGGGCCAACTACGTAGATGATGGGCCAACATTGGATCATTTTATTTTTACATATTTTATTTTTACATAGTTTCACATACCTTTTTTGACGATTCTTAACATGAAATAACCTTTGTTGCCACTTTTTTATTTGCCCTTTCAGCCTGATGTCATGCGATGTATAACAATATTGTAATAATTGCATATTCTATATTTAAATAATAAAAGTGTAATATATAAATTTACATGTAATGTAATAATGACACGGTTTTTTTCTCAAATAAAACTATTTTCTAATGAGCTTAATAATTATTATTAGTTTGCTATATTTTTTATTTTTGACATGGTTGTTCATAATTAGAAATCATGAATTTCGTCTCTATATTTAGCCTAGCTGGTGAATGCGCAGCAGAAAAATTAAAAAACTTTTGCAGTTCTAATCTATGGACATGTTTACATCATATGGTCATATCAAGAAGCCAAAATAAAACCACCGATTTTTTGATGATTTTAGCCTGGGCCAGTCCCTTTAATTACAGACGTTTTGAGTAAATCTTTGAGGTATCTCTTGACGACACATAATATCAGCTTGACCCCTTCAGCGTTTATATCTCATTCGCTCAGTTCTGCTGATATATTTTTCATTTTTCTCTTTTTACGTAATTTTACATGTAATATGTTTAATTACTTGTTTTTGCCGCTTCTTAACATAAACTTAACTTTTATTGTCAATTTTACAATTATTGCCTCTTCAGCCGTATGTTTCGTCACGCAATGTATACCCATTTCATAATAATTGAAGATTTTATATTGAACCTGCTTTGGCCTCAATTATGACACATGATCACGCTAAGGATTTGTGCGCTGGCTGGCTGGTTGGCTGCTTGCTTGCTTGCTTGCTTGCTTGCTAGCCTGTTTGCGTGCTTGCTTGCTTGCCTGCTTGCCTGCTTGCCTGCTTGCCTGCTTGCCTGCTTGCCTGCTTGCCTGCTTGCCTGCTTGCCTGCCTGATTGATTGATTGATTTGATTGATTTGATTGATTTGATTGATTTGATTGATTTGATTGATTTGATTGATTTGATTGATTTGATTGATTTGATTTGATTGATTTGATTGATTTGATTTGATTGATTTGATTTGATTGATTTGGATTGATTTGATTTGATTTGATTTGATTTGATTTGGATTGATTTGGATTGATTTGGATTGATTTGGATTGATTTGGATTGATTTGGATTGATTTGGATTGATTTGGATTGATTTGGATTGATTTGGATTGATTTGGATTGATTTGGATTGATTTGGATTGATTTGGATTGATTTGGATTGATTTGGATTGATTTGGATTGATTTGGATTGATTTGGATTGATTTGGATTGATTTGGATTGATTTGGATTGATTTGGATTGATTTGGATTGATTTGGATTGATTTGGATTGATTTGGATTGATTTGGATTGATTTGGATTGATTTGGATTGATTTGGATTGATTTGGATTGATTGATTGATTGATTGATTGATTGATTGATTGATTGATTGATTGATTGATTGATTGATTGATTGATTGATTGATTGATTGATTGATTGATTGATTGATTGATTGATTGATTGATTGATTGATTGATTGATTGATTGATTGATTGATTGATTGATTGATTGATTGATTGATTGATTGATTGATTGATTGATTGATTGATTGATTGATTGATTGATTGATTGATTGATTGATTGATTGATTGATTGATTGATTGATTGATTGATTGATTGATTGATTGATTGATTGATTGATTGATTGATTGATTGATTGATTGATTGATTGATTGATTGATTGATTGATTGATTGATTGATTGATTGATTGATTGATTGATTGATTGATTGATTGATTGATTGATTGATTGATTGATTGATTGATTGATTGATTGATTGATTGATTGATTGATTGATTGATTGATTGATTGATTGATTGATTGATTGATTGATTGATTGATTGATTGATTGATTGATTGATTGATTGATTGATTGATTGATTGATTGATTGATTGATTGATTGATTGATTGATTGATTGATTGATTGATTGATTGATTGATTGATTGATTGATTGATTGATTGATTGATTGATTGATTGATTGATTGATTGATTGATTGATTGATTGATTGATTGATTGATTGATTGATTGATTGATTGATTGATTGATTGATTGATTGATTGATTGATTGATTGATTGATTGATTGATTGATTGATTGATTGATTGATTGATTGATTGATTGATTGATTGATTGATTGATTGATTGATTGATTGATTGATTGATTGATTGATTGATTGATTGATTGATTGATTGATTGATTGATCGATCGATCGTTCGATCGATCGATCGATCGATCGATCGATCAATCAATCAATCAATCAATCAATCAATCAATTGTTAGTATCAGTGGTCTACCACCTAGAGAGTGACGGCTCGGGGTCTCATACGGCGGACGGTCCGCGACACACGTACATACAGCTGTGCAATGGATCACCACCCAATAATTAGAGGTATAATTTCGTCTTAATTGTCTTTATCTTTATTGTAATTTACGCTGATATTTAAGATTCCAGCAAACGCAATAAATATACCCAGTGTTGGTTAAATGTTGGGTCAGCGTCACAGACCCATCGAATCAGCACTTGATCAAAGCATCGTATTTGTTTATAGTATTATATAACATCTCATACTTCAATACTGGAAACGCTAGCGATGTTTTGGCTCCCGAGTTACTTCTATTGTTTTATGTATTATCATTTATGCATGAAATACATTTGGAGAAAATAAGTTATTGAAAACAGCATTATTGAAAAAGCATTAGGTCAGCGTCTTATCCCTGTTCAGTATACATAATACTGTATCTAAGTATATAAAGCCATATGTAAACATATATTATTATGTAAGCTATCAGACAGGGTAGAGTGTCATTTAGAGACCGGTTTCATAACATTTTTATAGTAATATCTCCGCATACAAATTCAATGATTTATATGTTACAGCATTTATTATATTAAGCATTATTTGAATATAACAATATTGAGCTCAAATAAAGTATACAGTAAGGAAAGACCGCCAGGCAGGCAGGCAGGCAGGCAGGCAGGCAGACAGGCAGGCAGGCAGGCAGGCAGGCAGGCAGGCAGGCAGGCAGGCAGGCAGGCAGGCAGGCAGGCAGGCAGGCAGGCAGGCAGGCAGGCAGGCAGGCTGGCAGGCAGGCAGGCAGTCAGGCAGGCAGGCAGGCAGGCAGGCTGGCAGGCAGGCAGGCAGGCAGGCAGGCAGGCAGGCAGGCCAGTAACAGATCGAATACTATAGCATAGGAATGACGCTAAATCTGTCGCCGAAACACTGCACAGGCTTTTATCATAAACACATACTGCTTCTATATTTACGAAAGGAATCTGTGGTTAGGAAACTGTATTTTATATATGAACCTTCCTGTTTTCAAAACATTAAATCTAATACGTGTTAGTCTGCAATGTTCTGATTGGTTGAGTCAGTAGACCCATCAATCAGCCAAGTCGCCACGTGTCCTGTAGATCAAGGATTGAAAACATGCAGGGGATATCCTTCATCAGTTTAGTCTTGATGTGAAGCCTGTGATTGGCGGAGATTGCTTCCGCATCCAATCACATGGTTTAGATGTAGGTCACAGCTAATAGAGACTAGCGGGCGCCTGGACCACATAAAGCCTGGTGGATCTCCTCTCACTGTAGATTTCCCTTCGGAGGAAGGTGAAAGGCATCCGGCGTTACAAGTCTCTGGTAATTGACGGTAACTCTGGAAGATCCCCCCGTGAGACACTGATCCAGCAAACACAACATACCTTCGCAATGTTGGTATGATGCTGGGCCAGCATCGGAGACGATTGGTCAGCATTAACTCAGCATTGGGCCAACGTCTCTTGAGTCCTTGATCCACTCGGGGTCACACCATACCTTGTCTGGCTGTCACGTGCACTCCATCACCACTGCTGATTGGACGCGGACAGAAAGACTTGATCTTGGTGGAGTTATGTTTTATCTTGTGTACGACTCCATCACATTGCTGTCTGATTGTACAATAATAATACGTTTCGTCAGTGATTCAAATATGCATGTTTCTTGTCTCGTTAGAATCATGCATTTACAATGTAAATATTCTAATGACTGTGAATAGAACCTCAAGCCCGTATCTACAATCTATAGGAAATATAAACTGTTTAACATGAGATACATTTATCTTATAAATTTACACATCAGGGCACCTGTGATATAGGCCTATAATAATAATAATATGTATTTATTTTCAAGCGCTATTCCAACAAACTGTTGCTGGTAGTTGTGCTGTATATGTGAGTATATATAATGTTATATATATATATACTAGAATCCAATTTATTATTGGGTCTTTCTTTTGTTATGCCGTATTATTGGGTCTTTTAAAGGAACCATAATTTAGACACATTTAAAAGAAACTTCTAAGATAGTAGCTTTAGGGTCGGTGGTCGGGGACGGAGGTGGCGCCACCAATCTATAAGTCTTCCGTCATTTAGTTAAGTTTCTATCTTAACTAAATGACGGGTATTGTTGGGTCATTCTAAAAGACCCAATAATACAATGAAAGACCCAATAATACATTGGATTCTAGTATATATATATATATATATATATATATATATATATATATGTGTGTGTGTGTGTGTGTGTGTGTGTGTGTGTGTATGTGTGTGTGTGTGTGTGTGTTTTTAGACTACGTATATAATAAAGCCCGAGGAGTTCCACATTCTTAGCTGGGAAAGAGGTCGCGGCCGAATGCCGAGACCTATTTCACAGCTAAGAATGAGGAACCCCGATGGTTTTAACTGACTTCAAACATATCCGAACATAATGAGGATACATCATAATCAACATCTGACAAATTATAATACCATGATTTCTAAACCTTGATCAACAACAACTCTTTATTCACGGCTTAGAATGTCGTGGTCGGACAAAGAAAATAATGCAGCGGTGTTTTTAACATTAAAGAGATATGCATTCCACATAGGGGCCCAACCTCCTTGCGACCTTTTCCACTAACCTAATGATATAACAAAAGTCTGTAATTAACGTCTAATCATTGTAGAAATAAAACAGCATTAAACACAACATGATATTTAACAATGAAAATACTTATTAGATTAAACAAATAGAGCTGCATAACTGCTTTGTTTCTTTAGTTGGAGATAACAAGTCATGGGTTTTATTATTTTATTTTTCTCCTCTTGTTATTACGTTATTTAAGTTTTAAGTATTAGGTTTCACAATTTGTAAACATTCTGCCCCATCAAAACAAACCTGTCACAGCGAAGTAGGACACATTGTCAGTATGTTCAGGACGATTATAATTAAAAGATATAGAACACGTTCAATTTTTTTCCTTTTTTTGAAGTGCTGATATCTACCTTTCACAGTGCAATTTTTGTATCTTGTCATTTATGCATGTTATTTGAAAGTAATCACATGATATGATATAAATCGCGAAATGTTGTAAAATAAAATAATAATAAAAATCTGCCTTTACTGTAGGCCTAACCGATTTCTAGTACTGTCCTAGTCGCAAGGCTCACTGCTACAACGGGTGGTTTCCGGCGGTTTGGTATGTATTAAGACAGTTTGATATTGGCATAATGCAATATTATATTGGTCCATCATTTGACCACTATTACGTAGATACTGTACACAGATGTACTACTTCATAATACTTGATAGTGTACCACATTGTGAGCTAATGCTGCTACATTTACATAGTTTTCGTGCATTTATGAAGCCTTTAAAAATGTGAATAACTGTTTGTACATTTCAGGTTATTTCTTTCAAAATTAACGAATCAGTTATGTCAGTGATTGTGAGCTAATGCTGCTACATTTACATAGTTTTCGTGCATTTATGAAGCCTTTAAAAATGTGAATGACTGTTTGTACATTTCAGGTTATTTCTTTCAAAATTAACGAATCAGTTATGTAGCTGTAAACGAAATATATCTGACGCAAAAGATATTTCACAAAAGCTCTTCTTCTCGTGTCTGATTTAAGCAAAATGCAATTTTGAAAGTTCCTTGACATATTTAACATGAGCTATATAACCATACCATACAATATATTACATAGAAAACGGTGGTGTTTTATTTTTGTTGGTATACATCCTACCATATACCAGGACCATGTTTTAAACTTCAATGCGTGGTAATATAAATAACATAAATAAATATAAATAACATAATAAAATCTAATATTATTTTCATCAATGAATAATGAAATATGATAGTTGCATTAATACCGAAGCAATTTTAGTCCAGTCACACTTTTTTATATACCCCTCCCATATGTGTTATATTTTCAACACCAGATTTATTTCACGATATTTGGTTCTAACATACTCTCAGCTAAGACAAAGAAATAAGATTACGAAAAAAAATAGTAGATACTATAATGTAATTTTTATGTTTGTACAGCTGTTCCTAATCCATAAGATTGTGATTTATATACATACTGTCTTTATCCGACAGAAGAAAACCTATCAATTTGGTCGTGGCTTTGTGATAAACGACATGAATTCCCTTTAGTGCCGCTTATGTCACCCTTTCTGATGGACCCAGAGCTCAATTAGCCATTTTCGGGACCAAAACGAGCTACAGCTCATTGGGTTTATTCTCCTATTGCCTGAACAAATTCCTCTGTCCAATTGTCTTCCTGATAGTTCTTTAAATCTATATTTGTTACATTCCCTTCTAGAGATTAACTATCTGGATAATGTCCCCCTCCCTCCTGGTAGATAGCGTGGTGTGAGTGCCATTTCAATGAGTGACACTTACACACCACTCTTGCTGCTAGGTACCGATTTGCTAAAATAAATATCAGCTGTATGATCCTTTTTGCTCAAGAATATTTACCTGTTATAATTGGGTCACATTTCCCATCCTTATCAGACACATTATCAAATGTTATGACGGCGTTATTCTTTAGTGATTTCGTCTGTTGATCACGCTACTAATGAAAGGATGAATGAATGAATGAATGAATGTATGAATGCATGAATGAATGAATGAATGAATGAATGAATGAATGAATGAATGAATGAATGAATGAATGAATGAATGAATGAATGAATGAATGAATGAATGAATGAATGAATGAATGAATGAATGAATAAATAAATAAATGAATGAATGAATGAATGAATGAATGAATGAATGAATGAATGTTTAAATGAATGAATAAATGAATGAATGAATGAATGAATGAATAAATGAAAGAATGAATGAATGAATGAATGAATGAATGAATGAATGAATGAATGAATGAATGAATGAATGAATGAATGAATGAATGAATGAATGAATGAATGAATGAATGAATGAATGAATGAATGAATAAATAAATAAATGAATGAATGAATGAATGAATGAATGAATGAATGAATGAATGAATAAATGAATAAATGAATAAATGAATGAATGAATGAATGAATGAATGAATGAATGAATGAATGAATGAATGAATGAATGAATGAATGAATGAATGAATGAATGAATGAATGAATGAATGAATGAATAAATAAATAAATAAATAAATAAATAAAGGAATGAATGAATGAATGAATGAATGAATAAATGAATAAATGAATGAATGAATGAATGAATGAATGAATGAATGAATGAATGAATGAATGAATGAATGATTGAATGAATGAATGAATGAATGAATGAATGAATGAATGAATGAATGAATAAATGAAAGAATAAATGAATGAATGAATGAATGAATAAATGAATGAATGAATGAATGAATGAATGAATGAATGAATGAATGAATGAATGAATGAATGAATGAATGAATGAATGAATGAATGAATGAATGAATGAATGAATGAATGAATGAATGAATGAATGAATGAATGAATGAATGAATGAATGAATGAATGAATGAATGAATGAATGAATGAATGAATGAAAGAATGAATGAATGAATGAATGAATGAATGAATGAATGAATGAATGAATGAATGAATGAATGAATGAATGAATGAATGAATGAATGAATGAATGAATGAATGAATAAATGAATGAATGAATGAATGAATGAATAAATTAATAAATGAATGAATGAATGAATGAATGAATGAATGAATGAATGAATGAATGAATAAATGAATGAATGAATGAATGAATGAATGAATGAATGAATGAATGAATGAATGAATGAATGAATGAATGAATGAATGAATGCATGAATGAATGAATGAATGAATGAATGAATGAATGAATGAATGAATGAATAAATGAATGAATGAATGAATGAATGAATGAATGTGAATGAATGAAATAATGAATAAATAAATGAATGAATAAATGAATGAATGAATAAATAAATGAATGAATGAATGAATGAATAAATGAATGAATGAATGAATGAATGAATGAATAAATGGATGAATGAATGAATGAATGAATGAATGAATGAATGAATGAATGAATGAATGAATGAATGAATGAATGAATGAATGAATGAATGAATGAATGCATGAATGAATGAATGAATGAATGAATGAATGAATGAATGAATGAATGAATGAATAAATGAATGAATGAATGAATGAATGAATGAATGAATGAATGAATGAATGAATGAATGAATAAATGAATGCATGCATGAATGAATGAATGAATGAATGAATGAATGAATGAATGAATGAATGAATGAATGAATGAATTAATGAATGAATGAATGAATGAATGAATGAATGAATGAATGAATGAATGAATGATTGAATGAACGAATGAATGAAAGAATGAATCAATGAATCAATGATTCAATAAATCAATGAATCAATGAATCAATGAATCAATGAATGAAGACCACATTTATTCACATTCAGGCTAAACTGGATCAATCGAATCTCGAGAGGAGATGAATCAAGCGCTTATTTAGACAATATTCCGACATGACAGGCATTCGGCATACCCGCTACACGCTGGCTACATTCTCAAAACGTTGAACACGCAGAATCAACGTTGGCTCATGATGAGCCGGGGTCGTAGATGGTGGGCCAACAATTGTTTAATCCATCATTGGGGCAATGTCTTGTTGTAGGTGGGAAATTTTTCAAATTCACTATCAATGTTAAATTATTATAACACATCGCTAGACGATGGGACAATATTATAATATCATTGGTTCAAAGGCCGGCTATTAGACATAACATTGTAAATACAAACACGCACACCGGTTAGTAAACATGGTTAAGTCGTCTTCTAAAACATCAGATTAATTTTCTGTTAATTCATAGTGTAATGACTCCTAAATAATACAAATCCATGTGTGTTATTTTAACTATTAAACGTATAGGGATTTTTTTTCATGCTAGTGGGACACCAATAATCAAGTTCAAGAAGAACTTCAAACATAAAAAATACAGCTCATAACTGAACACATAACAATAAATAAAACAAAATCCTTAGACATTTGGATATGGATAGTAATCACATTGTATAAATTACATGTTATAAATTAGGATTATATTCACTATCTAATCATTTCGTTTTAAATACTTAAATACTAATCAGCTAATCAGCTAATAAACCATTCTAATTCACCGCAATGCATTTAGTGGCTGAAATAACATGATAACAGTAATAAACAGCCGAAGCTTGAGCCACCGAATACTGATAATTTATTATTTATATATATAAAATATCAACTTAATCAGTTTGTTTCAATGTCAGATATTTAATCCACATTAGAGGTCAACTATAACCTAATTGTTCTTACAATAGTGTCTGACCTTCATATAATCTTCATAGATAAACGCTGTGATGCTATTCAGTTAAATCGTAATTATAATTTATATTTAATTGGATTTTTAGCCAATCTAGGGGAATACAATTTACTCAGGTATATCGAAATAGACATCATTAACTTCAAATTTCGCAATTGAAGATTTAATAATTTAAATATGTTATTGTAACCGATAAAAACATATCCTAAAACAATTATATTCTATATTGAGGTTTCAATATCAACGATATCAACGCATATATCCACTTTATTACACAATGTACAAGCACAGCACAAACATTGACATCGATGGCGACAACATGTGGTTGTTAGTGTCGTAAATGTAGCACAAATTAGTATTGTAACAATATTTTAACCCCTAGAACTCTGATTACTTCAATATTAATTTTAAGTCATTTGAAGTCGTGTCCACAACATGAACATGACTTGGATTTGTCAAAAATTGTAATTGCAATGTCGATTCATGTGAACTTATATTAACTAGTTGTACACTTGCTAATAAAAACACAGTGATCACTGGTTTGAAATATGTAAGTTTGTCACTCAAAATTTACAAAATTTTACTTGTAATGTATCCGTTAGATTAGTGCAATAAATTATGGTATGTTATATTGCAGCACTTAAAGTGTTATAGTGGTTTCTGGTAATGTTTTAACCACATGAGCCCCAAACGCTCACATTAGATTTTAAAATAATGACTTTAATCAGTGTAATCCGTTTTATAAGTCGATCAAATGAATATTTCTGGGGAATTAATTAATGACTAGTCAGTGATAACGCTAGAAAGTGGGCGCCAGGCCTCCAGTGTCATACGCAGTGCCTTATAGGTTGTTCTTCAGATAATGAGCCGAACGACATTGTAGTCGAGTTACAGGACACACGTGACTTTAATGAACTCAATGCCTAGGGAATCTCGCAATTGAAGATACGTTTCACCTTTTCAAAGTCACTATTTGAACTGTTAATAAAAACATTGAAAAATGCTCAGAAGTTTGCTTGGCGCTTCAATATGAACGATGATACACATCACTTTTAATATGTATCCACTATTAAATATGAACGATGATACACATCACTTTGAATATGTATCCACTATTAAATATGAACGATGATACACATCACCTTTAATATGCATCCACTATTATATATGAACGATGATACACATCACTTTGAATATGTATCCACTATTAAATATGAACGATGATACACATCACTTTGAATATGTATCCACTATTAAATATGAACGATGATACACATCACTTTGAATATGTATCCACTGTTAAATATGAACGATGATACACATCACTTTGAATATGTATCCACTATTTACCCCCTTTACTAGTTCAGATACTTATGCTTAGCTCTTGCTTTAAGCGGCAATTGAGATTTGTTAAAGAACGAGGAAGCCGTGCTAAAGCGCGACAAGGAGACGTTAAGGGCGACAGAATGGTCTTAAATGGTGGTTGGATGCCTTGAAATGTGATAGAGAGGCGCCAAAAAGTAAAGAGTAAGCGTTGAAAGATGACTGAGACACGTTAAATGGCGATGGGAATGCGTTGAAGGGCGATTGGGAGGCGTTGGAGAGCGCCTGGAGGGCTTAATAGGGCGACAGAAAAGCATTAAAGGGCGTTGGAGAGGCGCTTAAGAAAAAATATCGGTCCAAAATAGGTAATTAACCTTATAACCACAAATATACCATTGAGCCATCAAAACACTACCAAAACATTTTAGTAAACATCACATCAAAAATACATTTTTTATTTGTGGAAAATGTGTTTTGGAGATGACACTTTGGATCAAACTCCTACCAAAATGAATTTTCTAGTCAAAATCAAAATAACACAAGGTATTACATTGGCTGTTATTTTTATTTCTTAGAACCATTACTTCGCTTATTTGACATTGAAATTGACAATTCTATTTTGAAGATGAAGTTGAATCACTAAAATAATATTGAGATGGATTATCCAGTAGGCTATAGGTTATGTCGGTTACCTTTTCTACACGAGAATAAGGTATTACACTTGATCCTAATCTTACTTATAAAAAATCTTATATCGGACACATGACATTAAAATTTACGTTTTGAAATTCAAGATGAAATAACATAAATATATTTTCCAGTTAAAATCCCATGAAAATGAGGTATTACACATGATCCTAGCCTTATTTGGAAAATATCTTATTTTCGATTACTTGACCTTGAAATTGACATCATGCCGTTGAAGATGACCTTAAATCATCAAAATTACATAAGAAGAGTATTTTTCAGTCAAAAATACACAAAAAGATGTATTACTATTGTTCTTACCGCTATGATTTTGCTAATTGCAACCTTACAACGTTGTTCATATATGAATTACGTATACTTTTGTTCACAGTTCTCATATATTTCAAAAATCATTAAAAATATTATTTTCGTGTTGAAATATTGTTGAAATTGAATTATTCAACCCCAAAACATATACTTAGACTTATTAATGACATTTGTATGATGATTGGCCCATGATATGACGAAATGTGAAATCGGCGGCTATCTTGGACGCCATCTTGAATTTCACAAAAATCTCAATGTGGATTCTTGGGGATTTTTAGTTTGTTGTAGGGGATAGTTTTCTGAGCATTTTCAGAAATTTTCAGCTTGTTTTGAATTTGTTCAGGTACCAAACCTAATACTCTTGTCCTATATATATTTTCCCTCGTTTGTTATACTACACGCTGGATTTACCTAAATAAGAGAATACCAAGAACTACTGAATCCTGTGGGTGACTTTCCCCAGAATACATTACGATTTGTGTTTGCAGCTAGAGTTGACCCAGCGTGTGTTACAGTATCGTTTCTGCTGGTGTACGTCAGGATTTTTGTTGGCAGCTAGATATAAAGTAGGTCATTGGTCGCCGCTATGGCTTTCTGCTGTCATTTTTATGACCGAATAGTCCATGATCTACTGTATGTTTTTATCGTAACAATCCAGTCTGGGATATTTGTATTGGGTCAGTACAACTATACTGTCTTTTGGCTTTAAAATAAAAAAGTTTGCCTTCAATGCAAGCTTGAGTAACCGTTTTCACTTAACCAATAACCCAACATCTAGAAGTCGAGCTACTTTACGAGAATCAGAGTAGACTACCTTATTTGATCAATCATAATCTTCTACCCTGTTAAATGTTGCCATATAACAAGGCATGGGCAATCATGCTATAAATCATTTACACATACAAATACAAGTGTTTGTTCATTATTGTAACATTTTTTATGTGTTAATTTATACTATAAAAATAGAATATGACTTTCACTAAAGTCTCAATGACAATACATAACAAAACTTGAAACGGTCCTTTCTCGAAAACGGTGCGTCTGAGACAATAACGGAGCACATTTCTACCCTTTGGGCAGTACTGAAACTGCTAGCTTGAAACCAATATCTGGCCCTCTCCATGATGGCATAGTTTTTTTTTTTTTTAAATTGTTATATCTCGGTAACAGTGCATCTGAGGCTACAGTATTTCTACCCTGTAGAAACTATGCCACATAGCCCAGTAACAGTTAGCATTCTATTCATATAGACCATTTATCACTTAGCATCTTAAAAAATGGCATAGGTACCCCCCCTCCCCTTTGTAAAAACTTGTATGTATATAAGTCTAGTCGGGGGTCACTATTTCAAAAAAAAATACATGGTCTGCCATAAGCAGCTCCTCTGACATGCAAATTGAATTTCAGATTTTTTTATTTAGAATCTTTTTAGTAAAAGTGGATTTCACCACAACTGAACTGATATCATAACTACTTATGTACTGTATTATTGGAAGTAATACGTGACCCCCGCCACTTTTCTTTGTGCCTCACCTAATCCAATGAAAAATGAGTCCTGTGTCCACACAGGGCTACTGGGGTCAATAGGATGGATAATCTTCTAAGGTGTTACAAACAGCCAATGATACAGTATTTTCACTTTCTAAAAACAATTTACTTTAAAAAAAAAAAGTGAGTCTCACCTTCACCAGCCGTAGATAAGCAACACAATTTGATTTTATTAAAAGCTTTAATATTTTATTATTTTTTTATTGAATCATTCATACATCACAGTCATGCAACAAAATCACAATCAACAACAATGTTTTTTCTTATTGTCATTTTGTTATTCATATTTGAATGTATCATCATTTTCTTGGGCACTGCAGAATCAAACAAGTGCAGTATTGGTCTATGTTGTCAGGATTCTGTCTAAAACAACTTTTTTCAATTTTATTCAAGATGTGCAACACCAATTAGGCCTACCTTTAATTACAAGCTTTTCTCCATGAGAAATCTGCATACTACAGTTTAAAATGTATTTACATACATAAAAGTACAATGTCCAGTATGACGCTCTACTAAGATCATGTTTTAATCAGTAATATTTCGGGACCTCCTGCTATATAATATATTTTTTTAGCTATGCTAATCACATGGCATTATAAAAGTGTTGTGTAATTATTCTTTATTACTTTAACTAGGCAGGTCATCTCTCTTCAAAGTCATTCCAAGATGACCTCAAGATAATTTAAAGGTCAAATTTGCTAAAATTAGAGAGTACATTTTTTGTAATTTAACATTTCATTTAAAATGACTTCAAGATAGCATTATTGCGGTATACTTGTAAATTGGTGAAGCTTGAATTTGAACATTCGCTCGTTTGCTGTGTAATGCCCATTTCATACCAGAGGCCAAGACTTACAATTGAATTTAATTAAATTTTCACGTTTTTGATTGGGTGTGACCTGTTTTGGCCTCCGATGTACTAAGAATAGACTTGAGGTCTCAGGTAATATCAAGTAAAAGTTTGGTTATTCACTATTTTAATTTTCTTAGATCCCGCTAGACACAAGGCCTACTTATGCTATTGTGTTCAGGGAGGTAAGAAATTATAATTTCTGTCAATTGTTGATTTTGTGATTGCAAAGAAACGCATGAATCATAGACTCCAGACTACCTAGTGTGATACATTGAAGATGCCAGTGGCAGTACCAGCATCAATAGGCCTAGGATTATGGTGGGGGGGGAATAAGAAAAAATAAAATAATTTAGATCGCAACACAAATGCGCAAAATAAAAGTTAAAAATACGAATTTGGTGCAATTAACTGTAACAAAAAATAGTGCAGATTAAAAACAGTAGCATGCTGATTAACCTATTGGCAACCAGATTAATACAGTGTAATATGGACCAAGCGATAAGCATTATCAGTATAAATGAACCAATTATATAGTGTAACGTAATATAATTGGGATTTTAACCGAAGGTTTTTTGTCAAAGCAATACACTACATTAATGGGTACTAAGCTCTCAAAACCGAGGTATGTTCCTAAAGAATTTTTTAAAATTATCAAAAAATTATTTCCAACAAACAGGCGTCCGTATAACGCTAAGCAAAACCGAAGAAAACACCCCCCCCCCCCTCAGGGGTGTCAGTTTTCAGAAGTATTCAGGACTGGCTTACTATGACGATGGTGCGTTTGTTGTATAAGAAAAGGCCTCAGCCTATATACCTTGTTAATGACAAGCGAGCGCAAAACGAATAACAAAAATGACAGAGCATAAAGTAGTGTATTGCTTTGACAAAAAACCTTCGGTTAAAATCCCAATTATATTACGTTACACTATATAATTGGTTCATTTTAACCAGAAGATTGTTTTTTTGTCAAAGTAATACACTACATTAATGGGTAGAATGTCCCCCATCTGTCATAATTCGGAAATATCCAAAATATAAAAAAAATAATCCAATAACTCCAACTAGGAATAAAATAACAACACTCAGTATGAAATTAAAATAATATTAATATCCTTTATTATCATAAATGAGTCCGTTTAAATTCTTAAGAATTTAAAGTAGCATCCTGGACGTATTGCTCATGATTAAAAGCACTCCTAGGAATTAGTCTGATATAATGTCTGTTTATTGTCTTGGCCGAAGCCCAATCCGCGGCGGCCATTATAGTGGAAGGCTTGACACCTTTAGCTGCAGACCACGTAGCTGCAGCTGCTCTAGTGGACCCAGCACTGTCCTCTGCTCCAGCTTCACTTAAAACTAGAACAAGCCATCTGGCTATAGTAGATTTAGCTACAGGGCAAAAAGGAGGTTGTAGGACAGATGCGGACAGATGCGACGTCCCAAATCGGGGCAATCTTGCGAGTAGGCGGACGTGACTGGTATACTGCACGCATGAACAAAGATACCGCTCTGTTCGCTCCAATCGTCCTCTCACACAAGGGTTGTAGAAGTGTTGAAATTGCTGACCTGTGTACACCGATGGTATGCCAAGCCAACTGACGCTCCGAATACATGTACCATAGGTATTTTATGAGATTTATGGACGACGGGGTAGTAGGTTCCAAACCCTGTCTGCTACACCACGAGAACCATTGGTTCCACACGGTCGAGTACTGGGCCCTCGTTCCTGGTCTCCAGGCAGCGCCCATAAAGCTGGCCACTTGATTCGGCAACCCTGCCTCCTGGAGGGTGTTGTTGAGATGTTCCATGCCACCATGGGGAGAGACAGCTCTGTGTTGTATGTGATGTCGAGTATACTCCGTCTTTCTGGTAGGCGAAACGGGAGGGATACTGACAAACTCATCAACTCTGGAATCCACGGAGCTCTGGTCCACCAGGGAGTCACTAAGATCACGAGACTCTGAACTGGTGAACGCGGGCCAATACTAGAGGAATTACCATCGGCGGGGGAAATGCGTACAACAGCGCTCCCTAGTAATTCCAGTTCTGATGAAGAGCATCCGTGCCCAATGCTCCGAGATCGTGTCGATCCGACGTGAAATACTTTGACACCTGTTTCGACCTCCGAGATGCAAACAGGTCGATCAGGGGTCGTCCGAACTGTCTGAAAATTCTCCTTGCTATTGCAGGTTCCAACATCCACTCCGACGTGTCCTTCTGGCGAGACAATGCGTCGGCTTCTGTGTTCAACAGTCCTGGTAAGTAGGACGGTCGTAGGTTGATCCGATGTTCCTCCGCAAAATTGAGAATCTTTGCTGCTAGTTCGCACAGGGCTTTTGATTGAGTACCTCCCTCCTTCACCAAGTACGCCACTGCTGTAGTGTTGTCTATCTGTAGCGCAATGATATGGTGACTCATCAGCGATGTCCAATGCTGGAGGGACAGGTAGACCACCAGGAGCTCTAGATAATTGATATGATTGTTCATCTGAGCTCGAGACCATTGACCTTGGAGATGTCTGTGACCGAAACGTGCACCCCAGCCGCTCAGAGATGCGTCGGTCGCTATAACACTGTCTGGAAGGGGAAGATTGATGCTGCGTCCACTCCTTGGAGGCGAGGTCCACCAATGCAGGGAGACTCTTGCTTCTGAGGTGATGCTGACCACTGACCTCAGAGACCGGCCACTGCCGCGGGGTAGACACTGTTGTAGGGGTCTTGAGTTCATTCGTCCCAATGGTACTGCCATTGAGGCAAAGTTCGTCTTGCCCAAGAGGGCCATCAGTTCTGACACACGGACTGAATTTGTGTGCAACATCCTTCTGGACAAAGAGGCTATTTGAGTCATCTTGTCTTGTGGCAGGAGTACTCTCATTCTCCTGGTGTCCCACTCTAGTCCCAAGTAAGGAAAAACCTGAGTGGGGGTAAGTCTGCACTTTGTTGGACTCCTCCTGAAACCCGCTCGGCGGAGAAGTGACAACAATACGTCTCTGTGGGCTGACGCTTGTCTGTATGAGTCTGCCAATACCAGAATGTCGTCCAGGTAGAAGATGACACGTATTCCCCTTAGACGGCATTCCTCCATCAATGGCCTTGTTATGTCCGTAAACACTTGAGGGGACGATGTTAAGCCGAATGGGAGACGGCAAAATTGATATGTCCTTCCTTTCCACTGAAATCGAAGGAAGCGGCGATATTCTGAATGTATTGGGATGTGAAGAAATGCGTCCTTCAAATCGACTGTGATTGACCAGTCGTTTTGACGAATGGTCTGTGAGACATCCTTTAAAGCTGACATGTGGAAGGGTTTCTTTTGATGTAATGATTTAGGGGCTTCAAGTTTATGATGGACCTTCTGCCCCCCCCCCCTTCTTTGACACTAAGAAGAGGCTTGAAAAAAACCCTTTTGTCACTGCTGTCACACGTTCTATAGCTCCTTTGCGAGGAAGTGAAGCTATTTCTTCTCCCAACTCTCCTACCCCCTGTTGTGATCTGGGTAGATGAAAAATTGTTTCTGTGGGATATATAAGAGGGGGTACCTCTGAGAATTCTAGTCTGTACCCCCCTATTGTTTTTAACACAAAGGGATCCTGGGTGAGGGTTTCCCAGAATACCATCTTGTCCTTTAAGGATGGGACACCGTCAATATTTCTTCCCACTGACTCTGCCTCTACCACGACCTCCTCGGAAGGAGGAAGAGCCTCGAAATGGCCGACGTCCTCTGTAAGAAGAGCCACCTCTGTATGTCTGTGCCTCTCTCTGTCTGTGATGAGAAGACTCGTCGTGTGAACGACGTAATGGTGAGCGACTTCTCTCCTGACGTCTGGGGGCTGGTCGCTTATTGTCTCGTATAGCCTACGTGAGAGAATACTGCGTCTGGCGTGTAGCTGCAGCAGTCAATAATCCAGAGACGTCTTCCTTATAAAAAGAATCAAATCCCAGAGGACAACTACGAAGCTGGGATTGTAAACGTTTATCTTTAACTGCATTAGCCACCAATTCCCGTCTCTTAATGGCTAAATCTTTGAATCCTGCGGCTAGGAAACGAAGGGCGTGGCCGACAGGCGCCATAGCGTCACTCTGTATAACACCTATGGATTCTAACAGTCTCTCCCGGTTCTCAGGTACCAGGGATGACTCTGCAATGGCTGATATCTCCATCATGGGGGCCTCCATCATTTCTAGACCTTTGGATAATGCGGCAGCAGTAACCCCCATGGCTTTCTGTTGTTTCTTGATAGCAGCATCTGTTTGCCAATGGTGGTGAGAAATTGGTGTTTCCTGTGGCAGTTCAGGTGGTATAAATGGTGAACTGGCGCCTTCACTTGAGTATAGCGCCTCAGAGCGGAATATTCTAACTTGGCGTATCTCCGCCCCGCCGCGGGCCTGAGGCCACAAGGATCTCTGTCTATCGAGATTTATGGACGACGGGGTAGTAGGTTCCAAACCCTGTCTGCTACACCACGAGAACCATTGGTTCCACACGGTCGAGTACTGGGCCCTCGTTCCTGGTCTCCAGGCAGCGCCCATAAAGTTGGCCACTTGATTCGGCAACCCTGCCTCCTGGAGGGTGTTGTTGAGATGTTCCATGCCACCATGGGGAGAGACAGCTCTGTGTTGTATGTGATGTCGAGTATACTCCGTCTTTCTGGTAGGCGAAACGGGAGGGATACTGACAAACTCATCAACTCTGGAATCCACGGAGCTCTGGTCCACCAGGGAGTCACTAAGATCACGAGACTCTGAACTGGTGAACGCGGGCCAATACTAAAGGAATTACCATCGGCGGGGGAAATGCGTACAACAGCGCTCCCTAGTAATTCCAGTTCTGATGAAGAGCATCCGTGCCCAATGCTCCGAGATCGTGTCGATCCGACGTAAAATACTTTGACACCTGTTTCGACCTCCGAGATGCAAACAGGTCGATCAGGGGTCGTCCGAACTGTCTGAAAATTCTCCTTGCTATTGCAGGTTCCAACATCCAATCCGACGTGTCCTTCTGGCGAGACAATGCGTCGGCTTCTGTGTTCAACAGTCCTGGTAAATAGGACGGTCGTAGGTTGATCCGATGTTCCTCCGCAAAATTGAGAATCTTTGCTGCTAGTTCGCACAGGGCTTTTGATTGAGTACCTCCCTCCTTCACCAAGTACGCCACTGCTGTAGTGTTGTCTATCTGTAGCGCAATGATATGGTGACTCATCAGCGATGTCCAATGCTGGAGGGACAGGTAGACCACCAGGAGCTCTAGATAATTGATATGATTGTTCATCTGAGCTCGAGACCATTGACCTTGGAGATGTCTGTGACCGAAACGTGCACCCCAGCCGCTCAGAGATGCGTCGGTCGCTAGAACACTGTCTGGAAGGGGAAGATTGATACTGCGTCCACTCCTTGGGGGCGAGGTCCACCAATGCAGGGAGACTCTTGCTTCTGAGGTGATGCTGACCACTGACCTCAGAGACCGGCCACTGCCGCGGGGTAGACACTGTTGTAGGGGTCTTGAGTTCATTCGTCCCAATGGTACTGCCATTGAGGCAAAGTTCGTCTTGCCCAGGAGGGCCATCAGTTCTGACACACGGACTGAATTTGTGTGCAACATCCTTCTGGACAAAGAGGCTATTTGAGTCATCTTGTCTTGTGGCAGGAGTACTCTCATTCTCCTGGTGTCCCACTCTAGTCCATACCCCTGTCTTGTTGTGAGGCCGTGTGGTTCGTTTGTTCCATGCATGTATATACACATATCTTTATGTGTGGTTGTCTGGTTATGTCTTACATACATGTACATACACCTATCTTGTTGTGTGGCTGTCTACACATGTCTTCCATTCATGTAAATACAACTATTTTGTTATGAGGCCGTGTGGTTCATATCTTCCATACATGTACATACACATGTCTTGTGGTGTTGCTGTACTGTCAGTTCTTCCATTCATTTATTACGTCGTCTTGATGGGATTCCAGGGGCCATCTGATAAAACATCCCGACATTCATCTTATCATAACTTTCTCTTTTTTCCCTTCGATAAGTTAGGAGTGATCCTAACTTTGGATAATATAATTTTACGTTTAAGATGAACCCCTGATCTCCCCATGATAGTAGGGGGACCTTGGTTTATGTTACGCTGTCCATAAATTAGGATGACATTAATCAATGCGCCAGATACATAAAGTGATAACGAGCGAACACTAAAAAAGACATGATTAATAAACAATGCTATGCAGTAAAATTATCTTCTTTTGTTCTATTGTTTTCGTATATTCGTTTTTTGTTAACTTTGCTAGCAGTAGCAGGAGACGGCTAACAATCTAGTGATACACGTGTCACACACTTTGTCATAGCGTCAAGAGACAAGGTCAGACCGTCTATTCTAGTCTCATCTTTATTTGTTACATTTATTTGCGAAAGAAGTGAATCTGATTGAATTATGCATCTGATCCCGACATGATCAATCATAGCGACAGCTAGTGAACTAACAATCAACAAAATGGACAACTCTGTCTCAATGTTGCCCCACAGTGCAGACAAACAGATGATAGCTCCATTCTAATGCTGACCCACAGCTTTGGTCTAATGCTGACCCTCAGCTCTGACCTAATGCTGACCCACAGCTCCAGTCTAATGATGACCTACAGCTCTGGTCTAGTGCTGACCCACAGCTCTGACCTAATGCTGACCACAGCGCTGGTCTAATGCTGACCCACAGCTCCAGTCTAATGATGACCCACAGCTCTGACCTAATGCTGACCCACAGATCTGGTCTAATGCTGACCCACAGCTCTGGTCTAATGCTGACCCACAGCTCTGGTCTAATGCTGACCCACAGCTCTGACCTAATGTCGACCCACAGCTCTGGTGCAATGCTGACCCACATCTCTGGTCTAATGCTGACCACAGCTCTGACCTAATGCTGACCCACAGCTCTGGTCCAAGGCTGACCCACAGCTCTGGTCTAATGCTGACCACAGCTCTGGTCTAATGCTGACCACAGCTCTGGTCTATTGCTGACCACAGCTCTGACCTAATGCTGACCCACAGCTCTGGTCCAATGCTGACCCATAGCTCTGGTCTAATGCTGACTACAGCTCTGGTCTAATGCTGACCACAGCTCTGGTCTATTGCTGACCACAGCTCTGGTCTCATGCTGACCACAGCTCTGATCTAATGCTGACCCACAGCTCTGGTCTAATGCTGACCCACAGCTCTGGTCTAATGCTGACCCACAGCTCTGATCTAATGCTGACCACAGCTCTGGTCTAATGCTGACCCACATCTCTAATCTAATGCTGACTCACAGCTCTGGTCTAATGCTGACCCACAGCTCTGATCTAATACTGACCACAGCTCTGGTCTAATGCTGACCCACATATCTAATCTAATGCTGACTCACAGCTCTGGTCTAATGCTGACCCACAGCTCCGATCTAATACTGACCCACAGCTCTAATCTAATGCTGACCTACAGCTCTGACCTAATGCTGACCCACAGCTCTGATCTAATGCTGACCATAGCTCTGGTCTAATGCTGACCCACATCTCTGACCTAATGCTGACCCACAGCTCTGATCTAATGCTGACCCACAGCTCTGGTCTAATGCTGACCCACAGCTCTGGTCTAATGCTGACCCACAGCTCTGATCTAATGCTGACCACAGCTCTGGTCTAATGCTGACCCACATCTCTAATCTAATGCTGACTCACAGCTCTGGTCTAATGCTGACCCACAGCTCTGATCTAATACTGACCCACAGCTCTAATCTAATGCTGACCTACAGCTCTGACCTAATGCTGACCCACAGCTCTGATCTAATACTGACCCACAGCTCTGACCTAATGCTGACCTACAGCTCTGACCTAATGCTGACCCACAGCTCTGGTCTAATGCTGACCCACAGCTCTGACCTAATGCTGACCACAGCTCTGGTCTAATGCTGACCCACATCTCTGACCTAATGCTGACCCACAGCTCTGGTCTAATGCTGACCCACAGCTCTGGTCTAATGCTGACCCACAGCTCTGGTCTAATGCTGACCCACAGCTCTGATCTAATGCTGACCACAGCTCTGGTCTAATGCTGACCCACATATCTAATCTAATGCTGACTCACAGCTCTGGTCTAATGCTGACCCACAGCTCTGATCTAATACTGACCCACAGCTCTAATCTAATGCTGACCTACAGCTCTGACCTAATGCTGACCCACAGCTCTGATCTAATGCTGACCATAGCTCTGGTCTAATGCTGACCCACATCTCTGACCTAATGCTGACCCACAGCTCTGATCTAATGCTGACCCACAGCTCTGGTCTAATGCTGACCCACAGCTCTGGTCTAATGCTGACCCACAGCTCTGATCTAATGCTGACCACAGCTCTGGTCTAATGCTGACCCACATCTCTAATCTAATGCTGACTCACAGCTCTGGTCTAATGCTGACCCACAGCTCTGATCTAATACTGACCCACAGCTCTAATCTAATGCTGACCTACAGCTCTGACCTAATGCTGACCCACAGCTCTGATCTAATACTGCCCCACAGCTCTGACCTAATGCTGACCTACAGCTCTGACCTAATGCTGACCCACAGCTCTGGTCTAATGCTGACCCACAGCTCTGACCTAATGCTGACCACAGCTCTGGTCTAATGCTGACCCACAGCTTTGGTCTAATGCTGTCCCACAGCTCTTGTCTAATACTGACCACATCTCTGATCTAATGCTGACCCACATCTCTGGTCTAATTCTGACCCACAGCTCTGGTCTAATGCTGACCACAGCTCTGGTCTAATGCTGACCCACAGCTTTTGTCTAATACTGACCCACAGCTCTGGTCTAATGCTGACCACATCTCTGGTCTAATGCTGACCACAGCTTTGTTTTAATGCTGACCCCTCATGCTTCAGCTTCTGTCATCAACAATATAACTTTCAGTGACTTTGAAACTGAGTTTATGTGAGATCAAGTTCACCGATGATCGAATTTAATATTAAGATTAGTGTAGTGCTCACATGGCTAAAAGATAAAGGCTGCAAGTCAACAGGTCAATTGATGATTTATGAAGGTATCACGCTCACAAGCACTTGTCCGCCTCAACCTCTCAACAGCCTCTTCGCCGCTGGGGATCACTATGCTCCACAGTCTTAGGGGTAAAAAGTGTCATTAGAACAGCAACATTAATTTCGAGCTGACCACTAAAGGCATTGATAGACAAGATAGTGGCACTACAATTTGCGGCTGTTGGTCCGGGTTCAGTAGCCAAGACATACAAACCTTATTAAACCCTGACAATGTTAGTACTATAAGGTGTTTATTGAATTTGTATTGGTGAGGATCATCTAACTCAATTATATCAAACGTTATTTTAATTTTTCTGTCGACATTATTTCGGTGGCGGCCATTTAAGATTTGTGTATATCATAGATTCTCCCAAAGAGTTGCCACACCGGCGAACGACGGATCTGACATCTATAGTACCAAACCAATACAAAGCCATCACATTTTTCATGAATAAGCAATGGCAACCTTTTCAAACTGTATTGTCCAAGAAATGCTCGGTTGTTAAAAATATTATTTACATATTAATATGTGAGCCATACTTGCAAATGCTGGTCTTACGTCGATCTTAGACATAATTATGATTGGTCGAGACGAGATCTCAATCAATCTCTAATATCTTGGTCAGCCTGTTTGCGAGTTTGGTCTAGTTGTGTATCGTGATTTTAGCTGATGTGGCCAATCTCAGACAGCAGACTGCAGACAAACACAATAATGCCATTCAGACTGACTGTCTATTTGCTGGTCATTCCACCCTGTGAAGCACCATCGTCAGTGTTCTCCACCTCGACGCCACACAAAGTATGATCAACTCAAGCTTAGCAGGAAAAAATCATCACAGTGATGGATGTAGAAAGATAAGTTTGGCGACGGCGTTTACACGCGTAAATATTATAGAAAAACCGAGATATAGGGTGTGCAAGCAGACACATTCCAGATAATTCATTTAGACCATATATTTTAAGGTTTTAGAAATACAATTTGATTTATAAAACAAGTGATATTTCGAGTGCTGAATCCTTGCTACATACCGATACAACAAAACGTTGGCCCAGGAATGTGTTTTGTTACATTTTATATTTGATAATTTTCAAATCTATTACTTCAGCGAATTAAAGGGACATGCCAAGGTCCAAAATCATGAAAAAATCGGTGATTTTATTTTGGCTTTTTAATATGACCATATGATGTAAACATTTCCATAAAATAGAACTGCTAAAGTTTTTTAATTTTTGTGCTGCGCATTCACCAGTTAGGTTAGATATAGAGACGAAATTCCTGATTTCTAATTATACGGGAATTTCGACTCTATATCTATATATATCTCTATAACTGGTAAGTGTGCAGCACAAAATTTTAAAAACTTTTGCAGTTCTAGTCTATGGACATGTTTACATCATATGGTCATATTGATAAGCTAAAATAAAATCCCCGATTTTTTTATGATTTTAGACCTGGGCATGTCCTTTTAACCAATGAAGGAATACATATCTGAATGTAAATGTTTTTTTAATTGGGATGCGGCCTACTTGTTAAGTGATCATACGTCGCTTATAAATTAAAAATAATTAAACACAATTTTTTTTAAAGCTGAAAAAATGGACTTATCAATTGAAAATTATTTATTTTTGAGATATATTTGAAGATTAATAATTGTGAAAAAATACATATCAGAATGGAAATGTTTTTTTAATTGGGATGCGGCCTACTTGTTAACGGAGCATATGTAGTCTATTAATTAAAGATAAAACAAATACTTAAAACTGAAAAAAATATAGTTATCAATTGAAAATTATTTATTTTTGAGATATATTTAAAGATTATTAATTGTGATCTCAACATATAGTAACGTCTCGAGATAAATATGTCTTGGCGGTAAATTAAGGTACATTTCAAAATATATAATATTACACCGCCCTCTAAAAATTTGTATCCACCTCGACAATGAAATTGGTGTACTGTGCTTCTAATATTTTCGGACACTTGTTTAAAATATTTCTCGATGATCAACGCTGCTCGAATAAAAACAATATAAATCACATCAGGGCACATTGCTTCATGTGTTCATCCCTCATGTGTTTTTCATACTTTAGGCAATGTGTAGTGTGTGCACAACCCCACAAACTATTAGGCACAAATACGTCAGGGCCATGGGGATTGGACGTAACATGTCTAGTGAGAAAATTGCACAAGCTGTGGCCTTACATGATTTCAATTACTGCCAAAGATAAATCAGAAGAGTCCTTGGTTGCAGCAAGGGTGCTCTACAAAAACAAATGTATAAAAATATACAGACAAACGGGATATAATAAAGATAAGCCAGGTAGAGGGGACCCCGTGTCACATGCTCACAAAACGCAGCTATCACGAAGTGATTTGAGGATCCAGGTTATTCACTAGCCTCCAAGTAGTCCAGATATGAATAGTATACAGCCCAACCTGGCTCATGTGATGAAAGAACTCAGTAGCAACCTTCCAACAACTTTACGAGAGCTACGAATGTGGGTAAACCAGATCTAGAATGAAAAACCCAAGGATTCCCTGGAACGACTATACAGTATGACGGAATGACCCGTCACATCGATGCCTTAATTAGAAAAAGAAGATACTCAACCAAATATTAATGTTCAGTAAATTATCTTATTCACAGAAAAAAATAAGAATAACTTAGACATTTTTACCAGTGCAACAGCGATTTAAAACAATATTTTAACGAAATAGTGATTATTTTTTAATGCAAAAGTTTTTTTAATTTTTGTGCTGCGCACTTACCAGTTAGGCTAGATATAGAGCCGAAATTCCTGTATTTCTTATTTTTGACATGGTTGTCAATAATTAGAAATCAGGTATTTCGTCTCTATATCTAGCCTAACTGGTGAATGCGCAACACAAAAATTAAAAAAAACTTTTGCAGTTCTAGTCTATGGTCATGTTTACATCATATGGTCATATTAAAAAGCCAAAAAAAACACCGATTGTTTGATGATTTTAGACCTGGGCATGTCCCTTTAACCATTTGCTGCTTTTTTGCCATTTGACTATTGTCGTTTTTAATCTGATTTACTAGCAGAACAAATCGCTGATAGTGGGATTCAAATGAGTGTTCAAACATCAAAATTTGCTCATTTTTCGACTCAAGTTAAACATATAGGAGTAGTTTTCACCTACTTGAAGTTGGTCGCGGTAGCGAGACACAAGTTCAAGTTGGAGAAAATTAAAACAAACTAAATTAGCAGGATAATGGGTAATAAAAACATTTGTATATTCAATAGGATATATCGGATTATATCTGAGGTAGTCGGAATTACCATGGATTGTGTCATATTTAATATAGAGTTTTCTTCTAAATATGTCATTAGTTCACGTACTGGTGCTAAAGTGATCTACCAGGTCAATATGTCATTAGTTCACGTACTGGTGCTAAAGTGATCCACCAGGTCAATATGTCATTAGTTCACGTACTGGTGCTAAAGTGATCTACCAGGTGCTATTATTTAAAGTGCGACATCTACGATGAGACAATTTATTAAAAACATAAATTGATACATTATTGATATCATGTATTTGCACTAAGATCTTCTCAGTTTGACGAATCTCATCAAGCACTAAAACGTGCAGCCTAGGTTGTAAATAAAAGATGCTTCAAATGGGGAGAAATAAAAATAACTAATGGAATCAGAAAAACATGGAATCCGATAAAAGCAAATCTTAAAACATCCTCATCTCTGCCACGCCAGAAATTGCGTCATCAATTCCAACTTCAAACAAATGTGTAGCACTTTGAACAGCGAAATGAAATCGCTTTTAGATGCAGTATCAAAATAAGTAATTATTATTTCCCAGCGACTCATAATTAAAAGCGTCACAGTTTTCTCCGTTAACGTGGTGATTATGATTCACGTTATTCATGGTCATGAGAAAGCAGATTCTGACGTTAAAGGTTGCTGTCCGGACAGAAAGAGTAAATTATTTATAATGGTCGTATCTCATAAACGTACGTATTTAAATGAAGACATTTATGATGTTTTCTAAAAAACCTTTGCTTCGTATACAAATATTTTAGCACCTGATAGGAAACATAGAAAACGTGGAAAACTGAGGAGATAATGCTTCAGAGTGAAAACAGCATCTAAGAGCGTGTGCATCTTCACAGTAATGGAGAGGAATTTCTCGAGAATTCAAAGATCTCATTAAATGTAGCTTAACGGCCGGTGGTGATTTACATGTATTTTAATTAAAATTTAAAGCTGCTGCCGTAACTCACGAATTGTTTGAAGCCCAATAACCGTAATTGTTCTCAGTACGTTTGGTAGTTTTCATCTCAGATAAACCATTTCAGCGTGGGGATTGACTTTAAACGTCAGAATCTGACGCCTGTAGACGTTATATTCTTACGTCTGTAAGACTAAACATATTTATAATGGCCATAGACCCCATATTTGTACAAACCATAAAGACCAAATGGGTTTTAAATGAAGCGGAAAGAGCTAACTAAGACATTTATGTTGATTTCTAATTGAAAAATCCCTTTGGTCTCCATGGTTTGTACAACAATAATTCATCGCTTTAAAGGTTAACCTTCCTGGCGCTCAGATTTTATGACAAATAAAAGCCCACAACGATGTTTTATGCCATATTTCTTTATTCAGGGAGATTTATTAAAAAACTCCTATTTCCCAGCAAATACGACACAATGAAAGACTGTTGGTTCTATGTTGGGCCAGCGTCGCAGACGATGGGCCGACTTTAAACCAGCATTGGTTCAATGTATCGTGTCTGCTGGGTTGGTGCAGAAATGGGTCGACGGATATACACGGAAGACAAAGGTCAAATTGAACAATTCTGATTAAAATAAAAGGTGATTAGAAGATCGTTTGGCGCTAGCTCGCTACTTTAACATTTGATGTTAGTACATGCACTAATCTTGTCTGGCAGCTACCATCAATTTATTCGCGTTATTGCTTTTACAACGGGGGCTGATACTTAATAACGATTTTAACGGATCTTCAAGGAGAGAAAAGCCGTTTAGAGCACATTCAAATCTTTACCACTCAAAATAGTGTGGTGTGCTAAATGAAAAAACCGTTACCCAATGCTTGTTATTTACTTGGCATCCTGATAAAAATGGAAGGTTTGACTATAAAAGAAGGATTAATTCATTCCTGTTGTTCTCACTAAGCTACTCAAGTATGGTTTGTTAAAATCCTCTATTATTATATTTTTTTATGTTGTGAAGGAGAAAAATAAACTAGAAAGTTATACCAAAGGGACACGATAAGGCTAATATCATCAAATAATCAGTATTTTTATTTTGGCTTCTAAGCCATAAGATGTGAAAATGTCCGCAGACTACAATTGTTGAAGTGTGCCGAAAGCTCCATTTATCAGTTATTCACGTATTTCTCATTTTCGACATACACGTCCGAAATTAAATTTCATCTTTATTTCTCACTGAACTGATAAATGCTTAACACAAAATAATAAAAAAAATTACGCAATTCTAGTCTATGTTAACATATTTTGGCCATATTAAGAAGCCAAAATAAAAATGCCGATTTTTATGATTTTAGCCTGATTGTGACGCTTTAAATTGCAAAGATGGTAATTAAATTGAATGTAATAAAACAGTTTGACCCTTCTGCGTGCTCCAGCACAAATCCACTCAACCCCTTTATTCCTCCCAGGGCGGGGGCCCTAGGGTAGTGGTTAGCACCGCTGCCTTTCACGCCAGCGTCTGGGGTTCGGTTCCCGGTCTCGGCGGTTTGAAAGAAACACAAATGTTTCTTCCCCATCCACGTGTGAAAGTTAGTATTGTGGGGAAGATCCGTGACCGAGAGGTAGCGTGCTCGGCCTCAGACCGTCAGGGCTTGAATTTCGAATCCTGTGTCTGGAGGACAGTGTCATCTCAATCATCTCACCATCCTCAGGAGGTTCTCCTGGCCCAGTTTAGACTATATGTGCACAAAGGTGGCCTAAAGCCCGATTCATTTCATTTCATTTGTATTCCTCCCAACTCTCAGGTATTATCATGCAGCCACGTGGAAGCGAAAATCAGCTGATTTTAAACACCACGCCTTCAACGGAGGTTTATCAAAAGAAAGGTCAGAAATAATTTTCCTTAACCCTCAATACGCTAAATATCTGTGTATAAACCAAGACATCAAACGGTTCTCTTCAATTTAAAATATATGGGGATACGGCCATTATAAATATTTTACTCTTTCGTTGCGGAGATCCATTTTAAACGTCAGACTCTGACGACTTTAGACGTCATATCTGACGTCTAAAGTCGACTCCAGCGCTAAAAGTGTTTAATGGATTGTATTCGCAATGTGTCATGTGCTCAATACAAGTGAGTTGAAAGAAATGAGTGTTATTTGTATGTGATAAATTTTAATTGAAGAGATCTGTAGTCTATTGACCTATCTGTCCTGCAGAGACAGTAATTACCGGGTCCACTTAACGGATAGTCCGCGTTTCTGAAAGAGGTCAAGTTCTCCACTAATTAGTGAGTGTCCCACGCGAATATAATCCCAGTGAGGTATTAAGCGCATTGAACCTGCGTCATTCTGACTTATGGAAAACAGTATGTCAGCTGTGTGATGGGGGGGGAAGTAGGCTGGAGTACATGTTGATGCCGTCGCATCTGATTTGTGTGTGCTAAATCTCTCAGTACATGAAATGAATGGGGTTATAGGCCACCTTTGTGAACATGTAGGCTAAACTGGGCCAGGAGTACCTTCTGAGGATTGTGAGATGAATGAGACGGGAGAGAGAGAAGTACGTTTATTTCACCAAATTACATGGTTGGGAGACCCTCACTAAGATTAAAAATATTCGCACTGCCTCCAGACACAATGCTTTTAAATTCGAACTCTGGCGGTCTGAGGTCGAGTTCGCTACTTCTCAGTCACGGAAGCTTCTCACAATATTTAATCTTTACGAGTGAAAAGAGTAGAAACTTTATACTTCCCGGGAACCCGCGATCTCTGACTTTCCAAGCAGGCAGCTTCAACCCGGCTTTAACCACTGCACCAGGCCCCCGCCGTTTTAAGCCTCTCAGACCATTGTGGTGTTTACACATGACTTGTTTTCATCACAAGGATTAACACTTTGAAGCCTGAATTTACCATTAATATTGATCCACCACTTCTCCTGAATAAGGATGACTTGAGGTGGTGGCAGATCAAACAAATATGTTGTTATTATTTGTAAATTGTCGTTCTATGCCCCATGTGGGGAATTAAGTCATTCTTCGGAGATGATGCTTCAGAGATGCACCACGAGGGTTCGAATAGCTAACCCTTCCATTTGATATTATAGTACTATAATTACAGTCGGGTACTTAATGAAATCAATCATTCAGATTTATATTGAATTGGAAGCAATTCACAATTCAATATAAGAAAACATGCGATTATTGTGATACTTGACAACTAGAACGCTGAAATATCTCTCATGGAGACCAAACGGTATTTTTCATTTATTATAACTCTTTCTGATTCAATCGAATACCTATTTTAACGGTCTACTGCCAGTATAAATGTTTTAATTATTCCAGTGCGGGAACCGTCAGAATCTGACGTATACACACGTTGTAATGGTTACTCTAGTGCCATGTGGCCAGAAGCTGATCTCACTCTTACCCAACCAAGTCATACGATTTTTCTGACTGAACTACCACGTTCATTGTAGTGTAATCCAGCCTTGTGTTCAGCCATATAGCTTGCGAAGTTTACACGAGGAATGTCAACGAGTGCTGCTGCTGCCCGTAAGAAATAAAAGAAAATTAAAAGACGCGAGTTTTAGGCCACTTTTGTACTTATATAGGCTAAACTGTGCCAATAAGAACGTTAGTCTGAATTAACTGGATATTTTAACTATTAGTTAGGTAAGTATTCAGGTCGTTAATATATCGGTGATATCTCCTCATGCTGGAGACATGAGGAGCAATTACAAGTCTGCGATATTTGTTTGAGGTCAGTGATATCTATTTCAGATTAATGATTTGTCTCTTCTTAGCGGATTTTCATTTTCATTTTCATTTCAAGATAATTGCAAAGTTGTCTTAATATTTTTCACACCAACAAATCGACACACTCATCGACGACGTTTGTTTCCTTAATGATGCTGTTTGTTACGTAGTTACATAAATTAGTTTCCCTTGTGTGTATTTGAATAAACAGTGATGGCTTCAACGTCTGCCATGCAAAGGCAAGCAACTGCTTCTGCTGTTCAATTAAGCACTTACGATTTTTTTCCTTTGCATTTGAAATACTGATGCGCAAATATGGTACTTAGCTACAGCTTTTTGTCCTTGTTATTCGATTTACAGATCTGGAAAAGCAGACCTCAGTGGTATATCAGTAGCATTTCCCAATAAACAATAACTTCTTTTAGCCGTCCAATTGGATGTGCAAAGTATTGGAATTACTAATATAAAAACTGCAGTGCAAAGCCAAAATGCAGTATCTGTACTTTACAAATGAGAATATACTGCCTTTCTGCTTTGCAGAACAGAACAAGGAAACAGCAGTAGCTGATTTATTTTATAGTAAGCAGTTACTGCTGTTTGTCTCGACATGGCGGTGTTTTCCAGACGCCCGTTCCCCTCGGCAGACAGAGCCAGTGAGTTTGTTCAGGTCACAGTCATCAAACACATGTCACCTTGGAGAGACTTAACTCAGCAAAAGTCAGAGGAGTAGTGCCCCCTAATGTCACAGAAGAGGATCATTCCCCGGCGCTAAGACTTCTCAAACAAAACAAATCCTGAAGCTTAGAAAGGAAAGCTGCCTAACTAAGCCTGATCACAGCTGTATTTATAGCTTCCGGGTGAATGACTGGCAGATGGTGAAACAGAGAACTGAAACGCAGACCGTGAATACAAACATCAAGGCAGCCATCAGTTTATTATTTTCAGTTGTCATAAAACAGAAAGTAATAAAACATTCCCCGAAGACAAAATTAAATTAGATTAATGGTTTGTGGACCACATTTGTGCACATATTGGCTAAACTGGGCCCTGAGAACCTCCTGATGATGGTGAGGTGAATGAGATGACACTCGCACGCCAGGTTCTTATTTTTGCAATAAAGCTATTTACTATTGAATTCACTGATTTTGTACTTTCACTGATGGCAATTAATTAAACATAATTTGATATTGTT
The DNA here is from genome assembly GCA_964017125.1 of Flabesymbios commensalis. Lineage (NCBI taxonomy): Eukaryota > Metazoa > Annelida > Polychaeta > Terebellida > Flabelligeridae > Flabesymbios > Flabesymbios commensalis. The sequence continues at coordinate 74,272,649 of OZ024912.1, read as the reverse complement.
ATTACTAAAATAGTGAGTGAGTGAGTGAGTGAGTGAGTGAGTGAGTGAGTGAGTGAGTGAGTGAGTGAGTGAGTGAGTGAGTGAGTGAGTGAGTGAGTGAGTGAGTGAGTGAGTGAGTGAGTGAGTGAGTGAGTGAGTGAGTGGGTGAGTGGGTGAGTGGGTGAGTGGGTGAGTGGGTGAGTGAGTGAGTGAGTGTGTGAGTGAGTGAGTGAGTGAGTGAGTGAGTGAGTGAGTGAGTGAGTGAGTGAGTGAGTGAGTGAGTGAGTGAGTGAGTGAGTGAGTGAGTGAGTGAGTGAGTGAGTGAGTGAGTGAGTGAGTGAGTGAGTGAGTGAGTGAGTGAGTGAGTGAGTGAGTGAGTGAGTGAGTGAGTCGAAAGTCATATGTCACAATTCCCAATATTGCTTGAATAATATTCGTTTATGTCATACCGCCCAAATGCTCGACCTTGGAATGATAAAGTACTCTCTATGTCCTCGGAAAACAGCTTCCAGAGGACACTCCGTGCTTGGTATTATTAAAGGACCAATATGAAATGATTCACCAGAGCCTGTCATATTTATTTGTCACATATTCGGTCTGTTCTCCGGTTGGTCACCATTTTTTGTGACCGAAATAGCAGTATTGCAGAAGGTATTTTTTTATGATATATCCTATAGAGAAAGATGTATAAATTTATCACTACTACCAGAAGTAAATGAAATGAACTGAATCGGGCTTTAGGCCACCTTTGTGCACATATAGGCTAAACTGGGCCAGGAGAACCTCCTGAGGATGGTGAGATGATTGAGATGACACTGTCCTCCAGACACAGGATTCGAAATTCGAGCCCTGGCGGTCTGAGGCCGAGCACGCTACCTCTCGGTCACGGAGGCTCCCCACAATACTAACTTTCACACGTGGATGGGGAAGAAACAATTTTGTTTCTTTCAAACCGCCAGAACTACCAGAAGTGCATAAGACGTCTATGCATTTTTGCTACTACCCCTTTCTTGTCGTAGAATAATACAAAATCTCAGTTGTATAATTAATTGCTTTCACGGGAAAGTAATAGTAACTTTTTGAATTGTATTATTGCTTTCAACAATATTAATAATTCTTAACGTAAGATAAATAAATTTTATTTTAATAAACATAATAATCAATACTTATTCAGTGCAGCTTGTGGATGTAGTAAACACCAATAGCTGTTAATATGTACAATACACCTTTAAGTGAAATGCGATACTAGTGTAAAATAATACTGTACTATTACAAGTCAGTACAATATCATAATGCAATTTATGTCACGAACTAGTGGTATTATTATGATTATGTGTAGCTAGCAGTATTAGTAGTGGTCTTTATATACTTGTTATTGTCTGCTATAACATGGTTTTTAACTCAGCATTTCTTGTATATATTACGTTTGTAAACGTTTTATGTGATTTATGCTGTACACTATTGTCGTTACAAATCAAAATAAATAAAAAATAAATAAATACATCTACTGAGTTGTATAACAATCTGAAGTCAAATAAAACTTCATTAAGCCTTTCATTGCCCATTTCTTTTGATTCGATTTCTCACGTCTGAAGTCGGTCCCCGCACTGAAAGAGTAAAATATTTATAATGGTTGTAGACCCATAACAACATATTCAAATCAAGCGGAAAGAGATAATCAAGTCATTTTTGAAGATTTCAATTTGAAAAAAAACTAAATCCCGTGTGTCTCTTTATTTATGTCAAATCTTTGAGCGCTTTAAGGTTTCTGAAATAACAGATAAGTGTTTGATTATGTAGCTCAGGATAGGATGGAGAAGATGTTGTATTTTCTATATTTTCTATCTATCTTTTGATCATTCAAAGCACAGTGAATGTTCTCATACCAGATTTTGGTGTTTTGTATGCTGAGTGTTATTTATTTGCAAAAACGCACGTTTAATTCTGGCGTCCATTACCGCTGCCACTGTGACATGTCATGGTCCATCCTAACATTAAACATATTATAACACGTCATGTTATGACTGATTGATGACTTCCTTTTATTGTCATCAAGGATATCACAAGTAAACCGCCCGCTGTTCCTATGATCAAACGTCCTTGGACATAATACAGATAAATCTCACAATATGTAGATATATCTGGGGCGGCGGTCATGTCTGTTTTCTTCCGGAATATCATCATTTCAACCCTCTCATACCCAGGGTAGGCGGACATGTCTGTTTTCTTGCAGAATGTCACCATTTGTCTAGTCTAGCGTTGTACTTTGCGGTGGCACTTCCAACAGTCAGACGAATGAACAATTTTGGTTTAATAAAGTTAACCAACCGACTATAAGCGTTGTTAATATGTTTTATTAGGAGAATAAATCACAGTGACTGGAAATAAAAGTGTAAACATTAAGATTTGTAAAATAAAACTTGAGGTATTATATATTATATGTTTGTTTCTAACGCAAATTCCAGCTTTAAATAAAGAAACAATATGTTTATTTATGCAAAATCGTACATGTGCAAAATAAATTATTTGACTAGCTGAGCATTATCACAAATTATTTTGTGGATTTCACTGACATTTTATTTGATCTTAAACTTGTTTTAAACCCTGTATATATGGTCACAGCAGTACAAAGGTTAAAACCGAAACCCTGTATATATGGTCACAGCCGTGCAAGGGTTAATACCGAAACCCTGTATATATGGTCACAGCAGTACAAGGATTGAAACCGAAACCCTGTATATATGGTCACAGCCGTGCAAGGGTTAAAACCGAAACCCTGTATATATGGTCACAGCTATACAGGGGTTAAAACCAAAACCGTGTATATATGGTCACAGCTGTACAGGGTTAAAACCGAAACCGTTTCTATATGGTCACAGCTATACAAGGGTTAAAACCAAAACCGTGTATATATGGTCACAGCCGTACTAGGGTTAAAACCGAAACCGTGTCTATATGGTCACAGCTGTGCAAGGGTTAAAACCGAAACCCTGTATATATGGTCACAGCTGTAAAAGGATTAAAACCGAAACCCTGTATATATGGTCACAGCTGTACAAGGGTTAAAACTGAAACCGTGTCCATATGGTCACAGCTGTACAAGGGTTAAAACTGAAACCGTGTCTATATGGTCACAGCAGTACAAGGGTTAAAACCAAAACCGTGTCTATATGGTCACAGCTGTACAAGGGTTAAAACCAAAACCCTGTATATATGGTCACAGCTGTACAGGGTTAAAACCAAAACCCTGTATATATGGTCACAGCTGTACAGGGTTAAAACCGAAACCGTGTCTATATGGTCACAACTGTACAGGGTTAAAACCGAAACCGTGTCTATATGGTCACAGCTGTACAGGGTTAAAACCGAAACCCTGTATATATGGTCACAGCTATACAGGGGTTAAAACCGAAACCGTGTCTATATGGTCACAGCTGTACAGGGTTAAAACCGAAACCCTGTATATATGGTCACAGCTATACAGGGGTTAAAACCGAAACCCTGTATATATGGTCACAGAATGAAAAGGACCTTATTATTTAGTACAATACTCCAGCCTAATGGCCCAAAAAGGACCTTATTATTTAGTACAATACCCCACCTAATGGCTCAAAAATGACCTTATTATTTAGTACAATACTCCAGCCTAATGGCCCAAAAAGGACCTTATATTTAGTACAATACTGTAGCCTAATGGCTCAAATGAAATCTCATGAGGTCCGCTGTCTCACATGATGCATTTATTAATGAGACAAGGCAGGTTAAACTGTTTATATAAAACCAGTTTCAAATAATGAGAATAACATTTTGAAATAGGGTGTATCTTTTATATAGTAGTTTTTATTATCCTAAATCTAAATAGTGTAGCATAGTTTTACGAGAATATTATTTTGTATAACAAGTATTTACAATAATAAGCGGTAGCGAATAGTAAAGAAGTAAATACTATAACAAATATCACAAAAACATTGACAATAAAAAAGTACGAAAAAGTACGTGAAAAGTCCTATTATAATATTTACAGTTGTTCTTTATCCGGGATTTGTTTATTATATTTGTGTGTTCAGTAGGTCTGCCCTGCTATGTTATCGTCACACTGCACCCGCTAATCATGATATATCGTGCTAATGTTGGCCGATTGCTGGCCCATCGTCTGCGATGTCATGAGGCATAGTGCTAATGCTGGCTGATTGCTGGCCGATCGTCTGTGATGTAGTGATGTATTGTGCTAATGTTGGCTGATTGCTGGCCCATTATTATTATTAATGTGATGGGTAAAAAGCCCAAACTCAGGTTGTGAGACGCATTCAAGCCTTCTTTAATAATCATATGCTAAACCACACCAGAATGGTTCAACCTACAACAATCGGATATTAGCATTGTTCATATTACCAGTTGAGTGTAACATTTCCAATCATGATTGATAGGACGATAATAGAAAGTTTAAAATAAAAATACATGAATTAAACTGTAGTCAAGTTATTGAAAACTCTTAGTATAAGCACTTTACTTTATAAACATAATTAATCAAATATAATTCATACAACACTGGTTCGTCATCATTTTAACATGGAAAAATAAGCTATTTAACATCATTTTTTTGTCGACGTGAATTCTTTTTGTAAACACTTCAAAACAACTGTTCTATCAAATACAAAAACACGACATCGATCAGAATCTACATATGTCCACAACAATTATATTTGTGTGTTCAGTAGGTCTGTCCTGATATGTAATCGTCACACAGCACCCGCTAATCATGAGATATCATGCTAATGTTGGCTGATTGCCGGCCCATTATTATATTTGTGTGTTCAGTAGGTCTGTCCTGCTATGTAATCGTCACACAGCACCCGCTAATCATGAGATATCGTGCTAATGTTGGCTGATTGCTGGCCCATTATTATATTTGTGTGTTCAGTAGGTCTGTCCTGCTATTTAATCGCCACACAGCACCCGCTAATCATGAGATATCGTGCTAATGTTGGCTGATTGCTGGCCCATTATTATATTTGTGTGTTCAGTGGGTCTGTCCTGATATGTAATCGTCACACAGCACCCGCTAATCATGAGGCATCGTGCTGATGTTGGCTGATTACTGGCCCATTATTATATTTGTGTGTTCAGTAGGTCTGTCCTGATATGTAATCGTCACACAGCACCCGCTAATCATGAGATATCGTGCTAATGTTGGGTGATTGCTGGCCCATTATTATATTTGTGTGTTCAGTGGGTCTTTCCTGATATGTAATCGTCACACAGCACCCGCTAATCATGAGATATCGTGCTGATGTTGGCTGATTGCTGGCCCATTATTATATTTGTGTGTTCAGTAGGTCTGTCCTGATATGTAATCGTCACACAGCACCCGCTAATCATGAGATATCGTGCTAATGTTGGGTGATTGCTGGCCCATTATTATATTTGTGTGTTCAGTGGGTCTTTCCTGATATGTAATCGTCACACAGCACCCGCTAATCATGAGGTATCGTGCTAATGCTGGCTGATTGCTGGCCGATCGTCTGTGATGTCATGATGTATCGTGCTAATGTTGGCTGATTGCTGGCCCATTATTATTATTAATGTGACGGGTAAAAAGACCAAACTCAAGTTGTGAGACGCATTCAAGCCTTCTTTAATAATCATATGCTAAACCACACCAGAATGGTTCAACCTACAACAATCGGATATTAGCATTGTTCATATTACCAGTTGAGTGTAACATTTCCAATCATGAGTGATAGGACGATAATAGAAGGTTTAAAATAATAATACATGAATTAAACTGTAGTTAAGTTATTGAAAACTCTTAGTATAAGCACTTTACTTTATAAACATAACTAATCAAATATAATTCATACACAACTGGTTCGTCATCATTTTAACATGGAAAAATAGGCTATTTAACATCATTTTTTTGTCGACGTGAATTCATTTTGTAAACACTTTAAAGAATGATTCAACTGCAAGACGCGCATGCCTGGGGCGGTCTATTGTAGGCCAACAGTAGCCTATTGAGTACAGATTGACGGCATTAATATAGCCACTGAGCTGATTACAAGATACTACTTAAACTGGACATTGATCTAACGCTGTTTTAATGCTAGGCCAACGTCTGCGACGCTGGCCCAACATTGAACCAACATTGAATAAATGTACAATGTTTGAGAGAAAGTCCTCCTGCCCAGCAAACACAAGACATTTGTATAACATTTATACAACGTCGGCCCAACGTCTTCGACGTTGGTCCAACATTGCATAAAGTCATACAAATGTTTTGTGTTTACTGGGCATTTCAATACAAGCTTGGGTCAAGCAGTTTCAACATCCCCGCACTAAGACAGTCAGTTTGTTTGCATGCAAGCGACCAAGTAGGGGTAAGGGCCAAGAGCTTTGAATTATAAACTCATAGATGTCGCTCAAGTATATATGAACTTGCTGTGATTTGAGAACTTGCTCTTAATGAGGCTTTGGGTATGAAACGCATATTAAGTATTATTATGGAATAGGGACTTGACCTACCCACGGGCACTATTGCCTTCTGGGGGACCCTTGTCCCGCGAATTTTAACAGTTGACTACACCTTTAAAACAGCTGTTCTATCAAATACAAAAACACGACATCGATCAGAATCTACATATGTCCACAACATTCCGGTCCCTTAAATATTGATTGGAACTGAAATATTTATCTATATATAACTTGATAAACAACAAAACTATATGAAACTCTTAGTTCACTGATTCAAGTAAACACAGTTTGTGGATAGGCCTTACCAGGTATGAAGATCTGACTGTAATCTTGGCTGATCTAACAAATCCATCCTTATCAGCATAAGTCTCTATAGCTCTGCCAATCGACCACATATTCCTAGGAGAGTTCTCAACCATGATGACAATATCATCGACCTGGAATTTTCTGCTGGGACGAAGCCACTTTGTCCTTTTTTGAAGTGAGGGCAGGTACTCCTTGGTCCATCGTTTCCAAAATAAATCTGATAAATACTGAACTTGTCTCCAGCGTTTTCTCGAGTAATTATCGTCTTTATAAAAAACTCCTGGTGGCAAATATGCCCCTGATAGCTGCAGGAGTAAATGGTTAGGCGTGAATGGATTTAAGTCCTTAGCATCATCAGATACGACTGTAATCGGACGACCATTTATTATTGCTTCTATTTCACACATTACAGTAGCTAGACTTTCATCATCAAGAGTTTGTTCTTTCAACACAAATCTTAGAACATTGCGAACAGATCGAATTTGATGTTCCCACACTCCCCCCATATGGGAAGCTGCAGGGGGGTTAAATTTCCACAATATGCATTTCTGACGAAGAAATTCTTCTATCTTGCGTGAGTTCCAATCAGCTGTGGCTGCCTTCAGCTCCTTTTGGCCTGCCACGAAATTAGTAGCGTTGTCAGATCGAATTATCTCCGGTTCCCTCGTCTACATATGAAACGTTCCAAGGCATTGAGGAAAGAACTCACATCAAGAGAATGCACAACTTCTATGTGTATAGCTCTCACAGTCAAACAAGTGAAGAGACAGCCGTACCTTTTCACAAGGCTCCGGCCCCTTTTCACTTCAAAGGGCCCGAAATAATCCACACCCATGCTATTAAATGGAGGTTTGCATGGCTACATTCTGTCAATGGGTAAGTCAGCCATTTTTTGTTCTCCTGTAAAACCTTTATGTCGTCTACAGATGCAACACGCTCTTCTAACTCTTCTCACTACGACTCTTGCTCTGATTATCCAATATTTTTCACGAATCGCAGATAAAACATATTCCTCCCCTGCATGCTTCAGCATGTTATGATAATATGTCACCAACAGCGTCACTAAATGATGGTTTTGAGGGAGAATAACTGGATGTTTAGCATCGTAGGCGAATGGACCATGTTATAATCTACCACCAACTCTCAATATATTGTCCTCTCCTAACATCGGGTCTAATAAAACTATAGGACTGGATTTCTTGATGTGCATGTCAGAATCCTTCAAGCATTTTATTTCCTCACTAAAATGACTCTCTTGAACATATTTGATTATAGCCTTTTCAGCCATTTCCATATCACCTGAAGTTAGTGGAGATACAAAATTTAATGATGGTACATTTTGTTTCTTCGTTCTATTCAAAAGAAATGCTTTGCATCGTAATATCCAAGCAACATCTTTCTTCAGAGCATACCAGTTTGATCGTCTCTCAATAACTCTTTCAATAATATCATCGGAATGTTTTTGTGTCACAAAAACTGTATTTTGTTTCTCAGGTTTAAGCTCAAAATCGTTTTCATCAACTTTAGAAATGTATTCGTTATTCGGCCAGTGCTCAATACCCTTCATCAGAAACTCAGGTCCGTTATACCATCTTGGTGACAATCATTTCTTGTGTTGTCAATCCTCTTGAAACATCATCTGCTGGATTTAGTCCTGTGTCAATATGTTGCCATTGGCTTAGTGTTGACTCGCTGTGAATTAATGTGATCCTATTAGCAACAAATGTCCGAAATCTCTTTTCGACATTCTTTATGTACCCGAGGACAATGGTGCTATCTGTCCAAAACACTGATTTGTCAATTTGACAGTCGAGCTCACGGCGAATTATCACATCTAATTTTACAGATAGAGTGGCAGCTGATAATTCAAGTCTGGGAATAGTAGTTATCTTTAATGGAGCTAAACGTGAACGTGACATCATCAAGGCACAGCGAACATTATTTTGATTGTCAGTGACTCGAAGATATGATACGGAGCCATATCCTATTTCAGATGCATCCGAGAAGTGATGTAACTCGTAATTAATTGCAGTGTCTGTTATTTCAAGATATTCGGTTACTGTAATTTCCTTTAACAGCGGCAAACTGCTCTGCCAAGTGATCCACATTTTCATTTCTTTACTAGGAAGTATGTCATCCCAAGCTATTTTTTCTCGAGTGAGGTTTTGCATAATTTTCTTAGCAGTCAGAATGAAAGGGCTAATCATACCTAGAGGATCATAAACTGAACTCACGACACTCAACAAACCTCTTCTGGTCAAAGGTTGTTTTTTCGGCACCTGTGTAAAACTAAAACAATCTGTTTCTATATTCCAATACACCCCGAGTGCTCTCTGTGTAGTAAGAACATCATAGTCAAGATCGACGTTAACAATTCCCTTTGCCTTCCTCTCTTCTGGTATAGTTTGCAAGACGTGTCTATTATTGCTAATCCATTTAGTTAGTTTAAAACCACCTTTATCCAGAAGATCACAAAGATCTTTAACTAGATTAATGCCATCTTCTTCAGTTCTCACGGACTTTAAGCAGTCATCAACATAAAAGTTTCTCAACACAGTCTTAACTGTTTCGGCATCATGATGTAACTGATTATCTGTTGCCGTTCTATGTAATGCGAAGCTACAACAGCTTGGGCTTCATGTACCACCAAAGAGATGTGAAGTCATTCTGTACACAGACGGGTCGTGGCTATAATTATCATCCTGCCACCAAATATAACGCAGAAAGCCTCTGTCACTCTCAACCACTTTCACCTGGTGACACATGCCCTCTATATCGGCCATTAGAGCCACTCGTTCTTTTCTAAATCGCATGAGTACACCTATCAGAGTACTCGTAAGATCCGGCCCCTGTAACACCTAATCATTCAAGCTTGTACCTTGATACCTACTGGCAGAATCAAATACGACACGCAGTTTACCTGGTTTCTTCTCGTTAAATACTGGATGATGTGGAATATACCATATCCTGCCAGGTTCACCATCTTCACTGTCTAATAGTTCAGCATAACCTTTATTCACAAGATCATTCATCGAAGATTTGTACATCGTACTGAGATTTTCATCTCTGATTAGTCTCTTTTTCAGTGAATACAGTCGTTTTAAGGCCAGTTCCTTGATATCAGGTAAAGTCGGTTCATCTTTCAATGGTATTGGTAAAACATAATGACCTTTATCAAAGGCAATGTTATTATCCCAAATCGACATAGCTCTTTTATCGTTAACGGACAAACCTCTGGCATCATCTGCGAGTGAACTAATATTTTCTAGTGCCCAGAAGCGCTCAAGTTGTTCCTCCAGTCTGCTCTTAGAAGCTATGAAATTGACAGTAGTTTGTGTTCGTTGTTTAGAATGACCCAGTGGACCATTTAATGTCCAGCCCAGTATAGTTCTAGTGGCATAAGGACCTCCTATTTCACTATGTATCACTTCTAAAGGCATGAGTGCTGCAGGCGTATCTTGGCCAATAAGCAGTCCAACTTCATCAATTGCGTCCAAGCTAGGTAGACTAATATCTGATGACCCTGTTGTATAAGGCTTAACATTGTTGTGTCAAGAACCTCTTGAGTTTTTAGAACAGGCGTGTATGCTGCAGCCTGTGGATTCAAATTACTATCTTGTTTATTTTGGTTCAAAGTACCCTTTTCTGTTTCTTGTGGAACTTTAGCTATACCTTCTGGCTTATCAAGGCTGTTTTCAACTTGCGTAACCCACTGAACGATCTCCTTCCTACGGGCGGCTGGAAGATTACTATGTGTTGATTGAGAACTAGTAGAACTGTTATTGTCTAAATAAACATCTTATTTTGCTTTAAGGACGGCTAATTTAGTGTTCATTTCTAACTGTGTTTTGGCTTGAGTCAGCTTAAGTAATTCTTTATCTATTTCTTGTTGTTGTCTTAGGTTGGCTGCCTCTGCCTCAAGCGCTGCTCTGGCAGCCACAACCTGTACTTGTTCTTCTGATAATTTACTATTTTTTTATCTACTTTTTCCCTTTTTTGACGTGCTAGATCTGGGTACATCGGCGTTTACTTTAGTATTGACAGAATGTGAATCGAGCCATGTCTTTATTTCATCATTTTTTAGGCGCACACTATTCTCAACTACCTTGAGGTACAAGTTAGAATCAATTACTTCCTCCTCATCTTCACCATCCACTAAAGCATCTTGATAAATCTTATGTGCTTCCAAAAAACTTGTATATGCAGCCTTAAATACTTCGGTTTTGTCGTGTATTATTTTATGATCTATTACCTCCTTTTTATTCAATATAACTTTTATTCCATTTATTGTTTTTGTCACTGTACTCTTATGTCCACCGCGGGACCGCCTCAGCTTCAACAAATCAATGGCAGATTGAGCCCCCAGCTCAAGTACAGGAACATCTGTTGTGTCTTCAGTCTTGTCGCGTTCACTCATCCTTGTGATATCTAGTTCAAATGATTGAACGTTGTTGTTGATCTTAATATTAATGTGACGGGTAAAAAGACCAAACTCAGGTTGTGAGACGCATTCAAGCCTTCTTTAATAATCATATGCTGAGCCACACCAGAATGGTTCAACCTACAACAATCGGATATTAGCATTGTTCATATTACCAGTTGAGTGTAACATTTCCAATCATGATTGATAGAACGATAATAGAAGGTTTAAAATAATAATACATGAATTAAACTGTAGTTAAGTTATTGAAAACTCTTAGTATAAGCACTTTACTTTATAAACATAATTAATCAAATATAATTCATACAACACTGGTTCGTCATCATTTTAACATGGAAAAATAAGCTATTTAACATCATTTTTTTGTCGACGTGAATTCCTTTTGTAAACACTTCAAAACAACTGTTCTATCAAATACAAAAACACGACATCGATCAGAATCTACATATGTCCACAACAATTATATTTGTGTGTTCAGTAGGTCTGTCCTGATATGTAATCGTCACACAGCACCTGCTAATCATGAGATATCGTGCTAATGTTGGCTGATTGCTGGCCCATTATTATATTTGTGTGTTCAGTAGGTCTGTCCTGATATGTAATCGTCACACAGCACCCGCTAATCATGAGGTATCGTGCTAATGTTGGCTGATTGCTGGCCCATTATTATATTGGTGTGTTCAGTAGGTCTGTCCTGCTATTTAATCGCCAAACAGCACCAGCTAATCATGAGATATCGTGCTAATGTTGGCTGATTGCTGGCCCATTATTATATTTGTGTGTTCAGTAGGTCTGTCCTGCATGTAATCGTCACACAGCACCCGCTAATCATGAGATAGCGTGCTAATGTTGGCTGATTGCTGGCCCATTATTATATTTGTGTGCTCAGTAGGTCTGTCCTGATATGTAATCGTCACACAGCACCCGCTAATCATGAGATATCGTGCTAATGTTGGCTGATTGCTGGCCCATTATTATATTTGTGTGTTCAGTAGGTCTGTCCTGCATGTAATCGTCACACAGCACCCGCTAATCATGAGATAGCGTGCTAATGTTGGCTGATTGCTGGCCCATTATTATATTTGTGTGCTCAGTAGGTCTGTCCTGATATGTAATCGTCACACAGCACCCGCTAATCATGAGGTATCGTGCTAATGTTGGCTGATTGCTGGCCCATCGTCTGTGATGTCATGAGATATCGTGCTATTGTTGGCTGATTGCTGGCCCATCGTCTGTGATGTCATGAGGTATCGTGCTAATGTTGGCTGATTGCTGGCCCATCGTCTGTGATGTCATGAGGTATCGTGCTAATGTTGGCTGATTGCTGGCCCATCGTCTGTGATGTCATGAGGTATCGTGCTAACGTTGGCTGATTGCTGGCCCGTCGTCTGTGATGTCATGAGGTATCGTGCTAATGTTGGTTGATTGCTGGCCCATCGTCTGTGATGTCATGAGGTATCGTGCCAATGTTGGCTGATTGCTGGCCCGTCGTCTGTGATGTCATGAGGTATCGTGCCAATGTTGGCTGATTGCTGGCCCATCGTCTGTGATGTCATGAGGTATCGTGCTAATGTTGGCTGATTGCTGGCCCGTCGTCTGTGATGTCATGAGGTATCGTGCTAATGTAAGCTGATTGCTGGCCCATCGTCTGTGATGTCATGAGGTATCGTGCTAATGTTGGCTGATTGCTGGCCCATCGTCTGTGATGTCATGAGGTATCGTGGTAATGTTGGCTGATTGCTGGCCCATCGTCTGTGATGTCATGAGGTATCGTGCTAATGTTGGCTGATTGCTGGCCCGTCGTCTGTGATGTCATGAGGTATCGTGCTAATGTTGGCTGATTGCTGGCCCGTCGTCTGTGATGTCATGAGGTATCGTGCTAACGTTGGCTGATTGCTGGCCCGTCGTCTGTGATGTCATGAGGTATCGTGCTAATGTTGGCTGATTGCTGGCCCATCATCTGTGATGTCATGAGGTATCGTGCTAATGGTGGCTGATTGCTGGCCCATCGTCTGTGATGTCATGAGGTATCGTGCTAATGTTGGCTGATTGCTAGCCCATCGTCTGTGATGTCATGAGGTATCGTGCTAATGGTGGCTGATTGCTGGCCCATCGTCTGTGATGTTGAGGCAACATTAACTCTTAACCCTTTAACCGCCGGTGCCACATATAATCGGGTTTTCATTTTTTATTAGCCCATTAAGTACCACATTTTAAATATGTTAAAGATAAAATGTGCCATCAACCAGCAAGATTTGAAAAGAGTTGACCTCCATTTTGTCAAATCTGAATAATTTTCACTTACTCGAAGTTGGGAATCGCGTCAGCGAGACACAACTTCAAGTGGGTGAAAATTCAAATTGAATAATTAGGCGGTTAAAGGGTTAAACGGCTAATTTATATAATTTAAATTGTAACGCACTTCAAGCTATGTCTCGCTAACGTATCACACAGCTTCAAGTGGGTGAAAATTACCCATATTTGTTTAATTTGAGACCAAACATATTCAAATATTAAATGTGATCTATCACCCCTTATATAGCACAAATAAAATTGTGACAAATAAATCAAAGTTGCCACAAGATGGGGCACAAGTGTTTCCTTATATGGGGTGATTGGCTATCATGTGACCCCCATATAAGGACATAATTATTCATACCATATAAGGGGTGATAGATCACCTTTAAAGTTTGAACATACATTTCGTTCCCAATAACAGTGATTTAATCGGTTGATAAAAATGATGAAAACGTCCAACGTTGTTTAAACGTATCTGATCGTGCTTGCCGGCAGAACAACTTTAAGCCAATCATCAAATTGATGATCGTGTTCAATGTTGGTCGTGGTTTCCATACAATAACTGTTATCTGGTCTGAGAGATTATTTTTGTCATCAAGGACAATCAAAGACAAACTGAAGTAACTGCTGACTTTACAAGTAAGCAGTTACTGCTGTTTGTCTTTACACTGCATTATGCCAGTACTCTATGGCAGAAGAGAATCCTGCAACTCAGAGACAAACAGCAGGAACTGCTGTCATGAAAAGTAATCAGTTACTGTTGTTTGAGAGTGCGCGGCAGAGCATCTATTATGATCAAACAAACGACCACAGTGCCGGAATTCGTCCCCAGACATTTCCGGATTCAAATGAGTCCTTGGATATAATCCAGATAAATGTTTTGGTCTGTACCGCTTTGACCTGCTCGCTGTGGAGGGGGGGGGGGGGGAGATTACTCTGATCTTCTGGTATCCCCCATTAAAATTGTACGTTGTCCATTTCTGCCGAGATGGTCCTGAATAATTTCTGGGCATTTAGAACATTATAACGTGGGCCCCTACTTATCGTTGAATGTAAACTTTTAAATTAGATACAAGCCGATAAAGTACATATATTACATTTAGGATTATGATGTCGTGATATCCACTTGTACCCAAAATAATGGCAAGAAAATATATTGTTGTTTTAATAAGAAAAATACAAATTGCAATCTGAAGATAGCTAATTTCAAACAAAAATAAACGACACAAAAACACCAGAAGTGAAAACAATAATTATAATATTATCAGTGATTATATCTTAAATGCTAACGTATTATTAGCTATAGCAGATGATTGGAAAGTTAAACATTCAACGAGCTTCCGTTTTGTAAAATAAAAAGTGAAAAAAATAAGTATGACCAGGACATGCGTATAATAAAATCCGAAGTCACAGTAGAAAATCATTATTATTTTCAGTATTAAAATTGCTGAGACAACAATGATGCTCTGCAACGTGTGATAAAAAACGGTTTGCTTTTCACATTGGATCAATCTATATATATGCATTCCATGAAACACTAGCCACCGAGCCAGGGCTGATTGATTAGCGATCTTTTAATCCTTAAAGCGCTGAAATATTTGTATATAACCCATAGAGATCAAAGGGTTTTTTCCAATTTAAAATCATCATAAATGTCTTAGTTTGCTATTTCCGCTTCATTTAAAAACCTATGTTATTAATATGCGGCCATTACAAAATAATATTTTAATTTTTACAGAGCGGGGATAGAATTTAGCCTTCAGAATCTGACGTCTCTGAATTTAGACGTCAGAATCAGTCGTTCACAACATGATATACTCATATACTATGAATTTATTGTTTATAAAAATAGAATGCTATTATTATATGTAGTACACATTCTATAAAAGTAGCCAGAATATGTAGGGTAATGTACAAACAAAGCAACAAACTAACCTTCTATGGCTCCAGTATATTGTACACTGTCACGTTTATAACGTAAACGTGTCCTTGGAAAGATGACGCTATTATGAGAGATTACTTGCTGCATGCATTTACAACCTTTTCCATTTAATTAGGTGAAATGTAAAGTCGGATGATAAGTCACCAGATTTGCTCTCAGACTATAAACCTGCACCTTTTAGACGTCAGAGTTTGACGTATGTAGACGTAAAATTCTGACGTCTAAAGTCGATCCCAGCGCTGTAAGGTTAAGTCGAATGCATGAATTCATTGTTTATAACAATAGCATGCTATTAGAATGGTTTATTATGTTCTGTAAAATTGGCCAGAATATGTAAGATAATGTAGCACTAAGCAACAAACTCCAGTATACTGTAAATAAAATAAAATAAATGTGGTTTTAGGAAACCTTTGTGCACATATAAGCTAAACTGGGCCATGGGACCCTATTGAGGATGGTGAGAATGAGGAGACACTGTCCTCCAGACACATGATTCGAAATTCGAACCATGGCGGTCTGAGGCCGAGCACGCTACATGTACCTCTAGGTCACTGAGGTTCCCCAGAATAGTAAATATTTACGAGTGAGCGGGCAATAAACATTTTGTTTCTTCGAAACTTAAATGCCAGAGCGGGGCTCGAACCCGCGATATCCGACTTTCCGAGCAGATATATTTAACAACTGCACCAGGGCCTCCGCCCTCCAGTAAGGCCTATATTGTACAATGTCACGTGTATAGTATAAACGTGTCATGTCTGGAGAGATTTCACTATGATGAGAGATTGCTTTCTGCACGCACTGACAACCTTTACATATTTAATTACTTAGCTGCTAGATAGAACAACTTCACTCGACAAATGTTATGTAACACGGGGGTTTAAATAGTTTAACTTTAATTGTTAAATAGTTAATTAAATTACAGCGTTTATCTGGGGACGTTGTAGAGAATAACTTTAAACTATAACATATTTTGCAATTAAATTTGTAGGGTATTTGGCGGGGACTAGGGGAGATTCCTTGTAAGATACTATGACGTGTACTAAAATGAAATGAAATTAATCAAAAAGAGACGTGTAGTAAAATGAAATGTGCACATACAGGCGAAATTGGGCAAGGAGAACCTCTTGAGGATGGTGAAATGAGTGGGATGACACTGCCCTCTAGACACGGGATTCGAAATTCAAACCCTGGAGGTCTGAGGCCGAGCACGCTACCTCTCGGTCACGGAGGCTCACTACAATACTAAGTTTTACGAGTGGATGGGGAAGAAACATTCTGGGTTTTTTCAAACCGCTGAGACCGGGAAACGAACCCCGAACTCTGGCGTGAAAGGCAGCGGTGCTAACCACTAACCTAGGGCCCCCGCCCGAGACGTGTACTACAAGTTACCATTTGTGTTGCAGAATTAGTTGTTTCTATTTTGCATTCATTTAAAACTTGAAATGACGGACAATATTTCAATTTTTGAAACTAAGCACCTCATAAATAGAATTATCCTAAAATCTGCGCATGTACCACACATTATTTTATCAATTTCAATGATATTTTATTTGTATTAAAATGTGCTGCACATCGTATATACACGCGCTTAGCATCGCAAGGGTTAATGCGCTGGCAATTCTAGTTATCGTGGATCAGGTCAGAGCTGCTCTGGTCAAGACGGTCATGTAGCCACACCTGATTAGAGCTGATATCACAATACCTACCGATAGCACCAACAATGTATATTCTATGATGACTTAGATGACGCGTTGTATTCATTGAACTGTTGATGGCATAGATGACGCTTTATACTCGTTGAACTGTTGATGACATAGATGACGCTTTATACTCGTAGAACTGTTGATGGCATAGATGACGCTTTATACTCGTTGAACTGTTGATGACATAGATGACGCTTTATACTCGTAGAACTGTTGATGGCATAGATGACGCTTTATACTCGTTGAACTGTTGATGACATAGATGACGCTTTATACTCGTAGAACTGTTGATGACATAGATGACGCTTTACACTCGTTGAACTGTTGATGGCATAGATGACGCTTTACACTCGTTGAACTGTTGATGGCATAGATGACGCTTTATACTCGTAGAACTGTTGATGGCATAGATGACGCTTTATACTCGTTGAACTGTTGATGGCATAGCTGACGCTTTACAATCGTTGAACTGTTGATGGCATAGATGACGCGCTGTATTCATTGAACTGTTGATGGCATAGATGACGCTTTATACTCGTTGAACTGTTGATGGCATAGATGACGCGCTGTATTCATTGAACTGTTGATGTCATAGATGACGCGTTGTATTCATTGAACTGTTGATGGCATAGATGACGCGCTGTATTCATTGAACTGTTGATGACATAGATGACGCGCTGTATTCATTGAACTGTTGATGGCATAGATGACGCTTTATACTCGTTGAACTATTGTAATGTGATGTAATATTAGAACATTTGATTAAGCTTTTCAACGCTATGCATACCCATAACAGTTTTTATTTTGTTTTATTAGCCGTTCAAATTATTTTCATTTTGGAATGAGAGAAGTGTTTAAAATATTGAGATTGACTAGTGTGATTTTATGTCTCTAATTAAATAAATATGTGTATTTTTTACCCATTTAGAGGTGTGTCTCGCTACAGCGATACACACCTCTAAATGGGTAAAAAATACACATATTTATTTAATTAGAGACATAAAATGGGTGAAAATTAAAAATATTAAGAAAACCAAGCAGGTGAAAGGTTAATGTGAATTTGTATTTTATTTTTATGTGCACGTATATGTGACCAGGTTAAGGATCGTGTCGACACGGCTGTCTGGTGGTCTCACACGACAATAGACAATATACATTATTATATTGCATTAAGCAATCAGCTATTACAAATCGTAGTACATCGCAGTGTTTCATGCATGCAATATTAAAAAACGACTTTAAAAGCACACATTTAACAGCAAGGCAGATAGTTGACGGAGTGTATGCAGGCGTGTATACAGGAGTGTATGAATCAATATGCAGTAAATTCCATGAAACATATTTCAGCGCCATGCATTGCAGTCATATTTAATAAATGTGAGTGTTGTTGGCGATGAAATATGTGCTAGTTATCTTTAAAAGATGTGATGTTTGTCAGCTCACACGGATTTTCAGGACGGGGGGGGGGAGCTGGGGCAGTGGCTAACGCTGCCTGCTCGGAAAGTCGGAGCTCGCGAGTTCGAACAACACTCTTGCATTTAATTTTCAAAGAAACAAAATCGGTCTTCCCTGCTCACTCGCAAAGATTCAATATTGTGGGGGACCGACGTAGCGTGCTGAGCCTCAGACCGCCAGTGTTCGACTTTAGAGGGCAGTGGAGGGCAGTGTCATCTCATTCATTTCACCATCCTCAGGAAGTTCTCATGGCCCAGTTTAGCCTATATGTACACAAAAGTGGCCTAAAACCCCATTCATTACATTTCATTTCACACGGATTGTCAAGGGTAGCCTGTTCCAGTGGCGAGTGGCGACTGGAGTGGTATTCTTAAAGTGACCGACCTAGATGTTAGTCATGTCATTGGTCGAGATGGCCATCTCGACCAATGACATGCTTAACATCTACATGTAGCTCAGCCGTTTTCAAAATATTATCCTGGCATACATGTCATCAGAGATGATACGTGCGGACTTCACTAACAGGATCGCCCAGAATCCCGTTGTCAATGGTGACGTGGACATGTTACATGCGGATTATACAGGTCAGAGGTCATGAGAGGTCAGGCTGATCCTCAGGTCAAGGGTCATATGTGTCAACGGATATTCCCTGGACACAGATCACGTGAGTCAAAGGGACGTTCCCTTGCTGAAGCAGTAGCAGGACTTTTTCCCCATGACAAACATGGGATAATGTATCAGATGGCATTAGCAATTAAACGCGGGTTACATTATTCAACAGCAATTAAACGTGGATTACAAAAGTAGCTGCAATCAAACGTCTACAGATAGCGTGTTAAGGATCCCCCCTTTCAGCGCAGGGACCGACATGCAACGTCAGAATCCGACGTACATAGACGTCAGAATCTTTCAGTGCGGGGATCGACTTATAGACATCAGAATCTGTCGTCTATGTCAAGATATGACGTCTAAAGTCAGTCCCTGCATTGAAAGAGTTAAAACATGTATAATGGCCGTAGACACATAGATATTGAAATGAAGCGAAAACCTAACTAACACATGCGATGATAATTATTTCAAATTAAAAAAAAACATTTGATCTCTCGCTTTATAGAAAATATTTTCGCGCTATAATTATTAATTCAAAGAGAACTTCAAAATAAGCAGCAATTACGCATGGATTACATATTCAGTAGCAATTAAACGTAGACTACACGTTCTGCATCAGTTAAACGTATATATTACATTTTTACCAGCCCTTTAACGTGGACTAACAGCAGTGTTAATACGACATGTTAAGGAATGCACCATTAGATATATGGGTGGGAGAAGGGGGCGGCTACAAGAAATATGAGAAAAACGTTCGTGGCCACAAAAGACAGACAAAAAGTTTGTTGGAAATGTGGGCAGAATGTATTTACTAATTGATGAAGAAACCAGCAAATGGTACAGGATAGGGAAGGCGTACGACAAAATAAGATATTCCCGTTTTTAAACGAAACATTAAAAAATCTTTGGTCTGAAATTCATCGCAAAAACATTGTTTTCTTGCACCCCCCCCCCCCGCCCTCCTATATCTAATGGTGTGCCCTAAAAATATAAAGGCTAACTAAGACATTTATGATGATGTCAAATTGACAGTTTGGTATTTGGTGTATATACAAATATTTCAGCGTTTTAATGTTCAAACACCTATGTCGCATCCCCGCGCTATTAGGGTCAGTGTAGAAACTGTGGCAGAATTCCACACTTTTAATGGGGAGAAAAACTAAACAAAATAGCTGGCTGCTACACATGCAGATTTTCTGTAATTGTTATTTATGGCACTGCATCTGTTTGCGTTCACATCGCCTACATTATCACCACATAACGCTGTGTAGACGTGTTAATAAGTCGCGTTTATTGTATGACATTAGCCATCACAACAACCCCATTACACCAAAGCATATAAGGGATATAAAAACTCATTACATTTTTTTTTTATCTAATTGGTTAAATGATTCCATAGTTCTTTGGATGTATAGATCAGCGTACTTCAACCAGTCGATTTTCAGTTTGCAATGTGGCAATTTCTGCCTGGTTCGACTGGTAATCATAAGATGAATATATTATTGCAAACTAAACCTTTTGTCAGAGCATTTGTATTGCGTTGACACAATAATATGCAAATGTCATATTAATAAAGTGTGATGCTGGTAATGTGATATATTGGAAAGCATGTTATTATTTCATCATTCATTTATTCATAGTTTATGTACTCATTCATTCCCGTTCGTTCGCTCGTTCCTTTGTTCGTTCTTTCGTTAGCTCCCGCGTTCTATGTCCGTCCGTCCCTCCGCAAGTGTATTTATTTATTACGTCTTTATAATTAGACTCGCAACTTCCATTGGTGAATGTAAATAACATGTATATATAAGGGGGAAATAAATGCCACCGGGGTATTTAAATTTGGGTGACTACCTTTGTCCAAGCTTGTTGCTTTAAAAACATATTTTTCATCATATTATTATTATTATTATTATTATTATTATTTCACGACTGTTTTTCGGAGAGCTACTTCTTCTTCAGTTTTTACCAGACTCATATCAAATTTTCACACAATGATCCTTCGATATTCTAAGGAATCGGGATAGTTGATCTGGATCAATGATGTACATGTCGGGTGATGCCCCCCATTCATTGTATGGATGGAATCACGATGCTGAATGATGGTCCTGTGTTTAGACTGACTGTCCTCTATATACCCTCTAATCGCTACTTTTAAAAATTACATTTAATCACATTTAATAATACATGAATCCAATGCTGTTTTAATGCTGGGCCAGTATCGCAGCTTTGAGCCAGCGCTGGGTGTTTAATATGGACAGTAGTAATCTTTCAAGTGCTACATTTGTTGATAATTTATATTTGTCTCATACACTTTCGTCGCCCGTAAATCGCCGTAACCCACAGTGTGCCATCATATCACTGTGAAAAACTGTACCGTAACCCACAGTGTGCCATCATATCACTGTGAAAAACCGTACCATAACCCACAGTGTGCCATCATATCACTGTGAAAAACTGTACCGTAACCCACAGTGTGCCATCATATCACTGTGAAAAACCGTACCGTAACCCACAGTGTGCCATCATATCACTGTGAAAAACCGTACCATAACCCACAGTGTGCCATCATATCACTGTGAAAAACCGTACCGTAACCCACAGTGTGCCATCATATCACTGTGAAAAACCGTACCGTAACCCACAGTGTGCCATCATATCACTGTGAAAAACCGTACCGTAACCCACAGTGTGCCATCATATCACTGTGAAAAACCGTACCGTAACCCACAGTGTTCCTTCATATCACTGTGTGAAAAACCGTACCAGATATTGTATCGATCGGGATTGGCGATCTATATAAGTTTCGACAATTAAGGATTTTTATGACGCTTTTCATTTTTTAACCATTTTCACTTTTTTAATTGCTTTGGCCGTGGGCAATCTGGGTCTGCCCCGTTCATATTATTAATATCAATACTTCACACACAATGTAAACATGGGAAATGGTCAGCAGCAGCAGGGTGTAAATGACCTTCTCAACTATGTACCTGTGTCTGTCAGTCAAACATCCTCTCACATCCGAGTTTGTCAATCAAACCTCCATTTGAACTCTGACATCCGGATCTGTCAGTCTAACCAAGGATACTAGAAGAGAGTATACTTGGTCTAACATCCATGTGAACGGTAATCTGGGTGAGACACCCAAACATCCATTAGGGAACTCCCCCACCAAGTGCTACACTTCACTCTGGTGTAAATTACTACCTGATAAGACAGAGACAGCAATGTGTATAATAACTTCAAGCGTCGAAATGATTACAGGGCGGTATGTTTCCCGATAAATTTAAATAACAGAACATCAATGAACAGGTCCCGAGACCAGGGAGTAAAATCGACTGAAAGGTCTTCCGACGTGATATCACATAATAAACAATTCACCTTTACCTTTTAGAAAGCCCGAGTAAAGACACAACTCCTAATAACGACGTGGCTGTGACGCAATGACCGTGAGTGTGAGAGTACACTTGAGTGGACTTGTTCTGTCTGAAAATTGATACCACCATTATAATTTAGAAATCAACAGTTTAAACTCTATTTTTCTCGATTTAACCCAAAAAATATAAAACCATAGCATCAGATATCTGCTACGTGTCCTAGAGATTGTGTGCTAGGCCTTGAACAACATTTAGGATACTGTGTGGAGGGCAGCACAGCTGAAGTGCCATATGATACATCTCACCATGCTCAGGAGGCTATTCCCCGATAAGGGGTGGGGCACTAGGTGAAAATTTCGGTTCGGTGTGCAGACATTATAGTCAAACCCTTAGTCTTGAATATACATTTGTGGCCGAAAATATACCTTTGAATATACAAATTTTGTCGAAAATAACTAGGCCCTATACAGTTTCGGGCGAAAACATATAAGATTATAGGCCTACACAGATTTGGACGATAACACACCCTTTCTGAATAGACACAATTCTCGCCGAAAAGTTTTAACAAACAAACTGTCACTGTCTAAAAACATGAAAACCCTGCTTTCTGCACATCACACTCATATAGGCGTAATGTTCGAGACACAAAACAGCCTTTGAATAAACACGGTACAGCTCTAATACACCATGAACACGGAAAGTTATCCTGGTTCAGTTTAGTCATAATTTAAATGTGCAAAAAAGTGTCCGAATACCCCAGTCATTCGTTCACTTATTTACCCATTTATTTTCACCCTCCCGCCACATGTCGAACATGAAGTTATATAATGATATTATTAAGAATGACGCCACAAAAAACACCTAAAGGTTACCATTTTTGTTTATTTCCAGGAGTCAAATAATGTATTATGACAAAACTTATTAAACTGTTATTTTCACCACTGCGAAAACATGTAAATTGATTTACTTTAAGTTTCGAGCACCATATTATATGTGCATAGATTGATGCAATGATTGTATATTAAGTGTTTCATGATTATAATCTCATCCGCCTGATTCACCTACTTCATTTATATGATATAACAATACCAGTTAGAATGTTTGTTATATTGCTAATTATATCATCTGAACTATCATTTCTCTAAAAATATTTCGAAAAAGAAGATAATTAAAAACAAAGTATGTTTTGAGTTTTTATGAGAGTGGTTCTCCGGATCAACTATTAAAAAGAGGCTTCGACTCTGTGCGTACTTTGGATTCACGTTTCACACATGTGTTGCCATTACTTATTATAACTACATCTCTATATCTATCTTGTATTATTTGTTAGTCTAATATTGAGGTACCATTGAATTAAATGTATCGATAATAATTTTCATAAAGTTATTGACAAAATCAGTAATTACACAACTCATTTAAATTGTATAATGTACCTTACATTTATTTATTATGAATAATATTCTGCAATAAATTAATATGTATCGTAGTAGGGCGAGAACTCTAACGCTAAGTAGCTCGAGGCCAGACCAGTTAAGGTCATCTTAACTTCGAACTCAAAAAAAAATTGAGTAAATTTTTCAGACATTCGTGCCACAAGGATACATACAGGCCTGCTCCTAACTTACATTCCAGGAATTTCACAACAGCAATCGAGATACAGACGGTACTGCCGCCGTTTGCCATCACATTATGAGCAATGTTAGTCTCAACTCTACGCAAATTGGAAGAAAAATATAAGGTAAGCCCAGCTAAAATAGTGAATTGAATGTTACAGATGAATAAAATATCTTTTGCGAAGGATAGTTTAGACTTGTATGCCAGCTAATAGCCAGAATTGCGTAATAATTGTTTTATGTATGATGTGCTATTATTGGACTTTGCAATGACTTTATATAGGTTGTCCTTGGTATTGTCGTTTTGTTAATTGACCCTAGCTGTGGGATGGTTACCCGCATCTGCGACCTCATGAGGACAACTTATTTTCGGATACTTGTGGCCGGAGCTCCCGATGACGCATAGAGATTGCCCTGTCTTGCACAAAAGACATCTTTGTTTTATATTCACTATAGTATTTGTAATTTTAATATTCTTATGTTAAAATGTGAGTTTTAGCGGATGAGTTACTATTTCCTTTATAATGCCTAAAAATATGTCTTGTTATATTATTTAGATAACTGATCTTGTTTTATGATTCATATTTGTGATGATATTATAATCTTTAATTAAGTGACTTATGTCATGCGAGTGAGGTGTGTTTCTATTATAACTTCTTGATCAAGTCATTTTACTCTTCTAAAATCGGAGTGTCATATTATAAGTAAGTCAACTTTCTGTTTTTTAAGTATCTTATTTATTTAATGGTTTATATTTTACTAGTGCAACAAACACATGGAGCATTCTAGAATCACTGGATTCTCCCCAAATACCGGATGCGTTTTTGGAGTGAAGAACAGTGATTGGCTCCTGACGGTTTGTGCCTAACATGTACCGCTCAGTATAAAGGAGTATTTTGTGTTTGGCGCGAGATGGATGTTAGCAGATTTGATATATACATGAATAGATGGATTCAGAGAGATAGAGAGTTAGTACCAGATGAAAGCATATATATAGATAGATAAAGAGAGTCAGTAACATATATATATATACAGAGAGAAAGATTGAGATGATAAAAGAGAGTTTTGGAGACATGAAATATGAATGTGAATATAACAAATGAATAAAATGTGATCAACAGTCTCTACCATGCGTTGAGTTGGACCCCGATACTTGTTTGTTACTGTAAAGGCCAACCCTGCAACCCGAACCGATATAAATCTTTATTTTCTTTAGCATATGCCTACCCCTTTCCATTAATGTGTAAAACATTACTTTTTTGGGTCAAATTTTGCAAGAGCTTTGGGACGGTTTTGAAAAAACCCAGTATGATATGACCTTGTTGTTGACATTTTGCAAATAATCTTTATATAGCACCGAGTTATTAATAGCTATTAGCATATGTGTAAATATCTAAATATGAAAACTAGTTCAGTTATTATTCAACTCCTCTAATTTAGTATGGAACATGACATAATTTAACATTTTGGCCTTCAGGAGTGTTAGTTGTGCAGTTGACGTTTTGCAATTCAGAATGATAATTATGCGCAGAATATACCAGATTGAAATTAATTTATCAAGATTTTCTTTGATTTGACATTGAAATGACATTATGAAGCCCCCATCGGGAAGGGGACCCTCAGTGTATCTGAAAAATTACCCCCTCCTGCTCGATTGGTTCATATTCTAACCTATCATGCAGTTGGTTATGTTGGGTAACGCGTAGGCTCACTACACACGCATAATGAATAGATGTGCCGGTATGTAATTCACTTGGGAATATATATAATAAAGCTTATCGTAGCATTTTAGGCATTATAATGATGTCGAATGACGGTAGGATTTGTTGTATTGTATCCTGATAAAAATATTATTGTTTGTTGCTCAAAATATAACTTCAGTGATTTCATGGCAGCCATTTTGAATTTCATGTTTTATAAAAAAAACCACAAGGATGAGAGCTCCACATCCGCCCAGATATCACCACAGGGGAACCAGCCAAGCATAATCAAAACAGAAAAAAAACAGCCACTACGATATCCGTTTTTTTTTTGCTTACATTTCCATAAATATATAGAAAATGTTTATTTTTATATACGTTGGCGGCCATCTTGGATTTCGCCATTTTTGACCATTTTCTCGACATAAAAAATGCAATCCCTTTTTTTCTTGATCTTCATAATATTTTGAGTCAGAATCAAGTTGAAAATCAATTTTAACAGATAAAATGCACGAACGTGTTATTTGTGACATATGAGCCTACACTATATACATATATATGCGTTTGTAGGTTTTGTCAAGAAAATCTACATGTAACGTTATATTAGTCGTTGGTAAAAACCTTGCAACGAATAAATAAAGAGATGGTAATTAATTAGTGGCGGATTATCTGAGATTGTTGGTGTATTTATGGCTGGTATTATCTGCAGTACGTGATATGAATGAGATTAGATCCTAATCCTAACGGCACCATGGGAAGCTGGAATAATGGTGGCTTAGTGTTGGGTAGGAGTCGTACACGGTGGACAAACATTGAAACAACACTAGGTGAACTCATCTTGTTCACTGAGATTAGCTCAATTCCAGAACACAAACTGGTGGAATCGTGTCATTATTTTTGTGTAACACTTTTAGGCTCCCCTGTTGCATCTGTGCCCCATGTGAGTGAGTGAGTGAGTGAGTGAGTGAGTGAGTGAGTGAGTGAGTGAGTGAGTGAGTGCGTGCGTGAGTGAGTGAGTGAGTGAGTGAGTGAGTGAGTGAGTGAGTGAGTGAGTGAGTGAGTGAGTGAGTGAGTGAGTGAGTGAGTGAGTGAGTGAGTGAGTGAGTGAGTGAGTGGGTGGGTGAGTGAGTGAGTGAGTGAGTGAGTGAGTGAGTGAGTGAGTGAGTGAGTGAGTGAGTGAGTGAGTGAGTGAGTGAGTGAGTGAGTGAGTGAGTGAGTGAGTGAGTGAGTGAGTGAGTGAGTGAGTGAGTGAGTGAGTGAGTGAGTGAGTGAGTGAGTGAGTGAGTGAGTGAGTGAGTGAGTGAGTGAGTGAGTGAGTGAGTGAGTGAGTGAGTGAGTGAGTGAGTGAGTGAGTGAGTGAGTGAGTGAGTGAGTGAGTGAGTGAGTGAGTGAGTGAGTGAGTGAGTGAGTGAGTGAGTGAGTGAGTGAGTGAGTGAGTGAGTGAGTGAGTGAGTGAGTGAGTGAGTGAGTGAGTGAGTGAGTGAGTGAGTGAGTGAGTGAGTGAGTGAGTGAGTGAGTGAGTGAGTGAGTGAGTGAGTGAGTGAGTGAGTGAGTGAGTGAGTGAGTGAGTGAGTGAGTGAGTGAGTGAGTGAGTGAGTGAGTGAGTGAGTGAGTGAGTGAGTGAGTGAGTGAGTGAGTGAGTGAGTGAGTGAGTGAGTGAGTGAGTGAGTGAGTGAGTGAGTGAGTGAGTGAGTGAGTGAGTGAGAGAGTGAGTGAGTGAGTGAGTGAGTGAGTGAGTGAGTGAGTGAGTGAGTGAGTGAGTGAGTGGGTGAGTATAATGCCTACAGGTTAAACTGAGGACGGGGAATTTATTAAGATGACACTGCCTATACAGAGGCAACATGCAAAATTCGAGTCGCAGCGAACAAACGTTACAAATAGGCGAAATTATACCCATGGAGAAAGTAGCAGATGTCACAAAGTCAGCGTTCATTGGAGCTTCTACAGCTCAACGCAAACACAACAAAAACGAATTCACTGATTAAAAAAAAGTGCTAAAAAATTCAACGAATTAGAAAGTGGCCATTTCGACGGAGCAGCAGAATCGCAGCGAATGAAGATTTCGAAAGAACAGTACCAAGAAACATGTTTTTATTAGAGCAACAACAACAACAAAAAAGCTACGTAAAATACAGAACAAGTAAATGATCATTTCACCAGAATACCAAACAAACCAGATAATCTGAGAAAACAAACTTAAAAAGCCAAATTAAACCGTGCCAATGAATAATAAAAACAGGTTCAAAAATAAAAACATATTCAAGCAGAAAAAAATTATCTTTAATTGATCAACATTATAACCAATTAACCGCTGTAACCTCATCTTGCCGCATCAGATTTGACAGTCAGACCACTGGTCTGACCTTAACATCAGATGTGCGCTGGAGTTGTACGAACAGGAGAGGTTCGAACAGCATGAACATTCATTATGACGTCACCGGTTTACTAACTACAGTGTGTAAGGTCACACCATAGACATTGAGGGAATGAACAACCGACTTCAAATCTCACGACACTGATTGATGTGTATGAGCTTCCGTCTGCGAGAATTAGCGAGAAAGGGGATAGTTTACTTCCTCTGTAAACTGTCAACAATATGCTTTTTGATCGTTTTTTCATGGTTATGTAAACATTGTGTTGATCACAATTTCAATCACAGTCAAATTAATTATTAACATCAATATCTTTCAAATCTTAACTAATGTAATATAATAGTTATATAATAGTTATGCTTCATTATCAAAAGTATTTAAATATTACAACAAGAATAAAACATCCAAGCCCATAAAGTATCCTTCTCCCGTGAAAATATGTGGACATAGATCCTAAACGTATACACACCATGTCCAATGCACTTATAATTCGACGTCTATACATGTAATCAATTCAATATGACAATTGTCCGTATTAAGGTCTACTGACATGCTGGCTTAGTGGATACACTACAGTCAAGTTTGAAACAGCTACTTTGGCGTCTAATTTAAATTGTAAACCTCAATTGTGATTGTTTTTTATGTATATATTTAGCATAAGCATAAAAAATACATTATTTTGAACAATAAGTTGGCACAGTAATTTACATATATAGACAGCATGAGAGGTAGACCGGAAATCTTGTGGCTGCTGGGGGGGGGGGGGGCAGGGAAGTGGTTAGCACCGCTGCCTTTTACGCTAGAGCTCGGAGTTCATTTCCCGGTCTCGGCGGTTTGAAAGAAACAAAAATGTTTCTTCCCCATCCACTCGTAAATCTCAGTATTGTGGGAGGCCTCTGTGACCGAGAGGTAGCGGGCTCGGCCTCAGACCTCCAGGGTTTGAAACTTGTGTCTGGAGGGCTGGGTCATCTCACTCATCTCATCATTCTCAAGAGGTTCTCATAACCCAGTTTAGCCTGTATGTGCACAAAAGAGGCCTAAAGCACGATTCATTTCATTTTGTTTTCTGTCTGCTGGGATAGCTGTAATAATTACAAGAATCTGAGCAGAAACTCATAGCAACTCTTCGAGGATCTAAATAAAACCATCCTTAAAATTCCTACTAATGATCAAAATCCGGCTAATCCATCAGAAATAACCCCTTCCTTTCAAAGGTCGGTTATGTAGTCATTTCAACAACTCTTTCAATGCAAAAGTCTTGTAAGTACATACACATCATTTCCAGGTGTCGAATCACTTAGTTTTCCCATTATTCTAAAAAGCTTTAATATATTGTTTGCAACAAACACAATATTTTGTAGTCATTTATTTGAGAGATGTCTATTTTCAATAATATTTTTTGTCATTTGAAGCTGGAAATTGCGTTAGCATTTTCAGCTTCGAATGACTGAGAATATAAAAAATACTATTCCGCAGAACAAGGGTTAAATTTGGTGGTTATAGCTTATATAGGCCCGACGTATTCGGAGCGCGAATGGTTAAACTAGATCTGAACAACATGATAATCTATCATAACTGGTGTATTGTTCAACGCACGTAAATTCACTTCAATTTAGCAGAGCTGATTCCGCTCAGCCTCATTGACGGGAAGACATTTCCACTAATTGTACATCCGTCTAAAAAATTGTCTGAGAAACATGTTAAAGTGGCAGGTGTTACTTTAATGTGTTTGCTGGCGACAAGCTGTCGTCTGAAATATGTGTTAATAAATCTACTGCAAAGAGCAAATAATTCGATCTTAAACTAATACATAGCCACACAATTAGGCGAATAGTTTGACAAAAAATTATGAATGAAGGAAAACATGACAAAAAAGTTTGTTATTTAATTTAAAGCGTCAAAATCCGGAGTATGAAACAAAAATAATTAATTTAAAATATCATTGTAAATAATGCGATGTAATTAGTCTGGTAAACCTGTTTATTTTAAAGAAATATTGTTTAATTATTTATAGGAGTGCGAAAGAAAAAAACAACCCTCTCCAGATAATAATTTTTATTATCCAATTATAGTTATTCTTGGGTTGCATCCATCAGCAGTCATCTACTTCCTTTATGAAGTTGTTTATTCACCGTGCAATGTGGAGGAGCGAGAACGACATCTCCGAGGCCCACAATAAAGAATATATTTGGATTTGCGTATCTATCGTAATTAGGTTAATTCTTCGACTTAAAATACACAAATACACGTGCTCCAAGATTCGATATAGAAAACTCCAATTTCTATCCTATTATTGGTAATCCATGATACTTTACTCATGCAGTGTCATGGTTAAAGGGACGTGCCCAGGTCTAAAATCGGTGATTTTATTTTAGCCTAATAATATGACCATATGATGTAAACATGATCTTAGACTAGAACTGCAAAGTTTTTTTTAATTTTTGTGCTGCGCACTTACCAGTTTGGCTACATATAGAGACGAAATTCCCGTATTTCCTATTTTTGACATGGTTGTCAATAATTAGAAATCAGGAATTTCGTCTCTATATCTAGCCTAGCTGGTGAATGCGCAGGTGTATTTTCTAAACTATTGGACCTAGAAGGTCGTGTGACCCCTTAAAATTTTCACAATTGCCATTATGGGGTGTCGGTAGTTCATTTTGATATTTAAAAATCAATACTTTTAAATATATTTGGAAAAAAAAACGTATTTAACACAGAAAACAACATCTAAACAGTCTATTATCTTTATTATCAATTGTACATTTTGAAATTTGTAAATATGACGTTAGTAATTTAATTATGTGGATTTCTACACCTGTTTTCTTTGTTACAAAATAAAACACACTCTCTGTTCATTCGTCTGCATGTGCACGTTTTGGTGCTGACATGAAGTCGGCCATTCGTTTTCGAAAAAAAATATTGTTTTCAAAGATAGTAATTTTAAATTTTAATTCAAATCACCACAACATGTCATTCTCCAATATGAGAATGGGCTTGAGTGTAATATATGTCATCTAGCTTGTCACTGCCCTTACTGAAAAAAAATGGATTTCGGTGAATGATTTCAGCTATCGTGCTTAGCGATCGCTTAGGGAATGTATGAATGCTCTCCAATGCAAGGCGAATGCTCAGCAAATGGTCAGCTACTGTTCGCCGAGCATGTACTACTAAGGCGAACACCAAGTAAATGGGCTTACCATATAGTTTAAACATTTTGTTATTACCTTCTAAAATTTAGGCACTTCTTGTCTCTGCACATGATGCCCCAAAATACAACATCTTCATCATACAGGAAAGTATTAGCGTGCGCGATATCTTGATGTAATATAAAGGTTTGGACTTGTACAGTAATTTCCACAACTGATTTGTTTGTATACATATTAAAAGATTACTTGTAATTATAAGCACATACCTGCATGCAGTATTTATGCTTTGAAAAGTAGAATATGATCTCCATGTTTAGTTCAACCTGTCTGCCATGGTTAGACTTCAAGCTGGCCCCATATTACTTTATAAATGTGTCTAATTTGGCTGACAGTGTGAAACTACACAATTTTCATTAGATGGCTGCCTGAGCAGTCTGATAAATCTGAGAGAATATGTTTGAAGATAACTGCTCAATTTGAAAGAGTGTCCCAGGATTCATTGCTCATATCTGCACTGCAGTTACATATAAGCCAATCAGATTGCAGGTATATTTAAAGCTGAGGATGCGATGCATCCTCCTGGAATCCCTTGCATCCAGTGCCTGAAGTCATCTATCTTAAGCTAACCAGGTGCCTGTGATATACCCTCCCACCAGCAGATTCAAAACATGATACAGCAGGATGGAAAGAAAATAATGCAGTTCCACAGAATCCACAATACATGCCTTGCATCCAGTATGGCAATGGCGGCATGCCTGCTGCATCCATTTCGCATCCCCTGCGTCCTTGGGTAAATTTGTTGTATCCTCTCTGCATGTCACTTGCATCCTGTGCATGTCCGGGGCAAAATTGCATTCTTTCTGCATCCCTTTTTATATCCACTGCATCCACTGCAACTCCCTGTATCGTTTATTTATGGTGGCATCCACATTTCATCCACTATGCATCTCATGCATCCCATGCATCCACATTACATCTTAAATACATGCTCAATGCATTCCATTTAGGGATGCAACTTTGACGTGGGAACTGCAAACAGGTGTTCGATAATCTCAATTTCAATACTAACAGCCACAGTCTCAGAGCCATATTCGATAGTCTATGGATCTCTCAGACACGGTAGTGATGTAGAATTTGACATGGCACTTGAGAAGTGTTACAATAAACCCGCTAAAGTTACAGGAGGTATCATTGGGATGACCATACAGAAAGAGGTAGTAGCCTTATGGGATGTCTTGGAACACGAGAAAGATCCTCATGTAGTGCAGTTGCTGGAGTGGTGTAAACTGGGTGATAAAGACGACAGTGAATTGAGCCTGCACCATGAGTTTAATTCAAGTTCAAACAAATATAGGATATGATCGTGCAAGAAAACTTTTGGATTACATAAAATCGATCAACAATCCATTTAGTACTGATATGACAGTTAACAACATATCTACTGGAGCTGAAATACCCCAAAATATAGTTGACGGATTAATTCACTAAAATTGGTGAAACAAGTTATCAAGAGTTTGTTCAGATGAGATTTCAAAATAAAGAGAAAAACCTACATCTACCAACCGCGAGACTGTTTTTGGAAAAGCATTCTCGTACTCAGCCCACAGTTAACGACCGCAACAAAAGATGCAGCAGAGACCATTAGGTACATTGACTATGCCAGTGAATGAGGATACAGCATGCTACAACTTCTCAAGTATGTATTGACCAGCACATCCCAATTCCTTAGAACTGAACGTAAAGGTGGTATCAAATTGAAAATAAACTGATAAAGCCGCATTATCCAGAGAGCTTGTTTAACTTCCACAGGAAAAACGGAATGTACAGTAAAGTGCTGAGATGACAGTAGTAGATTTCATGTCTCTTGTACGCAAATTTCCGATGAAAAAGTCTTGACACATTGGAAGATATAGTAGAGTGTCTTTCCAACATAATTCTTGCTACAAGCTCTAAGTTCACAAGAATAGACATTTTTTATGTCTATCTGAACAAAT
The DNA here is from genome assembly GCA_964017125.1 of Flabesymbios commensalis. Taxonomy (NCBI): domain Eukaryota; kingdom Metazoa; phylum Annelida; class Polychaeta; order Terebellida; family Flabelligeridae; genus Flabesymbios; species Flabesymbios commensalis. The sequence goes on along the minus strand of OZ024912.1, from coordinate 74,239,243 downwards.
CACAATTACCATTAGATCTGACAATCAAAAAGTTCCAGTCAATTTTGATATGTTCTGGAGCTCAATGTTAAATAAAATTCGGTTGCAGGAGTACAATTCCAGTGGATGCTGAAAAATGTTTTGTCAGAAAAATAAATATGTTTTGGAGGAGTATATCATGGTCAATGTTGGAAAGTGTTGGCTGGCACTGAAACGCATATCCCATATCTCCCAAGCAACCAAAAATGTATTATGACAGAATCAAGTACCATATTAACGATAGTGTTGTGAAACACGGTGTGCAATCAGTTTTCGTTGACTCACCTGACACAGACGTATTAGTCCGGGCAACCTGTGACAAATGATAGGGACACCCGACACGAATTGCAATAGTTATGAAACTTTTTTATCTGATTTCTAAGTCGTCTGGGAGGAATATTTAAAAAATATACAGAAATGTTTGAGTGGAATATATATTTTCAACGTAAAATTCAAAATGGCCGCCATAAATATATCTTACATATAACTTTTTAACTGTTTCTTTGAATTTCATGTGTGACATATGGTTTCTAAGGGTTTTTGGCATGCCAAGTCCATTTCAGGCACTATTTTATTGATTGTGGGCATATTTGGGTCGTTGGGGTAAAGGTCGAGGTCAAAATGAATTTAAAAGGGACCGGTAGCCTAGATCATGCTCTGAGTGAGTAATACACCCGACACAAATTTCAATAGTTTCTAACCCTATTTTTTCTGAATGGATCAACATAACAACATAATCAAAGTATACCTAAAAGTATTGAGCGGAACATACTTTTTAAGGGCAAATCCAAAAGGGCTGCCAAAATCGTAGAAAATGACATAATTTCAGAAGTATACCCGGGGAGCCAGAAGGATTTGAGGGGCATGGCGTGCTGTATAGGTTGGCCAGTGGAAATGCACAAAAAGCAAAAATCCAGGATGGCCACCACACACTTTTTGTTTATATAACTTTTGAACAGGTTGTTTTAATTTAATGTGTGACACATCATTTCTTATGTTTCATTTGCATGCCATATACATATCCATTTCGGGCAACATATTTCATCGATTTACCCCATATTTAAGTTGTTTAATTATGTGAAGGCCAAGATGAAAATAAACTTTTAAAAAGGCCTAACTTGCGGTGTATTCGGAAACACAACTATGACAAGACTACATTTTCAAATACAACTATATACGTATAACATCAAATGTAGGTGTAAAAGAAATGAGTTGATTTGCTTGGACAATGCTCTATATAAGTAATGGTACAGGAGATTTAGCAAGAGAGCTAGATAATGCATATCAGCGTTTTCGCAATAGAAAAAATTGACATTAGAGCAAACCTTGGGATGAATGCCGTTACCAGCCTAATATTGTTACCCGGGAGAATGGCCAGCTCAAATGTAGCGCAGTAGTAGTAGTTAAATATTGCTTAACGACACTTTTCGGCACTAATGATCATCTAAGCGACATTGCAATACGTGAGAAACAGTACAGTCCGTTGATTAAATGAATGATGTAGAGATGATTATGTGAGGGTGGGGTGATAGGGCATTGTGGGTTATTGTGGGTTATTTTTATTCACTCCCTCTACAGGGGGACGATCCAATGATTTATACAATCAAACAAATTATTATAAGACCAAGGTTATGAAGATGAAAACATCATAATATTCTGATCTATAAGATTCACACCTGAAACTGAAAATTTTTATGGCATTGCTATGGATGACACAAATGCTGCTGGTGGGGCTGCTGTTATTGTCATTTTAACAGTTCGAGCAGATGTATCTAGCTAGGATATAACTACTTCACCAACTTGTCACTATTCAATGGCAATGGCCTACGTACTATTAGCAAAACATCAGTTTTTTCTCTTGTGCGTATCAGACAGTTCTGAATATTGCCAACATAACATTACCATACTGCAGAAAAAATTATCGTGGGTGTAATTTAAGCAATTCCTCGGTGATACAGATACAATTTTTTAATCAATGGACAATGCAGTATATGTATATTTACATGGCCTTCTGTAAGATACCCTTAAATTTCATATGAATTTCTGCTTCCTCTCAGTCTGAAGGTGTCAGTACAGAAACCAAATACAAGAATACAACATATATAAAAGTAAATGTAAACAGATAATAACAGACAATAAATATTTTTTGTCCAGTTCAGAGTACATGACTGTATTTTTTTAAAGTGAGACGTGGTGCCAGGAAGAACAGAGGTTATATAATAAGGGTTATGATACAGCAAAGGAAAAAGAATATTTGCCTTGGAGACAGTCCACCAAGAAGAAGAGAGATACCCAAGTAGTTTTACACCCATACATGAAATTGCATCTCATTGGGTTCCTCACAACACAGAGCTGTGTCATAATTTAATTACATTACATTTCCAGTAGGTGTGATACCACACATTTCCCTTTCTTTACAGGCAAAATGTTGCTTAGTAGCAAGGAGGTGGATACCGCATCTTTTGAAAAAAACATGAGAACATATCAGAGACTGTCACAAACTAGAGTCAGAGGCTGTCACAAAAAGTTTACAGATTATTAAACAAGGGGCTCAACTTTTCTTAACTTACCGCCACCAACAGAAGACACATTACATTAACATGTGAATTAGCATTGGCCACACTGATACGTCATATTGCAAAACCAGACATTTACACGCCACAACAATATAATTATGGGAGATATGTTGCAGATTATTCTGCTGCCAATTCTATCTACTCGATCATTTTTTAGAGCAATAAACGAAACTATTTTTGTTACATTGGATGTCTATACAAGGGATATAGAAACCATGTTGGCCTACACTATTTCAAAACTCATAATGATGAGTCAGGCAGCGATTATTCTGTGGGTTTTATATGCGTTCTGTTCTTGTTCACATTCGTCCATCCAATACATTGTTCAGATAATTTATGTTATACTGATCAAATGTATTTAAAAGTTATCTTCATCGGTCAATCAATTCCTCAGCAGGTGCCCCCATTTATTCACTGTGCTATCAAGCACATAGTTTCCGAGAGTAGGTTTATCATAAGAATAATATAACAGCTACACTTTTATTTTGTAATATTCCTTTTTAATGTTATATTTTTATTAAACAAAAAATAAGAATACTGACGATTTCAGAAATAATATATGCTAATTGTAGGCATGGGTAAATATTGCCAACTCTGAAAGATCGACCAAGTGCTCATTTTGCACCACTGCCATTTTGTCAGTTGATATATACATTTTGTCAGTTGATGGTGATCATATATGTTGTTATAGATACATGTTTAATATGCATTTAATTTAGGATAATATCATTTTTAAGAAACAAAATTTATGTAAGTTTTGTTATTTATCATAGTTATGATGAACGTCACGAGATTATATTAACTATATTTATTATTTCCTTAAAACATATTACGCAGTATAGTAGACATTTTTATTTTGAAAGAGCGTTGATTGTCAACAATGTTTTCATTATTGATTTTTTTGATCATATGAACTATTTCAGTGGTTTTGTTTTAATTTAAATACTTTTATAAATGGCTTATATAACTTATAAAACTTTGCTTGCATTTATCTTTGCTGACTATTTGCGCTTCTATGTCTATTGGGTTAAAGATTATAAGGTTAACATTAACCTGTTTTGACTTTGCTGTTATTTATCCTTCACAGTAAGATTAAATAATGAAACTATTTCCAGAATATGGTGCGTCATTTACAAAGTGTTTTAATATTAAATAAATTACAGAATTGTGTTCTGTGCATTACTAAAATATCAGAGATATGTGTCAGATAAGCATTGTGACAAAAACTAATATTGTTGAATTACTATTCAATCACTCACTCGGAACATGATCTACCGGTCCCTTTTAAATTCAATTTGACCTTGACCTTTACCCAAAAGACTCGAATATGCCAACAATCAATAAAATAGTGCCAGAAATGGACTTAGCATGCTAAAAACCCTTCGAAACTATATGTCACACATGAAATTCAAAGAAACAGTTAAAAAGTTATATGTGAGAGATATTTATAGCGGCCATTTTGGATTTTACGTTTAGAATATAATAATGTTCCACTCAATACATTTTGGTGTATTGTTAAGATATTACTCCCGGACGACTTAGAAATCAGATAAGAAAGGTTTCATAACTATTGCAATTTGTGTCAGATGTATCCACAGGTTGCCCGGACTATTTGTGAAACTTGGTTGAGCAGCTACATTATAATTTGGTTTCACCCCTCCCAGCCATTCACGCACTGAGCGGGTGTGACACTACGTCGAGCAAGGTGGGTCCTAAGCTTTCTGGAATAAAATCGTCTCTAGATCTTTCCCTACTGGACGGGTTTGGTGTGGAGGAGCTGTCAGCAGGAATGATAAATAAAGCTGAACAATTTTTTCTATCTGCTTTAAAGAAGACTGATTGTTTGAAGAGTATCGTTGGGAGCAGTATCACAACTAGTACTCCAATTCTGAGAAACGCAGTGACGTCACTCGGTGAAAACAAGGTTATATAACAACCCTCCGCCATGCTTCATTCTGTGAAACGCAGTCACGTCACTCGGTGAAAACAAGGTAATATAAGAACCCTCCCCTATACTTCATTGTATAAGCCAGCTCAGTGAAAACAAAAGAGGTTGAGGTCATTGAGTTTCACAGAATAAAGAACTAAACTTTAACCAACTTGTGTGCTGCTTCTGAACTATACAAGAACATATTAAACGGATCTGGTATCAGGCCCCAACCCCCTCAGTCACCATATTAGATCCACTCCAGTATGGGTATGAGACGATAGAGGTCGGCATCACTTCCAGTACCTCCTAGGCCAAATGATCTACCTCCGCCATGCAAATACCCGACTTCCTGTAGGCCTATCAGCACCAAAACGTGCACATGCAGACAAATGAACATATAATGTGTTTTATTTTGTTGTTGTAGCAAAGGAAGGAAATATAGCAATCCACATAATTAGATCACCAACCTTATAATTACAATTTTCAAAATGTATAATAGATGAAAAAGATACTAAAATGTTTTTAATAGCGGTTGTTTTTTATGTTAAATTCCGTTTTTTTCCAAATACCTTGAAAACCATTGATTTTTTTATATCAAAATGTTTTAATAACCCCCCATAATGTGGCAATTGTGCAAATTTTGAGGGGTCACACGCCCTTCTAGGTTCAATAGTTTAAAAAAGACAATGCCATCTGCCGTATGTAATTCGCCTAAGGCGAGGGGGGGGGGTCATTTTACATATTTCGGCGTCTATGGAAAATGCGCTACCAACCCAAAAATGGCCTCCAATTACTTGATTTCTGAAGTGTTTAGGCGTGGACATAAAGGTGCATACAAAACCACTATCAGCTACTCTAGTACTAATATTTCATAACTTTATTTCATATAATTCACCCTTGATGCAATATCTTCAATATATTTATGTTTTTGAGCAAAGTAGGTATACTTGTACCAATCTTTGTTAAGTACTGTGTATTTAATTTCTCACTTTTTAAAATATCCGATTTTCACTTATACGATGCACACTTGGTCAATTATTCCCCGGCTATTTTCAATGTAACTAACACTTCCTGAAACATTTTCAACTTTTTTTTTTTAGATATTTGACAGAGTGATACATACTTGTGAACAGTTTTTTCAAGTTTTCTGAGTAGCGCTTACTTGATATTTTTCTATTTTCACTCTCCATTTTAATAGATTTTAATTATTTAATTTTTTCTCGAAGTAAAATTTGTTAGAATATTGTTTCACTTGGTCTAGGTGATGTACAATCATAAAGCATTGCTCACTATTGACGACATCTTTCACACTTAGTCAAATGTTTTCTGACTTTTTTATATGTATCTAACACTTGTTGAAATGTATTAGAATTTTTAAAATAAGTTATACATACTTACTTCACATTTTCCCAATTTGACGAAACGATAGTTTTACAACTATGTGATAAACACTTGGTGAAATATTTTTCAGCTTTTTTCTATGTGATAAAAAGATGTCCAACATGCGACTTAATAATGAACACGTAATACAAATGTTTAGGCTTTCGTCTAAGTTATGACATATCTGCCACTTGTTTCAAGTGACACGTGTTAAGATATCCCAAACATATTGTCTGAGTGATGTATACTAGTAAGTTAACCACATACAATATAACTCAAAAACTATTTCACCTATAAACTTGGTTCTGGTGTCATCAGAAAGAGCGATCAAGTATCTTTAAATTGACATTGTTAATGAAAGGGATCAGAAGATGAAAATTCAGGGTCAGAATCATTCAGTGTGGCATACAAATTGTATGTTACGTCATTTAACAAAGCTAGGACCCGAGCCAGAAACTAAATATTGGATGTGGAGAAAAACAAAGGGCCATAACTCCCATTAGATCTCACTGACTAACAGTGCACCTTATTAAATACAAAGAAACTAAACGGGCTGGAAAGGTCGCTTATATAGTAAATTAAATTAGCTAAAAATAGAAGTAAACGTAAATGCTATGCACTCAGTCTATATAGACTATGACTCGACAAACATAATTATGAAACCTTGGTTAGACCTCTGTTTTCGACATTGCCCCAACATTGTATCAGCCTTGAGTTAACGCATCGTATTTTTGGTACTTTGTGTTCTAGGGAATCAGAAGACAGGTTAGCCTACATCTCTGCCCATCAGGCCAACATTAAAAAACGCTTATGTTTGATTCACCTCGGATGCTCTACCCAATCACATCTCAGCATGTTTAGCAATTTTAAACTTACTGACGGCAGAAACTAGCATGTATGTCAGTTGGAACCCAGCAAACACGATGAATTGGACCATTCCTAGAGCAATGTTGGCCCACGTATCCGACGCTAACCCAACAACACCCTAGCATTGGTTCAATGTCTCGTGCTTGCTGGGGAGGCGGTAGTTCGAAAGTACTGTTCAGATTAGCTGGAGAGGTGATCACTCAATGTCGGTTCAACATTAAACCAACATCCTCTAACTAGAAATGCAAATTGTTTTTTTTAACTGCAAGGCTTACATCGCTCATTTTTGTTCTTCAATCCTTCATTAATCTTTTTTAGAAGCCTGGTTTATGCAGATGATGCGCTGTCATCCTTGCCATAATTCCTCAGCATTTAAATGACGTCTAATTTCAAACGGAAGACATTCCCAACCAGTAATATTAGCCATTATGTTGCTTGGATCGTATATACTACTTCAAGCAGATGTTCAACTAATTTAAATGACACTGGAATTTATAAAATAGTTCGGAATAGATGATCAGGTAATTAATTAATTAATTTGAGTTGGCGTTTAGTTTTCAGAAATATTTTGCGAAATTTTAAGCTAGTAATTGCTCTAACAATTCCAGCTTAAAATGCATGAAAATGTCCAGCAGCACAAGGGTCAATTGACCATCTACCTGCTAGTAACGCATACATCCACACAACATTAATTACAATTAGAAAATATTTTTTGTGTAGCGAAAGTGAATGGCATGTAAATGTTGTTTGCTTTATAATCAAAACTTAGGCCTGGATATCAATACCTTTTTGACGTTCTGTTACGATGGCATTCAGAACCACATCTTGGTATTTACGCGGGATAACCATTAGACGTCAGAATCTGAAGTCAAACCCCGTACTATATAAGTTAAAATATTTTTAATGATCGTAGTCCCATGACATAGTCAGAATCTGACTGCCATAGACGTCAGATTCTGATTTCTGGAGTCGATCCCCGCACTGTATGAGTAAAAATATTTATAATCGTCGTAGACCCAAACCATTGGTATTCAAATGAATCGGAAGAGCTAACTGAGACATTTATGATGCTTTCAAATAAAAAAAACCTTTGTACAAAAAACTACAAAAATATGTCATTTGTACTATTAAACTTTTACGCGTCAAGATATCTTATTTCATTTTTCACCAACTTAAACGTAGAATCTGGCGTCTATGGGTGTCAAAATATGACGTCTAAAGTCGATCCATGCACTGTAAGAATAAAATATTTATAATGGTCGTAGACCAATAACCCTGGTATTCAATTGATTCGGAAAGAGCTAACTAAGAGATTTATGATGACTTCAAATTGGAAAACAACCTTTGCTTTTCATGATTTATGACAAAATATATATTTTGACGCTGTAAGTTTTTAATACTACATGTTTATCTGTTTATGGCAGACATCACTGGTGGTGGTCTGACATACAAAGTCAAACAGCAGTAAGTAACAGCTTACTTGAAAACTAATCAGGTAGACTTTGAAGCGCTGAAAAATGTTCTGTATTAACTATGGAGACCAAAGGGTTATTTAATAATTACAAACCATCATAAATGTTCTATTTGTATTCGGCCATGTATTATAAATATTTTACTATTTCAGTGCTGGGATTGACTTCTATGGATGTCAGATTCTGCCTTTTAAAGTCAATCCTGACTTTAGACGTCTGGGACCAACATCAAATCAACATTGGGTTAACGTCTTATGCCTGCTGTCGTCCTCTACGATGCCGTGGACTGATGCATTTGCATCACCCGAAAAATTCAACATGGTGGTGACCGAGAGCGACATCAACCCAAGTTCCGAAAAATGTCTATAACTTATTAATGACTGTGCGAGCTGTTAGCTGAGAATGCGGGCATGTAATTGAAATGTTACTGATTAAAAAAAACTATTTTCGACCTGATTATTCGAGGGCAAGTCTTAGGTATGACCATCCAGATAAATGTCCCACGTTTTTGTACGGGGTCAATCTGTGGCTGAAACCTATTTCAGACACTGGGGCTACGTGCTGGGATCCCACGATGACACGTATAATCTCGTATTTCCCCGGATGACGTTGTAATCACGTGATGTCACGTGATTACCCTGTAAGTTTGATTGCCGAGAAACGGATACCCGGGATTCCTGTAAATTCATTATCTGGATATCTCCCGGGGAGATTTGCTCTGTGATGAGAAGAGCTGGCCAACAGACACGATATGCTAGGCCAATGATTAGTTAATGATGTGGCAACTTTACGGACGGCGGGGCAACATTAACTCAGCATTGCCTCATGTGTGTTGTAAGCTGTGGACAGACAGCGGAATTATACAAACTGTAAAACCTTATGAGAACTGTAATATCTTATGATAACTGTATATGTAAAATGTTATGAGAACTGGATTATCTAATAAAAACTTTTACGTCTTATGATAAATGCACATTTAATATCTAATGAGAACTGTACAATATTATGAGAACTTTAAAACATTATGGGAGCTGTAAAACCTTATCAGCACGGAATATGTAAACCATATTAGATAAGGGGAGCTGTAAGATATTATAAGAATTGTAAAGCCTTATGCAAACTATATGGCAGTATGGTACCGTTATCAGCACATAATAAGCCTTATGCAAACTATATGGCAGTATGGCACCGTGATCAGCACATAATAAGATCCTGTGAGAATTGTAAAACATTATGATAACTATGGGAAAGTATGGTACCAGTTATTGGGTCTTATGAGATCTGAAAAAACCTCGTGGAAATTAAATGAGGTGATGTAATATAATATAAGATAAAGCAGTGGGATTATACGTTCACCAACTTATTATATGATTTGGATTAGAAATAGAACATTATATTCTTATTAACCAAAAGGCAAAACGTGCCTTCCAGGCAACATATTTTGACATACCAAAACATTAACGACAAACATGTCAGGAGAGAAAATCTGTAACCTATTGATAAAATATAACATAAGTTATACGGAGCGCGCAGTTATTCAGACCTTAAATGTTCTAAGTCATTATAAATAGTGTAGTCAAATTCAAAAGATGTACCAACCTCGATTCTAAGCAACGAATAGAAATTGTATACATTCAGTAACTTGAAAGGTGAAAGGTACAAGCGATTATCGACAAACGTTATGACAAATGATATGACGTATAGTCAGACATGTGCATTCATCCTCGCGTTCAATTATTGCTGACTTCAATAAATGTTATTAAGGCAAAAGAGGGTATAGGCTTATAATATAATATATGCGCAAATGAATGCCAATATGATCAGGATATAAGCCAAATGAGTCAGACTAAACGTAGATTATACTAAATTACTGTGTTTTGGATAGCGCGATGTATCTATAATATAGTCATGGAAATTATCGTGTACATTTCTCTTTTATTATTTTCCATAGTGTCAGTTTGATCTCATCGTATAATTGGTCCGAGTCTAAATATTATATATTTTATATTTCCTTTTAGAATACTTAATGTCAATCAAAAACTTGATGTGATACATTATTTTTTAGTTATAACTAACAAACACTCAACGGATGTAAAACATCGTAGTGGTCATAAAATGTCAATACATTTTAATTTTGTATATCGGTATATAACTCTTCAGCTCGCTACCCAAACCAATTTCAAACCATATCAATAACGCTTACATATAATATTGCTACATCTTATATCTAAATTACCATATATTATATCATACCAAAACCTCTTACTCTTCAGCAATATCAATTACCTCCCTATCAATACATATTATTTCCTGATGGAGATACCGTATGTATCAATACATCCAATAGCAAAATATCTATTAATACATGACAATTGTGCAGGATACAGGTTCAAGTTATAGAATATGAATGACCAAGAGAACACACGTCTACATAGTTTGCTGCCAAATCATAAAGAGAGCCGACAAGCATGATTTTATTACAATATAATGCATACATTAATATTCATGTCAAATCTAGTTCATCAGTCACCAGGAGTGAAATCGCATTATATACATTTCTCCTGACACTCCCGGTGTCATATATAACAGTTATTACTCCTTTTTGTCTGGCTTCTATAGCGGCTTGTTGGGTAGGTTCACGCACATCAGATGAACTTGCCGTTTGTTCCTCTGATTCACGTAGTGTATCATATAATTCATTTGGATACACATTTGTACTAGGTCTGTTAGTTAAGCCATATTTGGTGCGTATGTTGGCATATCTCACCATGTCGTCGCCACCTTTATTTAGTTCGGTAACATTATATACATTTCTCTTGACAATTTGTATGAATACGTATCTTCACTTTCTACAAATTATTTTGTTATGTATTTATCGTATATATCAATACATCCAATATTGAAATTGTATTTATTTACCTACTACCCTGATTTGCAGATTTTGTTTCAGTAATTTTACACCAGGTTGACACAAAGGCTAAAAGTGACGTACAGTAAAGCTACGTGAATCACCATACCAACATAATATGAATAATATATAACTTTGATACAGACTATAATTTGTGTGGCGTATTCATTTTAAATAATCTGCAGCCTATAAGAATGCATCGCGACGTGTATGGGGTGTAGGGTGAGCAATTAGAATAGTCTTGAATGCACGACCTTCAGCTGTGACCTTCCATCAGCTAGACTACACCCCCATTTTACTTCATTAACCAATTACATTCCGTGGCTTCTGTGACAATAGAGGTCTCTTTATATCGGTCGTTTCTGGTGATTTAGGCCTCAATGGTCGTTACATTGACAGCCCTCTAATGAAGACGAGTTGACATCTAGGACCAGAATCACTGAATCAGATGCAGCACACGTGATTCACAAATTCAAAGAGATTCAGTGACTGAGCGATATCCGAGCAAACACGAGACATTGAGCCAATGTTGGTTTAATGCTGCTCCAGCGTAACAAACGATGGCCCAACATTAAACCAAAATTGATGTCGCCCAACACTCGTATGTGCTGGGGATGGTACAATGCTAGCAGCACTACCAACAAACACAAGACATTGACCCAATGTTGGGTTAATGTTGGGTCAGCATCGGCAATTGTGGGCCAACAATAAATCCACATTGGGTGAATATCTCGTGTTTCCTGGGTTACAGCCTAGATATTCAGAGGATACAATACATTACACCAAATAATCTGGCATCAAAGACTGCACATAGCAACACAGACAATAACAATCCTTAGAACCTACACCAAATAACCCGGCATCACGGTAGCGTGCTCGACCTCAGACCACCAGGGCTCGAATTTCGAATCCTGTGTCTGGAGGACAGTGTCATCTCAATCATCTCACCATCCTCAGTAGGTTCTCCTGGCCCAGTTTAGCCTATATGTGCACAAAGGTGGCCTAAAGCCCGATTCATTTCATTTACATTTCATTGGCGAGTGCATTTTTAGTAGGAAGGAGCAAACAGGCTTATGTGAATCCTTTTCAATGCTGAATTAAAAGCAGCTGCATGCTCAAATAATATACGCTTAAGAATCGGACGATGTAATTAGAATAAAACAATATGGCTGCAATCGGCGATTTAGATTTTTTTAAATGTTGACATAAAAACCCTATATTCTCAAAAACCCTATGACTATAAGACATATATCAGCCGTAGTGTGCACAACGTGTCAACGAGTCTAATTTTTTTGAGAAGGATAGGCTGTTTTAGTGGCCCGACACAAATGTCAGCAGCATATTATCAATATATGACATCGATGGATTTAATCCTTCGAACTAAAATGACCATCTATATAGACATCGTGGTAAGTATCTTAAATTTGATTATGTCTTTTTATGATTTGAAGTGCACTCCAAATCAACACGGGGTCGACGGATGCAGCTTTTGTGAAGATCCAATAAAACAGCCTATCGCCCGAAATTGTTATTATTGTTATATTCATGTTTGAAGGTCAAAAATCAAATGCAAGACAACTACCAAAGACTACAATGGATGGAATATGCATATATATTGTCATCATCTTTCCACTTTCTAAGATAAAAGGCAAATAATCTAAGGTAATATCTCATTTTCGACTAATTTTATTAAGTGATATCATTGTAAATGGTAGTTTTGCATTCTAAGGTCTTCTAAGTCAAATCTTAATTAGTTAGTTATTAATTATTAGTTATTAATTAGTTAATCAGGTAATCAATCAATCAATCAATCAATCAATCAATCAATCAATCAATCAATCAATCAATCAATCAATCAATCAATCAATCAATCAATCAATCAATCAATCAATCAATCAATCAATCAATCAATTAATCAATAAACAATCAATCGATCAATCGATCAATCGATCAATCAATCAATCAATCAATCAATCAATCAATCAATTAATCAATAAATAAATCAATCAATCAATCAATCAAACAATCAAACAATCAAACAATCAATCAATCAATCAATCAATCAATCAATCAATCAATCAATCAATCAATCAATCAATCAATCAATCAATCAATCAATCAATCAAGCATGCAAGCAGGCAAGCAAGCAAGCAAGCAATAACTTAACCAATGAATCAATATATTAGTCAATCAGTCTATCAATCAATAATTCAATTAATCAATTAATCAACAAATCAGTCTATTTATTAATCAATCAATAATTTATGAATCAGTCCACGAAAAAATGAATAAATGAATCAATCAAATTATTAATTGATTGTTTTCCTTTTCGCGACAAATATGCAACATCTCTTTCTGATGAAGACAAGACAGCAATTGTGCCAAAGTGACCAGTGCTCAGGATTCATGAATGTTGTCAGATCACGTGTGAAGTCGACCCTGGTTAATTGTCCCCAAGCGGGTAAGAGATTGATGTTAATGTGGTATATAAGACACCCATGAGAGCAACATCACCAATTAGCAGCAATTGATGACATGTATATGAATAACATTACCATTAAACATAGCCTAACCTTTTGTATCTCAGATCTTAATATATAATAAATTAGCTTATACCCACGCTGTTTAGTAATATCTTCCTTATATCATATATCATTTATTTATAGTATATATATATATGTGAGCATATATGTATATTATATTTTATATTATAGTTAAAATGTTGAAAACTAGACATAAAATATGACGCTATGTCAGATGCTTTATAAAGTCATCAGTATTAATAAGAGTGGGGATATTTGTATGGGTGACAGTATCTTGTGGTGCTTGTTTATAACCTCTTTGCACGTTTGAAGAACAATCACTGATTAGTTTATTTATAACAATTATCTTTACCTGTACACATTAATAAGAATGATAAAGTATGCCTATATATTGTGATTTTAATAGATAACTAGTTATCTGACCTTTAGCCTAACAGGACGCATTGCATTCCATGCCAAATACCAAAGAGTAGTCATTGATCACAGAAAGTTTGTGTGCGTAGCCATTGAGGTTATTTATAGGAAAGGAAGCCAGTCGGATAATTGGAGATTTTTTGTCCAAACTGCCAGCTTTTGAATAGGCTCTATAATTAGTAGTACCATGACCTTTCTGAGAGACCCACATTGTTATGGTTGACGTGGGATGGGCATTGTGGTCATCATGTAGACATTTTAGGCTGATGATAAAAGTCACATATATTGTGTCGTTTGTTGAAGTTTTATCAAAAGAAAAAGTTTCTTCCTGGCTCATTTATAAATATTAATTAATATTATTGGTATAATCTATGATCGAGAAGTCAAGCACATGCAAGTAGTCATAACACTTAACTATTACAGGTGGGTCGCAGATTAAGCAGAAGCAAAATTGACGAGACGTGTGTCAGCAGTTCAATTGTAACCGCGTGTAGCAAAATTAATGTCAAGTTGTCTTATCAGAGATAAGAGTTTTATGTGTAGGAGAAGTTTCAGATTATCATATCCTTATTGAAATTATCAATTTCTTACTGATGCATATAAATTTAACTTGTTTATCTTTTAGGTCCTATCAGCTTTTTGGTTAACAAATATCACGATTATTAGAACTACCTCCAAATTGTTGTCAATCACAAGTATACTCATTGATATATGTTGATATATAACTTGTCACTATAGCTGTTCATTCATTTGTCGTACACATTATAATTAGTTGTGTCCTACTTGGTACACACTTACACTTGCTGCAACGTTGGGAGCGGAGAGAGGAAATATTTCTCAGAAAACCGGTCTACACCAAACGGGTATTTACCCGCGAAGTCTCTACCATTGCGCTACGTTTAGCATTTTCACTGCTACGTACGACTATGGTTGTTTTTAATCCGTTTTATTAGTTATTGGGAACGAAATGTGTAGACATCAAGTTTTACTAATGGTGGGTCTGAAATTAAACAAATATGAGTAGCTCTCACCCACTTGAAGTCGTGGGTCGCGGTAATGAGATACAACTTTAAGTGGGTGGAAATCTGACATAGGATATCTTCAAATGATAAGGATGGCCATTTTCCACAAAATTAATTTATGTTCTCTCCCTTCTTTCTTTAGTCATCTGACTTTTAAAATGGCAGCTTTGCTGATATGTATACACCATGTATGAATACATTTTAATAAATAAATAAATGATCTGACTTGTGAAAGAGTTTCCCTTTTAATTTAAAAGGTGTCAGCCTATTTTAACCCCCCCCCCCCCAAAAAAAAAAAATTGCATATTAACATTGAATGGACTATTTCTGTTTACTTTCACCGTGCTCGCGTATCTGTGAAAATATCAGCAATTTATCAAGCATGCCAGAGAAAAAAGCGGGACAAATTCCGTCTCCGCACCTTATAGATGATATATCATAGTAAAAAACAATATAAATGTATGTTATGGCTGTTGTAACAAGTTCTGTGTGTGACTTTGGAGAGTAAATAAGTGAAAATGTGGATGATCGTTATGACCGAGCGTACATGTGCAACATAAGTGTTGCATCACGCAGTTACCAAAGGTTAGTAGCACTGTAGAACAGTTGCATCACAAATCGCCAACAATGCTATAATATGGAAATACCATAACCCTTTACTTGCAATTTATTGCTGTACCATATATAAAACCTTGACACTTGACGATTTAGAGTAAGTGTCGGTGATATATTCGTCAGATAGACAGAAGATGAGAAGTTTTTGTTTTTTAATTAAAGATATCTGTGAATTTGGTGATACCAGAACAGTAGATAACTGCACATCTATTTTCAAAACGATATATATAGCATGAAAATATCTAGACAATCTACTAGTCAGTAGATTTTCTAGATAATTGTATGCCAATTTCCAATAAAACAGCCCTGATAAATACATAAATAATGATCATCACAAGCTACAGCCTCTATTTTCATATTTTTTATCACAACGATGTCTGTACTAATAGCCTCCTAGCTCAATATTGTGTCGCACCACCGGAATCCACAGCTTTAACTATTGTAATGCTAGGACCCTAAATATATGATTCCAAACATGTTCCCGAGAAAATTAAAAGTTTGAGACAAATACTTGGCTAATCAAATAATTTAGCTTAGGGGTCTTGTCAAGTTATAAAAAATCCGAAAATCCGAGAAAAACTCGGATTGATCAGACCCCACACACCCACCCGCCTATTCATTTTTTTTTTTGAAACAATTGGAAACCTGAAAACAACACAAAAAAACACACAAAAAACACAAGATTTATAAAAAAAATCCGAGTTGGGGCTTAACCCACCAACCCACTCCAAGTTTTTCTCTGATTTTTGGATTTTTTTTACTTGACAAAACCCTTTAGTATATGCCTATTTCTCAGAATTTTTTTTTTTAAATTTGAAGCTGGAAATTGCGTGAGCAATTCCAGCTTCTAATGACGAAAAATGGAAACAAACCATTCCGACAGCTAGGGTTTAGTGATTTGAATATGTCTGCGAAACTCAAGTAAGATATGCATAATGAATCAATTGTCAGCTGTACGCATATTCTAGTCATGTAGAGAGAGATAATAAAAATGTCAGATATATTGACAGATATGCGATCAGAACCAGCGAACGTGTAACATCAGACCGACTGTGATGGATGACAAAAATGTATAAGATTCTGAATGTATTATGCAGGCTTCCAAATTGCATAGATTACATTATAATTTATTTGATTTTTTTAACAAACCCTAGGCTAAGTCACTTTTACAGCTATTTTTTGGGGTACCATAGGACAAAACAAAACAGTTTTTCTAAATTATACTTAGACAGTCACTGTTTGGTCAATGTAACTTTGTGGAATTGAAGTATACATTTACGATCCCAGCAAACATGAAGTATTGGCCCAATGGTTTTTTAATGCTGGCACACCGTCTGTAACGCTGGCCCAACAGTAAAACACCTCGGGTCAAGATTTCCTGTGAGATTTAAAATACTTCGATTTTTAAAAAATGTAGCTTTCGCTGGTATCTAGGTCCTCAGGATTTAGACCTGATGCCACCTGCAATAGCTGCTTTCAGGATTTAGACCTGCTGCCACCTGCAATAGCTGCTTTCAGGATTTAGACCTGATGCCACCTGCAATAGCTGCTTTCAGGATTTAGACCTGATGCCACCTGCAATAGCTGCTTTCAGGATTTAGACCTGATGCCACCTGCAATAGCTGCTTTCAGGATTTATACCTGATGCCACCTGCAATAGCTTCTTTCAGGATTTAGACCTGATGCCACCTGCAATAGCTGCTTTCAGGATTTAGACCTGATGCCACCTGCAATAGCTGCTTTCAGGATTTGGACCTGATGCCATCTGCAATAGCTGCTTTCAGGATTTAGACCTGATGCCACCTGCAATAGCTGCTTTCAGGATTTAGACCTGATGCCACCTGCAATAGCTGCTTTCAGGATTTAGACCTGATGCCACCTGCAATAGCTGCTTTCAGGATTTAGACCTGATGCCACCTGCAATAGCTGCTTTCAGGATTTAGACCTGATGCCACCTGCAATAGCTGCTTTCAGGATTTAGACCTGATGCCACCTGCAATAGCTGCTTTCAGGATTTAGACCTGATGCCACCTGCAATAGCTGCTTTCAGGATTTAGACCTGATGCCACCTGCAATAGCTGCTTTCAGGATTTAGACCTGATGCCACCTGCAATAGCTGCTTTCAGGATTTAGACCTGATGCCACCTGCAATAGCTGCTTTCAGGATTTGGACCTGATGCCACCTGCAATAGCTGCTTTCAGGATTTGGACCTGATGCCACCTGCAATAGCTGCCTTCAAGATTTAGACCTGATGCCACCTGCAATAGCTGCTTTCAGGATTTAGACCTGATGCCACCTGCAATAGCTGCTTTCAGGATTTAGACCTGATGCCACCTGCAATAGCTGCTTTCAGGATTTAGACCTGATGCCACCTGCAATAGCTGCTTTCAGGATTTAGACCTGATGCCACCTGCAATAGCTGCTTTCAGGATTTAGACCTGATGCCACCTGCAATAGCTGCTTTCAGGATTTAGACCTGATTCCACCTGCAATAGCTGCTTTCAGGATTTAGACCTGATGCCACCTGCAATAGCTGCTTTCAGGATTTAGACCTGATGCCACCTGCAATAGCTGCTTTCAGGATTTAGACCTGATGCCACCTGCAATAGCTGCTTTCAGGATTTAGACCTGATGCCACCTGCAATAGCTGCTTTCAGGATTTAGACCTGATGCCACCTGCAATAGCTGCTTTCAGGATTTAGACCTGATGCCACCTGCAATAGCTGCTTTCAGGATTTAGACCTGATGCCACCTGCAATAGCTGCTTTCGGAGATTCACACATTTTAAATCAATGTTTAATGCTTAACCCTTTTAGTGTTCATTTTTTTATATAAACAATGGAGACCAAA
Organism: Flabesymbios commensalis; assembly: GCA_964017125.1. Taxonomy (NCBI): domain Eukaryota; kingdom Metazoa; phylum Annelida; class Polychaeta; order Terebellida; family Flabelligeridae; genus Flabesymbios; species Flabesymbios commensalis. Next base: position 74,220,647 of record OZ024912.1, on the reverse strand, counting down.
CGATCTTGTTCAATTTGAAATCATCATCAATATTTTAATTAGCTGTTTCTGATTCATTTGAATGTCTATGTTATGGGTTTACGGTCACTATAAAAATTGTCACTCTTACAGTACCGGGATTGATTTTTGACGTCAGAATCTGACGTCTACAAACGTCAGATTCTGACGTCTAAAATCGACCCCCGCGCTGTAAGGGTTATTGTTGGTAACTAGCTATGTGGCGCACGTACTCATAGTGTCATATGTTTTGTACAAAGATGATATGGATAACATTTCACGTCATTTCAAATTAAAAAAATATATGTATTTATTTATAAACTTGGCTGAGCTGGGACATAATATGTTTACAGATTCTGGTGACGTTGTGCGGGATAAATACGGCAGCCAAATGGCAGACGAAGCGTCAGAGTGATAAAACACACAGAATCTGAGCCCCACCCACACGTTCAAGAAAATGCGATGGATTCAAAATGATATTTTATGTGGCTTTAATACGAATGTACCAGTCACATTGACCTTTTTCTAGTGTGACCAATTATTTTTGAACGCGTTCGAAAGGTCTAGAATGTAGTCATGTCAGAATGCATGCAGAAGCTTTAGAATTTAAACCTAATCATTTTACCTGACTTGAAACACATTCGACCATAATGAGAATCCCTCATAATCAACAGCTCGTTTACACCTGAATGATCATAGCACCATAGGCCTACCATGATAATTGGTCTATACTTGATCAACAATAACTCTCCATTCCCGGCTCAGAATGTAGGGATCGGATAAAGAAAATAATGTAGTGGTGTGTTTTACAGTAATGACAGGTCTGTGAGATCAACGTCCTGTTATTTGGTCCGGATGTAATCAGCCTGACCTCAATCCGACGGGCCAGCGGACTTATATACCCGGAACGCGGCCATTACAAGCTTATGTGGGCCCTTGGTGGCACAAATAGGCCATAGGGTTGGGTCCGGTCGCAGACGTAATACTGATCATGTACATGATCATGACAGAAGAGAATGACGCAGCTAAAGACAACAAGGCCCGTCAGCAACGTGAATAGACCTCAGCCTCTAATCATCGTTTAAAAGTGAAAATCATTTGAAACAAGCTCACTTTCGACAATAGCCCGCCGCTATTATTGGAATTGTCGGTCAGCCCTTTTGAATTTCATAAAGTTTAATTTTCTATAGTATATATCTACCTGAAACTGCACATTGTTTTAATGGTAATCGGCTAGCTATCTGGTCCAGTTTTCCAGATATTACGCGCAAAAAATAATGACCGATAATAAGCCTTTTTAGCCGCCATGACCTAGTTTCTGTCCGAATCTCGCCCAATTTTATACTCATCCAAGGTATTAATGGAATTGATATATGGTATACATTTTGGACCGATACATAAAAAATGTTTAGTGAATCTCGTTAACGAAAACAAATTGTCGAATGGAAGTGGCCGCAAATTTGATCAAGTTGAATTTCTTCATGGTAGATATCCACCTGAAACTGCACATTTTGTTCTACAGTAAAGGTCTAGCTATCTGGTTTGATTTTCCAGATATTACACATATTAAATAAAATGAAGGCCGATAATCGGCCATTTTGGCCGCCATGACCTAGTTTCTGTCAAAATCTTGCCCAATTTCGAACTCATCCGAGCTATTAGTGAAATGGATATATGGTATAAATTTTGGAGCCAAATATAAAAAAATGTTGAGTGAATTGTGTTAACGAGGAAATTGGACGATCTGAAGTGGCCGCAGGTGGTCATTTTGAATTTTATCATGTTGATATTTTTTATGGTATATCCCTACCTGGAACTGCACATTTTGTTCAATAGTAATGGTCTAGCTATCTGGTCCGGTTTTCCAGATATTACGCATATTAAAAAAATAATGGCCATTTTGGCCGCCATGACCTAGTTTCTGCCTGAATCTTGCCCAATTTCTAACTCATCCGAGCTATTAGTGAAATGGATATATGGTATAAATTTTGGAGCGAAACACAAAAAATTGCTGAGTGAGTTGTGTTAACGAGAAAATGTGACGATCGAAAGTGGCCGCAGGTCGGCCATTTTAAATTTTATCATGTTGACAATTGTCATGGTATATCCCTACCTGGCACTGCACATTTTGTTCTTTAGTAATGGTCTAGCTATCTGGGCCGGTTTTCCAGATATTACGCCCCAATAATCGGCCATTTTGGCCGCCATGACCTAGTTTCTGCCCTAATCTTGCCCAATTTGGAACTCATCCGAACTACTAGTGAAATGGATATATAGTATAAATTTTCGAGCGATACATAAAAAATGTTGAGTGAATCGCGTTAACGAGAAAAATTGTCCATCGGAAAAAGACAAGGTCATAGGGGTCACAAAAAGGTCAAATGTGAAATTAGTCAAGCTTTAGTCATGATTAACTTGTATGTGAAGTTTAATGTGCATTGCAGTTATGCGGAACAAGTTATAGTGCCAAAAGTGGCGGACAGACAGACAGACGGACGGACGGACGGACGGACGGACGGACGGACGGACGGACGGACGGACGGACGGACGGACGGACGGACAGACGGTCGGACGGACGGACGGACCGACGGACGGACGGACGGACGGACGGACGGACGAACGCGTCTGTTGACGACAACTCTGTGAAACGCAGTGACGTCACTCGGTGAAAATAATGTTATATAAGACCCCTCCCCCATACTTCATTGTATTAGCCAGCTCGGTGAAAAAAAGGAGGTCAAGGTCATTGAGTTTCACATAATAGGCATCCGCCAAAGTTTTGGCTGAGGCCTAAAAAAGACAATTGCTTACTTGAAATGTAGGCATGTACTGCCGTTGTCCTTACCTTGTACGGCGGTCAGTTTGCCATTACTCGATGGCAGAAGAGAATAAAGTAGCTCAAAGACAGAAAGTGACGCCTGCTTGCTTGAAAATTAAGCATGTACTGCTGTTGTTTTTGCAATCTTGCAGCTCAAAGACAAACACAAGTAGCAGTTCATATGAAAATAAGCAGTTACTGCTGTTTAATTTTGCACGGCGGTCAATTTGCCAGTACTCAATGGCAGAAGAGAATTTAATCCTGCAGCTCAAACACAAACAGCAGTAACAGGTCACTTGAAAACTAAGCAGTTCCTGATGTTTATCTTTGCACAGTGGTCAGTTTGCCATGACTCGATGGCAGAAAAGACCATTGTAGCTCAAAGACAAACATCAGTAACAACTTACGTGAACACTAAGCAGTGATTGATGTTTGTCTTTGCACAGAAGTACATATGCAGAAGGCAATGCTGTAAGCTCTGCTTGAATAACACATAATCACATTTTTGTCGCTGATTTATTTATATTGCCCACCTTATAGCAAGGTGAATTTAAAATCCGGAAGGTCAGGATTCAAGTCCCAACATATTGTTGACGTAAACATTCTAAGAAATTGACAATAAACCATTTCATTTGAAACAGTGAACTAAACTCCTTCAGCGCAAAGACCGTCATTGGACTCGGGTTCTGACGTCTAACGATCCCCGCCTTGAAGAATTAACATATTTATAATGACCGTAGGCTTATACAAACATATTTCACCGTTGTAAGGGCTAACATACTGAGTCAGAATCATCCCCAAACTGACACTGAGTTTCAGACAGGGGCTGGATGATGTTAAAAGATTCGAGAAATTCCTTTGTTTGCCCTTTATACTGATTATATCTACTCAATTCAAACATTTAGTTGTTAATATTGTCTAAACGTGGCCCAAGAAACGTATTAGACATGGCGAGCAGTTTTTCATGGCATCACAGGTTGACTGTAGATCGCTAATGTGGGCAGGCAAACACAGAACAGGCGCATCGAGTGTTTTTCCTATAAGCCGCTGGACCAGCGATCACGCCGGCTAAATTATCCCATGCACTCACAGTAACAGATTGGCACTTAGTATATTTTCATATGGCCTATATGAGCACGATATAATTAATATCTTAGCCAATACAGGGAATCGACCTGATGTTTGATGCTTTAACCATTTCAGTGATTGCACGATTACAGCGTGTTCTAAATATGCCGGAATATTGATTCGGGCACTAGATACTTTTTTTCACAGATCTGAGAGCAAGTACATATCCCTCAGAATCTCAATCGTGTTGATCTCCGTTGATTTTTTAAATGTGCACATGAGTACAAGGGACACAAGAGTCGTTTTTTAAATGCAAGCACTTGAGCCCAGCCCCCTTGGGTTGTTGATAATGGAGGGAACTGGTTTTCCTCTGAGACGGGATGGCTATTATGTCGCCCCCCAAGAAGTGAGACTGAGCGTACCTGCAGTGGACAGAAAAGTAAGATATCCACATAATAACATGTGCTTTTTAAAAGCTTCATATGACAGTGTTAATTAATTGATTTTAAGTGTAGCTATGATTAGATTATGGATATTTTAATCTGTATATCTACCATTTAAAACATCAAATATTTTACAAATGTATTATATTGAATGTATGACAAGGCACATATTAAAAAAATAGCATGTTTGCTAATATGTATACACCCTGTATAAATATATTTTAATAAATAAATAAATAATAATAAATTAATAAATTAATAAATAAAGCTATGAACAGATCATATGGGTCACTGTAGTGTAAACCCCTACTTGAACTAAACCCATAACTAACAACCCCTTTTATCGTGTCTCAAGAGTAGATGTAATATTGTTATTTTGTCAAACTGAGATACTGGAGTACGAACAGACCTTATATAGACATAGATGGTTTCTAATGAGAATACAAAACAACGTATGCTTTTAAATGTTGAAAGCGTTTTCCCATTAAACACAAAACATCTGTATAACAGTTATGCAATGTTGGACCAACGTATTTCACTTTGGTCTAACATTGTATTTGTTATACAAATGTTTTGTATTTACTGAGTTGTTAACCATGTGGGAACATACATTTGAAAAAAACTCTACTTTTTTAAATTGTATATTTTTATCTGAAGTCTAGTGCGGTATGTCAATTTGGCCATTTCTGTTGCCCAAATTGATTTTATTGTTTTTATGGCTTCCTTAGGGGTCAATTAAGCCAAAAATTCTGGTGTTCAATTTTTTCCGCCCCTCAACCTCGTTTTATGGCACATTCAAAATGGCCGCCATTGAAATCACATATTTGACCATAAATTGGGTTCTAACACAGCTAGTCACGATTTTGATGTCTATACCCATCTTTTTGGGTATGAGGAATCCAATAGTCTTGTAAGTATTTGGATATTAAAGATAAAACACATTTCTCATGCGTTTTCGGTTATTTTTTGGTCGCGAATATAAAAAAGAAACACATTTTCAAACAATTATTTGGGAAGCTGTATTTAGTCTGTATTATTATAAACAGCACATTGTTGATGGTTTCTGAATGGTGGATGTTTCGTTGATGGACCGTAGAAATATTCAACCTAAAAATCGTAAAAGTGATAGCGTAGAAACCGAACAACTTCAATAACGCTGTTTGATACATTTCCTTGATATGCAAATTTTACAACAGTGACAGAGGATAATTATTACAACTAGTGTGCCTTTTGCGAAAAAGTACACACTTTTTGAGAAATGGATAGAAGGGGTGAAGGTCCAATCGAAATTTTAAAAATAATACAAAATAAGACAAATTGTGCGTTTCAGCAATGTTTCATGTGCTGTGAAACAAATGACCAGAATCAATCATCATGATCATTGCGCGTCATTGTGGTCCATCCCATCAGCAAAATTATTGCATTTTCAAATTTTCAAATTCTTAAATGATGCACAAGAAAAATAAATAAATGGGGGATTTTAATTCATCACAGCCCATGAGAAATATCCCCGTGTAAATTCCAGTCTTAATTGGAAATATTCTCCGAGATGCAGGGCCTACTCCGAGATCAACAATTTCATGAAACAATTAATTTAAATACTGACAGTTAAATCCCCGCGCCAGGAAATTATTCAAATGAGATGTGAAGCGAGTATTACCAATTAATATATAAATCTGTAACCTAACAAGGACGCCCCGCGGGGCAAAGATTACTGACTCTGTATTGCGTATACCTACAAATTCTGTTATTTCGGAATAGATTATTTCAAAATGGCCGAATGTCGTTAACAATGACACATTCAACAATACCTGGTTTGATTGTCATATACCCACTGCTGCATTTGTACAGGAGTCTGCAATGCTGAGCATTTTTATTATATCTGCATCCAATTTTGGTGAGCTCAATAATAACCCTTGGTGCAGGTGAACGAAGACATTTGACAGGAATGAAGATGCTATCTTTCACTTCCCACACATTTTGGTTCAAAAGGTGGGAGGTTTGACCGTCTGATAAAGAAGGTCTTGTCTCTCATTGACATGTAGTTGGCCCTCATAAGGTGTAGCTCAGGTAGGTGGTAGGCCAGAGGATGAGTACGTTTGACATACAAATGCTTCCATCATTCCAAGGCTTTCAATGTACCAATCTAGGGAGTGGGAGTTTCCGACTGCCATGTCACTCATGCATGTGTCCCGGGCTTGAACCCCGCTGATGTTGCGGGGGATTTTCAGAGAAATATCCTTATTTTTCCCCTATCAATGTGACTAAGTGATCACATTATTGGCGGCCTCGTCGAGTTTAGGTTGAAACCAGTGTGCTGACGATAATTTTGCACAAGCTTCCATATGCTCCTTCGCAATGTGAAAAAAATAGAAGAGAGAAGAAGATAAACAAGCTCTTTAAAATAATAATGTGTTGATATAATATATTTATGCGTGAAGCCAGGAGGCCAGTTAAGTTATATTACACAAGAGATGTTTCATCATGACAGAACAGTGATACACAAGCCATCTCCAACCAAGTTTAAGACAGGAACGAATATGCTATCTTTCAATTCGCACACATTTTGATCACTGGTGGGAGGTTTGGCCATCTGATAAAGTAACGTTATATAGGTCTTGTCTCTCATTGCCATGTAGTGGACATACGGTGTAGCGACAAGGCAGCTCAGGTGGGTGGTAACATCTCTCCTTCTATATCTATAGACAAGAAGAGTTGCTTGCCACCGTAAAGCTGGAATTGTCGTTAGGCCACAGAATTAGTACACTTGACATACAACATTATTGCTTCCAAAGCTTTCGATGTACAAATTTAGAGAGGGGGAGGCGCCGCATCGATAGAGTATCTGACTGCCATGTCAGTCATGCGCACACCCTGTGTTTGAAGCACGTTCATCTCAGTCACAGGGATCTTTCAGAGAAATATCCTTGTCTATCACCTGTCAATTTGACTAGGTGATCACATTAATGGTGGCCTCGTCCAGTTCAGGCTCAAACTAGTGTGTTGACGTTAATGTTGCGTCAGGCTACGCGGTGCCATATACTTCTTCATATTGTAAAACAATATAGAGAAGCACGTTAGATTACAAGATATTTAAAATAAATAATATGTGGATATAATTTGTGTGATGATTCATCATCACAGAAACTAACCAAATTTTAAAAGGTCCACTTCAATGCCTTATATGTGCTCAATAGATAGATATATTCCAGCAAAATGTTATCCAGCAAAAGAAATTTGATCATTTGCGATACGCCTATGTACAAAGCTTTTAAAAACATATTTCAAGAAGAAATATGCTACAATTTTCGGCAAACTTACTTTACAATATTAAAACTGATTTGCAATAAAGTAAAAGCTTCCACCGACGGTGAACGGACAAACCCGAACATATTCTGCTGTGTATAATTTCGCGGCATTACACAAATATTACTTTTGCTGCAGTACATATCTGATTTACTTATGCTTCGAATCACCCATTACCCAGTTAATGCATCAGTATTAGATTCAGAATTTGTCAGTATTTGAACATAATATATTATATCATTTGGTTCAATTCATACATGTTGTGGAATGCCTCTCATGTTAGTGTAGCCTGTGCAGAAAGAAAATGGATTCATATGTTGTGGAGAAACTAGTACAAGCTAAACTTATTATACGAAACAATTAAAATATTTATTAGACACACGACCCCTGGTCACGATACAACGTTCTAGAGTATGCTCCCATGATTGGAAGTAGCTCAGAGAGAGACATCATTAAGCATAGTACCTAGTGCTGACTCCACAAAATAATTGGTCCGAGGTGTTTTTGTATCACTCTTTTGTCACGATGAAACATCCCTTGTGTAATCACTCACACATGATCCGTGTCCAATAAAGCTGTCCTAGATCTAGACCGCTTATTGGGACACCTTATAAGCTTCTGACTTCATGAGTTACTTTCATGGTTTGATATGAGTCACTTGCATCATTCTGCAGAAAACTCAACGCAACGGGAACCAGTTCTAAACAACTTGTTAGTTGGGATGATAAAGTACATACATAATACTTAGTGAAAGTGATCATCAGTTTTTCAGCAATCTTGACTTCTGCTTTTCTAGAATGACTTCTCGCAGGTGATCTAATTGCATCATAATTTTTTTACAGAATAACATCTATCTACTACTGAGCATACAATATTCAAACACGCTAAAGTGCATTTGTTAACACGTGGGTTGGTTCAAAACACCGCGTTTCCTCTTTTCTGTATTTTCTTTCACACTCAATAGGTAATTTAGATTGGAACTGATTTACTGATACCTAGCAAAACATCTTCGTGGTTGTGAGTTGCTTGCTTCTTTTGCATAAGAAAATGAACCAAACCATTGAATGTTTCATGTGATCCTCTTAAATGCCAGCTAAGGTAATGGCCCGTTCCCCCCATTATGGCTGGAATCTATACGCCGATATTTCTCATAGGCTGTGATGAATTATAAGTACCCTTTATTTGTTATTGTGCATCATTTATAAATTTAAAAAAACAAGATCGAAAAATGAAATAATTTATGGATGGGGTGGACCACAATTACTCACCTAGATTAATTCTGATCATTTTTTTTAGATAAATATGAAACATTGCTGAAACGCACAATTAAGCCACAATGTGAGATAATTTTATTTTATTTCGAATAACATCGACCCATCCCACCCACTTTTTTAAATTATCAAATGTGTTTTATAAAAGCCACATTACCGTCAATAATAATTATCCTCCTAAATGTTTAAATGAAGGAAATGCATCAATCGTTATTGAAATTGTTCAGTTTCTACAATCGCTTTACGTCACTTTGGTGGACAATTTGGGGACCATTAACGGAACACCCATCATTCAGAAATCATCAGCAATGTGCTGTTCATACACACTAAACAAAGCTAATTGTTTGAATTTGAATTTTCCAATTCGAATTCGCGAGAAAAAATGACGGAAAACGTATCAAAAATGTGTTTTATTTTTAATTTCAAAATACCTAAATAGACATCCATATATTTTATGGGCACTATTGGATTCCTCATACCCAAAAACATGGTATAGACATCAAAATCGTGACTCTAGCTATGCTAGAGCCCAAGTTATGGCCAAATATGTGATTTTGATGGCGGCCATTTTGAATGTGTCATCAAACGAGGTTGAGGGGCGGGAAAAATTGAACCCCAACATTTCTAGCCTATTTGACCCCTAAGAAAGTCAAAAGACAATAAAATCAATTTGGGCAAGAACTTGTAATTTTAGGCCTATTTTTGACATACCGCACCAGACTACAAGGTCTATTTGGACCGCGATCAGACAATTTGTAAAATGTCAAATATGTAGGTATTATGTGGGGTAAACCCTTGAAGCGCTGATATAAACCAAGAGATAAAAGTGGGGGGTTTTCAATTTGAAATCATCATAAATCATAAATGTCTTGCAGTGGTACATTATCCAGAAAACAGTGCTTGGAGTGTAATGTTATATGGGCTATTATAAATATTTTAATTCTTTCAGTGCGGGGTCACAGGGTCACAAGTGTGCAGTGACTCCTGTTGGTCTTGGCACGGCTGTATAATCGCGGACATTTGATTGCAATACTGTTCTGTAAAGTGTAAAGGCAGTACATGCTTACTTGTATTGTAAGCATATACTACCTTTTGACGTTGCACGACAGAGTAGCATATACGTGGCTGGAGCAGAATCTAATAAAGCAGACTTGAACTCTAGATCGCCTAACCTTACGCCATTCAGAGCTGCTGTCACCCACGAAGCTGTGAGGTCCCATCTCATTCAACCAGATGATGACAAACACCTCTTGTTCAAGGAGCCTTTGTATCACATCAATTGGACCGGTAAATCCGGATCTGCTGAAAAGTGCTCCTCCGGGATCTGTGAAAGCTTTTAGCAGAAGCCTGTTACCGGGTCTGTTTAATTCTTTTAAACATCAGATTCTGACGTCTAATGTCGATCCCCGCGCTCTAAGGGTTGGCCCTTTCACTGCGAAGCGCGTCAGTCGTTTTTAATCTTTTGTTTTGCTTAAACTTCATTTGCTAGTTGCTCTCCTTAATGTAAGCATTTCGTGTTTAATTCGTTCTAGTAGCCAATTAAATCAATTAAGAATGAAATTAGTGTTTATACATCAATGTTCACACCCCGGAATTTGATGGTCGCGGTAGCAAGACACAACATCAAGTGGGTGAAAAATGTAATAAAACAACTTAGCGGGAAGGGGGTTAAATGATATTACAGTAGTTGTAATGATACAATAAAACCTCTATAAAACACATGAAATAGTCATTCGTACATCGAAGCATACGCCTATTCTGTATACTATGCCTCTTCGGCCGCCGTAGTCTCGTGGCTAGAGCTGCGGGCACAACATCGTGAGGTCGTGGGCTTCGAATCCTACATCGGAACTGGCAAACTGACCGCCGTGCAACGATAACAGCAGTAACTGCTTACTTTTCATGTGAGCTGTTACTGTTGTTTGAGCTGTTGTTTGTTATCGTTGTGCTGTAGGATTCTCTTCTGCTAGCCGTGTCGTCCTCTCTGAGGCCGCGGATTGATGTATTTTCTTTACCAGAAAATTCAACATGACGGTGACTTAGAGCGATCTCGACCCCAAGGTCCGAAAAATATCCATAACTTTTTAATGACGGTGCGACCTCTGAGCTGAGCATGCGGACATGAAACTGAAATGTTCTGATTCTAAAAGAAATATTTTTGACCTGATTATTCCCGGATATATTCAAATATGAAATGTCCCACGATTTTGTACGCGGTCAATCTGTGGCTGAAACCTGGGGCTAGTCTTCAGTCATCGAGTACTGGCAAACTGACCGCCGTGCAAGAACAACAGCAGTATATACTCACTTTTCAAGAGAACAGTTACTGCTGTATTGCTGCTGTCAAACCAGGTATACTAGGTCACACAATCACACCTGGTGACACCTAATAACATCCCCTGTAAATAAATACCCACAGAGGTCATTTAGGAACGCAGTTTTATTAGCACGATTATTGCTAATAAAAACCTGAGGTCATCAGACAGGTCTGGAGATGTACTCTGTCAAAGTTGGTTCGTTGATAAATTTATCATGTTCTATAAACGTTTGCCTGAGTCAACTTAAAATTTGACATTGCCAATAATTTGGCGAATAAAGAGGTCATACCTCATTGTTTATTTAGTATCAAAATACTGATTTTAGACATTATTACCGGTTTTATTTTTATTTTTTTCAAGTGTAAATTATATTTTAAGATATCTTAATCTAATTGCTTGGTATCAATAATACATAAAGGATATGGTGACAAAAGATAAAAAAAATGTTGCCACTCTGTTTGGTAATGTTCTGAAAAATAAAGCTCATGTGTACATACAGGTAAGATACTATCATCAAATGTTTGTTAAATGGTGGTGCAGCGAAATTCTATTGTAATGGAAATATCCTCAAACACATCATCATATGGTTTATAGAAATGATATGAGCTTACCTAAGCGTAGCCTATCAATAAATAGTATTTCAAACAGTATTTCACTACAATAGTTTTAAGCGTTTTTAGTTGTATAGTGAAAACAGAACAAGCCAGTGATGTTTACTTAATATTGGTTATTGCACTGGCATTTGTTCAACATCTCACATCTGTTTGGAAACCCCGGTAATAAAAAAGGTAAAGAGAGGGAATATAGTCTGATATCGAGACTGTGAACTTTTAAAGGCCATTTTACATTTATCCCTGGTGACGGAACCTGTTCATTCGCTTGCCATTTAAACTCCCTTTCTACTATTTCGGTGCTAGGAACCAATAAAACGCTGAAATATGTTTTATATAAGTCAAGAAACCAAAAAGTTTTATTTCCATTTGAATTCATCATAATTGTCTTAGTTAGCTCTTTTTAATTCATTTGAATACCTATGTTATAATGGGTCTACGGTCAGTATAATTTTTTTTGACAAGTAAAATGTACATCATTTATAGACATTTGCAAGACACACATTGTAATTTAGCTAAAAATGTTGTAGTTTTCTCACATGTTTGAGAAGCTTCAACAATGACCAATGCACACATGTCACATTTACATCTCTTCAGACTCTAAGACACAAACTGATGCCTTATTGCCAAAATCACCATGTCAGCAGTGGACGCGACTGTTATTGATATTATGATCCCCCTGATATGACAGTACTGCTCGTTGATGTCTTATTTCCACATATTAATGAATGAATAATTGAATAAATGAATGAATAATTTAATAAATATATGAGCGAATTAATGAATGAATGAATGAATGAATGAATGAATGAATGAATGAATGAATGAATGAATGAATGAATGAATGAATTAAAAAATAGATAAATGAATGAATGAATAAATGAATGAATGAATAAATGAATGAATGAATATATGAATGAATGAATAAATAAATGAATGAAAGAATGAATGAATGAATGAATGAATGAATGAATGAATGAATGAATAAATGAATAAATGAATAAATGAATAAATGAATAAATGAATGAATGAATGAATGAATGAATGAATGAATGAATGAATGAATGAATGAATGAATGAATGAATGAATGAATGAATGAATGAATAAATGAATGAATGAATGAATGAATGAATAAATGAATGAATGAATGAATGAATGAATGAATGAATGAATGAATGAATGAATGAATGAATGAATGAATGAATTAATGAATGAATGAATTAATGAATGAATGAATGAATGAATGAATGATCCTTTCGGCCACATATGCCCTGGCTGGCTGGATGCTGCTAAACTGAGTAGAGTGGCTAACTGACTATTCGTCATATTACGTGACTAACTGACTCACTGACTGATTGACTGACTGACTGACTGTTTGGCTGGCTAGGTGGCTAGCTGCAGCTAACTCACAAACCCACCCAGGCACCAATCTTACTTATCATTACATATATGTTTCGATTGATTAAGTGGTCGAACGGATGTATTTATCTTTTATATATAGCTAACATTCCACGCAGATGAAAATCAGCTTTTGCCGAATAATGACACAGTCAACAATATAAATATCACGTCGACTGGTGAATTCTAAAATTTAATCAGAAGTAATATCAATTCCAAACACATTGGTTTAATGCTGGTCCAATGCTGGTCATCGCTGCCCAGCATTGGAGTAGTATCTGTCATATTTTACAGTTTGTAATCGCCCTCTCCCTGATATCAAGGAATTCAGCTGATTGAAGTACCTTTTTTGCAGAGATCAAGTGAATCGGATGTGTGTGGTTTAGTGTTTTGAGCTCTGCTGTAGAATACATGACGTCATGACAAGCAATCACAGTACATATGTCTCTGTAATATCCTGTAATATCCTCAAGTACTATACGCTCACTTATTGATAATTTATTATGTTTTTTGTTGGACCAGCGTCACAGACGATAGTGTTTACCTGTTTACTGGAGTACAGAGTTTAGTTGAAGGCCCCATGTAGTCCCCAGATCTACTCTGCACAATGTCATATTTCATACTATTTTATATGATTTTTAAATATTAGAGTGCTCAGCTCCCATGTTTTAAACCACTGGGAACGATTTCGCCAAAGGCACACGTAGGGGGCGGAGCTATTTCGTGACGTCAAAAGGTGGAGATGTGCTTGGCTGGTTATAATACATGTAGGCATACATGTACATGTAGCTGATGATGCATTGTAGGATTTCATAAAGCAGTCCAAAGTCAACACGGAACGCCGGTCCAACGCTGCCTGAATGTAGGTACAGCAGCAGAATTGATGGCCATCACCACTACCGCTCCTGGTTCAGCTCATGTACAAATACAAGAAACATGAAACATACACCTGATGCAGTCTCAATGTTAATTCAGATTCAATAATCGGCGGTTTTTGTGTGTGAAGTCATGAGGTGGGAGATCCGCCCAGCCCAAGAAATGTGCACATTTTCAGTTTTTATTTTTGAAATAACTGATAATTAGTGGACTAAAATTATCTGCTAAGTTATGAAGACATTGTGATATATACTTTAATTATATTGCTGAACTGAAATCACTTTACAGGGCTTTTAAGCCGCTCGCTTCTGGCATACGGCTGTATTATTAAGTATATTATGTAGTAATCAGTACAATTGATAAAATTTCATGGTAATAGTCCATGAGACCAGGGGGGGTTACCGTGCACCCCTCCCCCACCAGGACCCTCCATGAGTGGTATCATTTTGTTCAGGGACATCTCCCGGGTCCGAATCAGCCTGTTAACACGTGATGTGTAGGGACGAAATTGCCAGAATCGCCGATTTTCAAAATGACCGCAATGAAAATTAAGAAAACGCGATAAATTCATAATTAAGCACATCTTGCCTCTTAATCAACTTAGAAAGACGATTTGGATGTCTAATCCTACATTTAAGTGGTCTAGGAATCTGTTGAGACTATTTTCAATTGCTAAATTATAATACTTTCTGTGTATTTCAAGATGGCATCCAAACAATGACAAAAAAAAACATATTTCACCTCATGAACTTTCGAAGTTGTGATAAGTGACCTCAAGTATTTCCAGTACCCCCATTGAGTGGTATAATTTTGTTTAGGGACATATCCCGAGTCAGAAGCAGGCTGTTAACATTTAATTGATAGAGAACAAAAATGATTTTCAAAATGGCCGCTATCAAAATCACCGAAAAGTCTTGAAACGCATAGTTGAAGATTTCGTACCTCCTAAGCAGCTTTAAAGCATGATTTTTTTGGCAATTCCTACATGTTTATGAAGGAATCTGTTAAGCCTATATTCGATTGCTAAATTGTAGTATTTTTTGTGCGAAGTTTAGGATGGCGCCCAAAATATAACGACAAATTACGTATTTAACATCGATCCGCCTTTGAAGTTATGATTTGTGGTTTATAATATCCACATGACTCTGATTGAGTGGTTTTCATTTTGTTCAGGGACCTATCATGAATCAGCATCAGGCTGTTAACATTTAATCGATAGAGAAGTAATTGCAAAAGAACGATTTTCACAATGGCAATTCCTACATTTAAATGGTCAAGGAATCTGTTAAGCTTATTTTCGATCACTAAATTATAATATTTCTGTCTGAAATCCAAGATTACAAATAATCACATATTTTAAAACTATAACACTCTGACCTCATGGAGTCACATCTACTATACCGCTTAGGTGATACCGGGGCTTGGGTGATACTATATTGTTCATCTTGCTCCCCTTAATAAACATTAACACATGATATACTTAATCAAACTTTCTACGGGGTCGAAAACATGTGTGTAGACACAAAAATTTACTTTCTAGCTTAATTATTTTTGAAGTTATAGCGATTGTACGTTTTCCTCAATAATTATGCAAATTATGCTAATTATGCTAATAAGCATATGAATAAAATGGTTGCCAGGTGGTTGCTGCTAAGAATTAATGCACCAGGGTCTTCTGAGCCATAAAAACACGAAATACCTCTGTTAATAATTTATTCCAGGTTGAGCTAATTTTGTGGCTAGATTTCCTGGACTAATATACGAAGAGCTCACTATCAGATGGTTATTTGGAATAATTCTGATGTGGCAGTGATAAAGGTTACTTCTGCTGTTGATGGTCATGAATGGATTTTAGAAGATGGAATGAATGCTCCCTTGTGGTATGAGGGTGATTGCCTTCCAACCATTATGATGAAGGAAAGCCTTTTGGAAGAGAAAAGATCTGATATCAGTGATGTCGAGAAAGAAGTTGATGAAATGTAGATGAAAAGTTATGAAAGTGTCTAAAATAACTTCTTGACTGTAATGTCTCCTTTAGAAAGACTATAATGTAATTCCGTTAAATGATTGAATCACCAGTATTCTTGCGGACTTATTGCTATTTCCATTAGTGAAACTGTCTCTCTTTTTCTATAAATTAAATTTGGCTCATGGACTATACGGGGCCCATCCTTCAATCTCCAGGCTGGATAAATTAATTATTTAACAAACATTTTATTCTTATAAAACTCTTATTACGTAAATTAATTCAGGACAAAAAGAGATTTGGTTAACAACGTGCAAAAGCTATTGTTATTCATCATTCATATGAATTATTTTGATCATGTGCGTGTTATTTCCTCTAGCCCTTTGCCTGCTAATCACGACTATAGTCGTTTTTAAATCTGCTTTAATATAGTCGATTGAATTAATGTTATTTTGGAATTAAATGACAGTTTAAACATCGATATTTGCTAATGTTTGTCCTCAAATTAAACTATGAGTAATTTTCGAAAACTTGAGGTTGTGGATCGCGGATCGCACAACTTCAAGTGGTTTAAAATTTAAATAAATTAACTTGGCAGGAGTTAAATAATCACAATGTCGGATAGTCACTATTATGATTCAAAACAATCATCTCACTCTGACCAGAATCAAGGAGCCAATAACAGAATTTAAATAATAGATTAATTTTCCCTATGAATTATGTGACTTAGTCACGCTGCAGCTGAGGGTGTGAGGTGGGGCCCGTGCTAGGGCTGATACAACAGCCTGTCACCAGATCATACAAGGATAACTTGCTGACTGACTGACTGACTGACTGACTGACTGACTGACTGACTGACTGACAGACTGACTGACTGACTGACTGACTGACTGACTGACTGACTGACTGACTGACTGACTGACTGACTGACTGACTGACTGACTGACTGACTGACTGACTGACTGACTGACTGACTGACTGACTGACAGACCGACCGACCGACCGACCGACCGACCGACCGACCGACCGACCGACCGACCGACCGACCGACCGACCGACCGACCGACCGACCGACCGACCGACCGACCGACCGACCGACCGACCGACCGACCGACCGACCGACCGACCGACCGACCGACCGACCGACCGACCGACCGACCGACCGACCGACCGACCGACCGACCGACCGACCGACTCACTCACTCACTCACTCACTCACTCACTCACTCACTCACTCACTCACTCACTCACTCACTCACTCACTCACTCACTCACTCACTCACTCACTCACTCACTCAGTGCTGACTGACTGACTGACTGACTGACTGACTGACTGACTGACTGACTGACTGACTGACTGACTGACTGACTGACTGACTGACTGACTGACTGACTGACTGACTGACTGACTGACTGACTGACTGACTGACTGACTGACTGACTGACTGACTGACTGACTGACTGACTGACTGACTGACTGACTGACTGACTGATTAACCTTCTGACAGACTGATCATTGATTCATCGATTCATATGTCCATTCATTCATTCATTCATTCATTCATTCATTCATTCAAAAATTGGTTGATGTATAAAAGTCCCCCTCTCCCTATTTTTCCCAAAATCTTTAAAAAGACCTCTAAATTTGCCAATGATTATGTCAAAAAAATTGTCGGGGCATGCTTCCCAAAACCACCGCCTCCCTTTTATTCGGGTCCTCAATCCACCCCTGGATTTAATTAAAACTCCAAACGTCCTGACGTTAAAGTGTGGTGACATTTTTTTCATGCAGTAAAAAGGTCTAATATAATTATGTCAGATAACACATAATGTATACGTCACTATTGGAAACTCATGCCCCCCCCCCTGATTACATCTCTGATCTGATATATTTACATTTTTAGGTGCGCATCGCTACCGACATCCACAACTTCGCATGCCTGCCTCTACAGTGAGTAATTTTGGACAACCGTCTATGACTCTGGGCCACCATTCTCCCAACACTGGCACGGTGTTGCGTCTCCGCCCACATTCAGGCTGTTTAATCACATATTCAGCTCCTGTCAATTATAATACACTATCCCATTGCAGAGATGCCGCACCAGCTTAATATGTGCTGCCCCAGTAATACAGTAGACATACTTGTGCAGCAGGATGTTTGATGACACACTTTATCATTTAGTAGAATACCAAGGGTCTCATCCTATCCTGCAGATCAGACCAGGTTCTATTCGACACACGCTTACTTGGCTTATTGGTTTAAGTAGTTTGGACGTTAAACTGTATGTTTTGGGCCCTTGCGGCAGAAGAAGACACCCCCTCCCCAATCCATGGAGTACGTTATTTCGTTTACTTCCTATACAAGGGATGTTTACTGTTGCTGTTTAACCCTTTCAAGCCTGAATTTACCATTGTCATCTTCATCCACTACAAGCCGCGAATTGCTGTCGCAATTCTCGACTTGTAGTGGATGAAGATGACTTGATGTGGGTGGAAAATTAACGAAAATTGCCATGTATTTGTAAGACAATTTCATGGAAATTTTCATTTTACATACTCTAGTTGTAAGAAAATTAAGTATGATTTCAGAGATGTAAAATGATGCTTTAATCCAGTTAATACAAGGTTTGCCATTAACTGGAACTTATGGTGGTTTAAAATCATTTCCATGGCCAGCTGACCGTTGAACGCTGCCACAGTTTTTTAGTATATGGCACGTCTAAGGTGTTTATAGGCGTGATTATACCCACCACGTGTTCTTTTGTCTGCTGGGATTAAACAGTCATTAAAGAATTTGGACTAGCTCATTTAAAATTTTGAACATACTTTAAAATCTATAATTTGTTCGTCTTTTTTTTTAGGTCAGTCCAGACCAGAATCTGACGTCTAAAGATTTCAGATTCTGACGTCTATGGGCGTCATATTCTGACGTCTAAAGTCTCCCCCCCCCCCCCGCACTGAAACGGTTAAACTCACTACGCTTGATATGACATCGTTGATCAAATTATTGAGGTGACATTGGGCACGCTGACCACTATGAATGAGTGAACAAGCTCATATGGCGAGTAGAATCAATTCGTTTACATGTGGACACTGGCGATGAGCAGCTTGCATGAATAGACATGAACATACGGGGACTAGAATGTGCACCCCTCCCCCACCAGGACCCTCCATGAGTGGTATCATTTTGTTCAGGGACATCTCCCGGGTCCGAATCAGCCTGTTAACACGTGATGTGTAGGGACGAAATTGCCAGAATCGCCGATTTTCAAAATGACCGCAATGAAAATTAAGAAAACGCGATAAATTCATAATTAAGCACATCTTGCCTCTTAATCAACTTAGAAAGACGATTTGGATGTCTAATCCTACATTTAAGTGGTCTAGGAATCTGTTGAGACTATTTTCAATTGCTAAATTATAATACTTTCTGTGTATTTCAAGATGGCATCCAAACAATGACAAAAAAAAACATATTTCACCTCATGAACTTTCGAAGTTGTGATAAGTGACCTCAAGTATTTCCAGTACCCCCATTGAGTGGTATAATTTTGTTTAGGGACATATCCCGAGTCAGAAGCAGGCTGTTAACATTTAATTGATAGAGAACAAAAATGATTTTCAAAATGGCCGCTATCAAAATCACCGAAAAGTCTTGAAACGCATAGTTGAAGATTTCGTACCTCCTAAGCAGCTTTAAAGCATGATTTTTTTGGCAATTCCTACATGTTTATGAAGGAATCTGTTAAGCCTATATTCGATTGCTAAATTGTAGTATTTTTTGTGCGAAGTTTAGGATGGCGCCCAAAATATAACGACAAATTACGTATTTAACATCGATCCGCCTTTGAAGTTATGATTTGTGGTTTATAATATCCACATGACTCTGATTGAGTGGTTTTCATTTTGTTCAGGGACCTATCATGAATCAGCATCAGGCTGTTAACATTTAATCGATAGAGAAGTAATTGCAAAAGAACGATTTTCACAATGGCAATTCCTACATTTAAATGGTCAAGGAATCTGTTAAGCTTATTTTCGATCACTAAATTATAATATTTCTGTCTGAAATCCAAGATTACAAATAATCACATATTTTAAAACTATAACACTCTGACCTCATGGAGTCACATCTACTATACCGCTTAGGTGATACCGGGGCTTGGGTGATACTATATTGTTCATCTTGCTCCCCTTAATAAACATTAACACATGATATACTTAATCAAACTTTCTACGGGGTCGAAAACATGTGTGTAGACACAAAAATTTACTTTCTAGCTTAATTATTTTTGAAGTTATAGCGATTGTACGTTTTCCTCAATAATTATGCAAATTATGCTAATTATGCTAATAAGCATATGAATAAAATGGTTGCCAGGTGGTTGCTGCTAAGAATTAATGCACCAGGGTCTTCTGAGCCATAAAAACACGAAATACCTCTGTTAATAATTTATTCCAGGTTGAGCTAATTTTGTGGCTAGATTTCCTGGACTAATATACGAAGAGCTCACTATCAGATGGTTATTTGGAATAATTCTGATGTGGCAGTGATAAAGGTTACTTCTGCTGTTGATGGTCATGAATGGATTTTAGAAGATGGAATGAATGCTCCCTTGTGGTATGAGGGTGATTGCCTTCCAACCATTATGATGAAGGAAAGCCTTTTGGAAGAGAAAAGATCTGATATCAGTGATGTCGAGAAAGAAGTTGATGAAATGTAGATGAAAAGTTATGAAAGTGTCTAAAATAACTTCTTGACTGTAATGTCTCCTTTAGAAAGACTATAATGTAATTCCGTTAAATGATTGAATCACCAGTATTCTTGCGGACTTATTGCTATTTCCATTAGTGAAACTGTCTCTCTTTTTCTATAAATTAAATTTGGCTCATGGACTATACGGGGCCCATCCTTCAATCTCCAGGCTGGATAAATTAATTATTTAACAAACATTTTATTCTTATAAAACTCTTATTACGTAAATTAATTCAGGACAAAAAGAGATTTGGTTAACAACGTGCAAAAGCTATTGTTATTCATCATTCATATGAATTATTTTGATCATGTGCGTGTTATTTCCTCTAGCCCTTTGCCTGCTAATCACGACTATAGTCGTTTTTAAATCTGCTTTAATATAGTCGATTGAATTAATGTTATTTTGGAATTAAATGACAGTTTAAACATCGATATTTGCTAATGTTTGTCCTCAAATTAAACTATGAGTAATTTTCGAAAACTTGAGGTTGTGGATCGCGGATCGCACAACTTCAAGTGGTTTAAAATTTAAATAAATTAACTTGGCAGGAGTTAAATAATCACAATGTCGGATAGTCACTATTATGATTCAAAACAATCATCTCACTCTGACCAGAATCAAGGAGCCAATAACAGAATTTAAATAATAGATTAATTTTCCCTATGAATTATGTGACTTAGTCACGCTGCAGCTGAGGGTGTGAGGTGGGGCCCGTGCTAGGGCTGATACAACAGCCTGTCACCAGATCATACAAGGATAACTTGCTGACTGACTGACTGACTGACTGACTGACTGACTGACTGACTGACTGACTGACTGACTGACAGACTGACTGACTGACTGACTGACTGACTGACTGACTGACTGACTGACTGACTGACTGACTGACTGACTGACTGACTGACTGACTGACTGACTGACTGACTGACTGACTGACTGACTGACTGACCGACCGACCGACCGACCGACCGACCGACCGACCGACCGACCGACCGACCGACCGACCGACCGACCGACCGACCGACCGACCGACCGACCGACCGACCGACCGACCGACCGACCGACCGACCGACCGACCGACCGACCGACCGACCGACCGACCGACCGACCGACCGACCGACCGACCGACCGACCGACCGACCGACCGACCGACCGACCGACCGACCGACCGACCGACCGACCGACCGACCGACCGACCCACTCACTCACTCACTCACTCACTCACTCACTCACTCACTCACTCACTCACTCACTCACTCACTCACTCACTCACTCACTCACTCACTCACTCACTCACTCACTCAGTGCTGACTGACTGACTGACTGACTGACTGACTGACTGACTGACTGACTGACTGACTGACTGACTGACTGACTGACTGACTGACTGACTGACTGACTGACTGACTGACTGACTGACTGACTGACTGACTGACTGACTGACTGACTGACTGACTGACTGACTGACTGACTGACTGACTGACTGACTGACTGACTGATTAACCTTCTGACAGACTGATCATTGATTCATCGATTCATATGTCCATTCATTCATTCATTCATTCATTCATTCATTCATTCAAAAATTGGTTGATGTATAAAAGTCCCCCTCTCCCTATTTTTCCCAAAATCTTTAAAAAGACCTCTAAATTTGCCAATGATTATGTCAAAAAAATTGTCGGGGCATGCTTCCCAAAACCACCGCCTCCCTTTTATTCGGGTCCTCAATCCACCCCTGGATTTAATTAAAACTCCAAACGTCCTGACGTTAAAGTGTGGTGACATTTTTTTCATGCAGTAAAAAGGTCTAATATAATTATGTCAGATAACACATAATGTATACGTCACTATTGGAAACTCATGCCCCCCCCCCCTGATTACATCTCTGATCTGATATATTTACATTTTTAGGTGCGCATCGCTACCGACATCCACAACTTCGCATGCCTGCCTCTACAGTGAGTAATTTTGGACAACCGTCTATGACTCTGGGCCACCATTCTCCCAACACTGGCACGGTGTTGCGTCTCCGCCCACATTCAGGCTGTTTAATCACATATTCAGCTCCTGTCAATTATAATACACTATCCCATTGCAGAGATGCCGCACCAGCTTAATATGTGCTGCCCCAGTAATACAGTAGACATACTTGTGCAGCAGGATGTTTGATGACACACTTTATCATTTAGTAGAATACCAAGGGTCTCATCCTATCCTGCAGATCAGACCAGGTTCTATTCGACACACGCTTACTTGGCTTATTGGTTTAAGTAGTTTGGACGTTAAACTGTATGTTTTGGGCCCTTGCGGCAGAAGAAGACACCCCCTCCCCAATCCATGGAGTACGTTATTTCGTTTACTTCCTATACAAGGGATGTTTACTGTTGCTGTTTAACCCTTTCAAGCCTGAATTTACCATTGTCATCTTCATCCACTACAAGCCGCGAATTGCTGTCGCAATTCTCGACTTGTAGTGGATGAAGATGACTTGATGTGGGTGGAAAATTAACGAAAATTGCCATGTATTTGTAAGACAATTTCATGGAAATTTTCATTTTACATACTCTAGTTGTAAGAAAATTAAGTATGATTTCAGAGATGTAAAATGATGCTTTAATCCAGTTAATACAAGGTTTGCCATTAACTGGAACTTATGGTGGTTTAAAATCATTTCCATGGCCAGCTGACCGTTGAACGCTGCCACAGTTTTTTAGTATATGGCACGTCTAAGGTGTTTATAGGCGTGATTATACCCACCACGTGTTCTTTTGTCTGCTGGGATTAAACAGTCATTAAAGAATTTGGACTAGCTCATTTAAAATTTTGAACATACTTTAAAGATTTCAGATTCTGACGTCTATGGGCGTCATATTCTGACGTCTAAAGTCTCCCCCCCCCCCCGCACTGAAACGGTTAAACTCACTACGCTTGATATGACATCGTTGATCAAATTATTGAGGTGACATTGGGCACGCTGACCACTATGAATGAGTGAACAAGCTCATATGGCGAGTAGAATCAATTCGTTTACATGTGGACACTGGCGATGAGCAGCTTGCATGAATAGACATGAACATACGGGGACTAGAATGTGTGCGGCATGGAGAATAGATGGACATGCAGACATGGTGATTTGTGTGAATGAGCTCATGTGAGAAATGAAATGAATAGGGTTTTATGCCACCTTTGTGCATATATAGGCCAAACTAGAAACTGGGGCTAGAGAACCTCTTGAGGATGGTGAGATGAATGAGTTCACACTGCCCTCTAGACACGTGATTTGAAATTCAAGCCCTGGCGGTCTGAGGCCGAGCACGCTACCTCTCGGCCACGGAGGCTCCCCACAATATTCAATCTTCACGAGTGAGCGGGGAAAAAAGTTGTTTTCTTTGAAACCTGAAGGCCGGAGTGGGGTTCGAGCCCGCGATTTCCGACTTGTCAAGCAGGCAGCTTTAACCACTGCCCTGAGCTAGTATGAGATATTGGGAGCATGATAAAAGGCGTGTCGTGATTGGTGAAATTTGGCGGGTATAATGAATGACCTGCCATGTTGTCATGACGAATAAAGTGCATCATGCAGCAAGCATGGGGATGTCATGACCTTAACCGCAGCGTGGCTGAAGGTTTCAGCCACAGATTGACCCTATACAAAATCCTAGGGAATTTCTTTGCACGGTCATCTCTAAGACTTGACCTTGAATAATCAGTTAAAAAAAAGTTTTTCTAGAATAAATTTCAGCTACGAGATGGCATGCTCAGCTTATTTTCAGCACAGTCATTAAAAATGCATGGTCGTTTTCTGGACCTTGGGGTCGAGATCGCTCTCAGACACCGCCATGTTGAATAGAGGCTATTCTGACACTGACTATATACTGACCAAAACGAGACGTTGAACCAATGCAGGCTTAATGCTGGCCCAGCGTCGGAGACGATGGTCCAACATAAAAAGCTAATTGTGAGTCAACGCATCATCCTTGTTGGAGATTTAGCTATGAAAAAATTAATAATGTACAAGTCTAAGAACATCGTATATTTCCACATGGCTGGACTATTTACCCTCAACTGGTCAATCCGGAATGACATATCATGTTCTAACATCAAAAGCGAATATCAAGTTACTCAAATAATTTCGTGAACCTCCTGCAGTTTTATATACAGAGATATGAATTTAAAAACGAGTTGAATTGATATGTATAAATGTGAATTTAAAGTATGCTAGTATATCTAAAGAAGAAATGGTTATCTGATAAGCTGTTGATGGGCCAAGCTTGGGTTGGTGTATCGTGTTTACCGGGAGGCCTACTGGAAAATGAAACAACTACTTCTGTTTGTCTTTGCATTTGCATCAAAGGTTGATCTCTGCTGATATGGAATAATTGAAAATGTATACTTTGTCTTAGGCCCATAAAATATGTATTTAATCCAGGAGAAAAGTTAACTAAACCAATTATGACGTTTTGAAAGTGAAAACATTGACATCCATAGTCTATTGAAACATAATATTTCAGCAATGTAAGGGTTCGAAATACAGATGCATTAAATCAGTCTAATGTAGTCCTAAGAGTGAAAGCTGCAGCTACTTCCTCCAGTGATCACATGGGGGATGGCACCGGAAATGTTAAGGGTTTATTAGAATGGAGAACAGAAATTATCAGAACCCATAATTCCACCACACCATTTGCTGTGCTAGAGGTTTGTAGGCTAGCAAATTTGATTTATCTAAGAAGTGCCAACATTTCGATGATATAAACTCACGTAACTGACACCAATATATATCATTAAATGAGCTGTCTAGCCATGCATTTAGGGTTTTATCATGAAATGTTTAATTGCACTGGTTAATAAACCAAACATACCGCAATGTTGTTTAATTAGAATCTC
This sequence comes from Flabesymbios commensalis, assembly GCA_964017125.1. Classification (NCBI taxonomy): domain Eukaryota; kingdom Metazoa; phylum Annelida; class Polychaeta; order Terebellida; family Flabelligeridae; genus Flabesymbios; species Flabesymbios commensalis. The sequence continues at coordinate 74,194,936 of OZ024912.1, read as the reverse complement.
CACATTACTTATACTACCTTACCTATAGTCGATACGACGTTTTGCCGTTTCTACAAACCATATTATCTAGTTCATATACATAAATAACTAAATGTCTTTCCCATTTTTGGTCACAAACTTCCTCATGAGACTGTTAGTTTCGGCACACAGAGTCTCACAAGATAACTATCGGTCTGACGACCATCTTCAACCGTCAATTACGGCTTCATAGCAATTTGAACCGGAAACTGTGCGAGACATCTATGAATATGACTGAGATGCGCACCGGATAAAGAGCCAGACTGTAATTTCTCTGCTGAGTGTTTTCATTAAAGCTACACCTTAAACATACTGAACATTTATTTCCGCGCCACTCAAGCAGACGAAAAAGTATAAATAAATGTAAAAAACATGTTACAAATGAGAAAAAGACTACAAGAATCAAAGAAAGGGGAGGAAGGATGAATGATGAAATAAATTATTGAAACAAGGAATATGGAAATATTGAACTAAATGAGGGGAAGGCGGACATAAAGGAAAGAAGAAAACACGAAAGAAAGGAGGACACTGTCGATGGTAGGAGGGAGGAAAAAAAGAAAAATTGTCAAGATGTTTACAAATACACAAAGGAAAGAAAGAAGAAAGGGACTGATCTGCAACAAGAAGTGAAAAAAAGTAATGAATTAGGGAAAAAAACATAAGGACAAAAAAGAAGGTAGGAATGTAGGGAGTGGAAAAGGTGCGAGGGAATAATGTATAATAAATGTATCCATCTGTCTAGTTCATGAAAACAAACTAAAATATAACATACATATATTTTTATGACTTTCCCAATGTAGTTTTAATTTTAAGACTATATGTTGTAATGTTTAGGTAATATTTTCAAAACATTCTTTTGACTCAGCAGCAACAACTCTGACAGACAACCCAGTAAAAACAAAATATTTGTATAACATTGTACAAAAGATATACAAATATTGTGTGTTTACTGGGATGAAACAATGTATATTTACTTGAGACGGGGACAATTACAGCTTCCCTGCCGTTGGTACGGCTGAATTGTGTTAGCTAACCATTGACAGCGGGATAGAGCGCTAAACGGATCATTTATCTTGTCTGCTAATAAACCCATTTCTCACTCTGACACTATAACGGCAAATAGAAAGTGATGTGTTTGTAAGTGTATCAAGGATACCCCCCCCCCCCCCGTCAGCGTGGGATCCATCAAACAAATAGTATTAACTCTCTCACCCCCGGTCACGATTACATTCGTGTTTATATATAAATATTAGAACTTTAAAGGTCAAATTCTAAACATGTTATTGGTGAAACGTGACATCAATTTAAAAATAGTTTTGCTCAAATCTGAATAATTTTCACAAACTTGCAATTGTAATTTGATTCTTCGGGACACAACTCCAAGTGAGTGAAAATTCGAATTAATTGACTTGGTAGTTAAAGGGTTAACCTTATTCCCCCTACACCTGTATATATAAAGTTTTAATCATGTTTTTAGTGAAATAATTAACGAGCGTCGGTTTTTCGGAGAAATATCCTTGTTTCTCCCTTCTCAGTGTGACTAGACCATCACGTTAATGGCGGCCTTGTCGAGATAAAGTTGAAACCATGTATCGACGTTAATTTCGCTTCAGGAAACGAGCTTCGCGCTCCTTACATCAATCCATTATATTATAAATTCTAGCCTTATTTTTTAAATTTATTATAGAACAGAAATAGTCACAATGTGTACTTCTCTTCGGTAAATTGAACGTACAGTTGCAATTCGATGCGTTTGTTTTGAAATGTAACATACACATTAATAATAATAGATCTTGTATAATACGAATAAACCGTTTCCATACGTATCTAAGCCTCATGTTTAAAACCATATATATAAATTTGTTGATTTGCATGTGTCTCTGGTTTGCTGAAATTAAACTGAATTGCATTATACATAGCGTTTAGAACGCTAAATGAATAGATGAAACATAGATGGATGGAGAAATGAAAGTGTTTATTTGTTATTGGGTCTCAAAATGACATTAGACATTTCCCATGTAAAATAGTTTGTCTGATCTTGTAGTGATAATGCTGTACTATTAAAAGTTATATATTAATACCATCTAAAAAATCCGTATGAAATATTTTATTTAATATTACAAATATAAATAATTGGTGCTAGGATTTGAAATGACAACATTAGTAAATGGGTTCCATCTCAAATATTTTATCTAATCACGAAGATTTGAAATGGTCTAACTATCTGAACTGTCTGATCTGCGAGAAATTATCTAATATTTAAAAGTTGAAGAGATAGACTGGTATTAGGCCTTATAATGGTAATATAATTGCACGATTCTATCGTGGAGTATCACATCAAGTCTTGAATCTATGACTTAAAATGTTAATAATATTAGATGTTTCCCTTCGGCAGTATTTGATTTAATCTTACTGGTGGGAAGGGAGTGCTGATCTTGTTATCCCGTTCACCATGTGACTGATTAGAGCCATGCAAACTACAGAACCTTATTTCGTTTCATCTTTTTCTTTTTAAATTTTACGATTACAGTCAGCAGAATTCCGATATAACTGGGAAATTCATACAGAATTTTATATTTTGATTAAAGGTGTAGTCAACTGTTAAAATTCACGGGACAAGGGTCCCCCAGTAGGCAATAGTGCCCGTGGGTAGGTCAAGTCCGTATTCCATAATAATACTAAATATGCGTTTCATACCTAAAGCCTCATTAAGAGCAAGTTCTCAAATCACAGCAAGTTCATATATACTTGAGCGACATCTATGAGTTTATAATTCAAAGATCTTGGCCCTTACCCCTACTTGGTCGCTTGCTTGCAAACAAACTGACTGTATTACTGCGGGGATGTTGAAACTGCTTGACCCAAGCTTGTATTGACATGCCCAGTAAACACAAAACATTTGTATGACTTTATGCAATGTTGAACCAACGTCGAAGACGTTGGGCCGACGTTGTATAAATGTTATACAAATGTTTTGTGTTTGCTGGGCAGGCGGACTTTCTCTCAAACATTGTACATTTATTCAATGTTGGTTCAATGTTGGGCCAGCGTCGCAGACGTTGGCCTAGCATTAAAACAGCGTTGGATCAATGTCCCGTTTAAGTAGTATCTTGTAATCAGTTCAGTGGCTATATTAATGCCGTCAATCTGTACTCAATAGGCTACTGTTGGCCTATACTTGACTGTCCCAGGCATGCGCGTCTTGCAGTTGAATCATTCTTTAACATGATTAATTTGTGTTCAGTACAGGCTAGAGTCGTCAATTCCACCGGGAGTACTAAATTTTACCCGGTGGAAATTTTTTTTATCTGCATATTTCCAAGATGGCCAATCGTTAGGCTCAAATCTATAAAATAGCATATATCTGGGCCTACTTGTACAAACTTGATCATTTTGGAGTTGATTTCTATCAAACCAATATCTATGGACTAGCATGACGGGCAAATACCGTCATAATTTTAGCACATATCCTAACAGCTCTTTGCAAAGTAGCATAATGCATGGTAATTATACGCAGAGGCCTACAATTATTCATAGTGGGGCTGCTATAAGTGTTTTTTTGTGGAATCTTTAAAATCTGGACACAAGCATCACAATTGAAATGAATATTCTCTAGGGGCTACTTTTTTGGAAAAAAACTTTAGCCAATCGAAATTTTAATATGGCCGCCATATTTCCAAATGGCCACCATTTTGTGTATCAAAATATACGTTTTTGAATAAAACTCCATACAGTTGTCCTATTCGAATGATCTTGGTGTCAAATCATATATATTTGGCTATGAATAATCTTAATTTTTATTTTGCGAGACCGAAAATAAAAGAAGGCGGCTATTTTACAAGATGGCTGCCATTTTCAGCATTAAAATCACTTTCGGAATATTTTTGCCATAACTGTCGCGATGTCTATGATTTTGGTGTCAAATCATGCATTTTCCACATGCAGAATATGAATTTTGGCCTCCAGAATTCGCTAGAAGCTTCTTTATAAATATCGATTTTGAGACGGAGAGTTACAATACACCACGCTGGTTTGCATAGAACGTGGTGTAGACCCCGGATCTGTCAGCTGTAGTAAACTAGTTAGATCAGATGTTGTTAGATGTCCGCGGCTGAATAGACAGGGTGCGACCGAGAGCAAGCCAAGAAAAACGGGACTTCGGTCGTATCCCATACCTGAAGGTGGCAAAAGGAAGACATTCATTGAACTGTCCATGTCAAAAACTGTAACACCAAAAACATATACATTCCGGGCTGACTGGAAGAACTGCTATATTTTTCCAGAGGAGAAAAATCTGACCCATAGGCCTACTTCATCCCCCTGAGTATGGCCGTTATACCATGATTGCGACCAACATACATCACGTCTCTTCTGTGCACTCAGAGTCCTTTGTTCTGGATCATACAAGGCTTGACAAAGGCGGGCGAAGCACTGAGGGAGAACCCGGCACTAGCACACTGCAGATGCACAAAGAAGCAGCATACATCTTGTACAAGCTTCTTTGTAAAGCCTATCCAGACTACTGCAAGATAGACTGAAAATACTAAGGAGGCTCTCGACGTCGAATTGTGGTATGAAAGTCACAAACTTTCTTAGTTACAGTTCTGGTAGCTGGTGTTAGCAATACTCTTGATGATCCAATTATTCCGATAAAAAAGGCCAACTTCAACCTGTCACTGACGGAACTGATAACATTCTTATTTTCCAAAAACAATGTAAGTTATGCACAATATACTCCTGTCCACTACAAAGACAAGATGACTGTAGAACAGAAACGACATCAGATGGCTCAGGAATTCGGAGCTGGAATATTGCTGTGCATAAATCGAGCAACAGTTTTAACCAACAATTATTGACCAGGCTCATGAGCAAGCGAACGCAGTCGTCAAAGTTGATGGTGAAGCAATTGATGTGACTTGAGATCCTGCCGCACTCAGAATGGTCGCTGATCCGGAAGTCAGATACTTGAATATGCAGTCGGAGACAGCTTGCACAACAAAATAAGGTACTGAGCCCAGCATGCAGATGAGCAGACTAAACGGAGTCAGAAGATGTTCCATGAGAAAGTGCAGAAACTCTTCCAGACATAAATTATTGTAACCCGTTTCAGAAAGAGAGTAAAATCGTCTCACTTTGGATACGAGAAATATTCTCATCGTTCATCATACGAATCAGTACGCACTTGAAGAAGGGCAGTACTTGCTTCTAAGAGTTCATGAAGGGACTGGAAGATGGCGGATTTACTTTCTACGAACCAAGCAAGAAGAATTTTTCATGCCAGAGTAGACAATGAGGCCTGAAGGGAGTTTTCCGTCACGAGAAACACCCATTCCCTGCATCTCGGAGTGATGGTGGCAAGCTTCTTTCCTGTGAGAAATAACACATCGGGAACGGCCTTGAGACTCTTATCATCTATGCAGAATCAGAACCAGTTGCTGACACGTTATTTATTAATGGTTCAACAGTGGTTAACACTCTGTCACGAAGGAGCTCAAGGACATTTGAAATGAAATGAAATTAATCGGGCTTTAGGCCACCTTTGTGCACATATAGGCTAAGCTGGGCCAGGAGAAACTCCTGAGGATGGTGAGATAAATGAGATGACACTGTCCTCTAGACACAGGATTCGAAATTCGAGCTCTGGCGGTCTGAGGCCGAGCACGCTACCTCTCGGACACGTAGGCTCCCCACAATACTCAGTTCACACGTGGATGGGGAAGAAACATTTTTGTTTCTTTCAAACCGCCGAGACCGGGAACTGAAACCCGGACTCTGGCGTGAAAGGCAGCGGTGCTAACCACTACCCTAGGGCCCCCGCCCTTAAGGACATTTGAAGAATATGCCACATTACAGGCACACTCTGTCAAGCACAATAAGACGGACATTGTGCTCGACGTATGCAGGTCAAATAGTGTGAAGCTTGAAGTGTGAAGTCAACTGAAGCGAGGACGTGAGTGAGATGAAGGGTGTCAAACAAGTCAACTGGCTCATCTTTCTCAGAAAGAGTGAGAGAATATGATCATTGTTATCAAAAGACGATTTCACTAGCAAACACACGATCGACCTATATAAGTTTGCCCTCTTTACTCATGAGGAGGAGGACACGGTGATCTTCGTACATACCAATCATGCGACAAAAGGAGGAAGCCCTGGGAGAGTCCTGATGGTAAAAACCTGTGACACTGACATTCTTTTTATAGCAGTCAAGTCAGTAGGATGTCAGCTCACCAGGAGACTGGTCTTCAGCAGCTGTGAATTGCTTTTGACCAAGGTCAGCACTGGAGATGGATTCCTGTCCATGAGCTGTGTGGCTCCATTGGGCAACAGAAGAGCAAGGACATTCACACCTTCACCAATCACGGGATATAATGTTGTGTCTACCTTTTGCGACAAAGGAAATAAGGTGTGATGTATGTGATGAGATAACTGATGTCTTCCACAAGTTAGGTCAGTTCCCATGAACAGTAATTGACGATGACATGGAGATCTTGGTAAGGTGTGTGTCTGAAGGTATTCATGACAGATCCAGCACAGCTGAGGACGTCGATGATGCAAGACTGGAGATGTTTGTAAGGAAACAGAGACCGTCTAACTACTGCGGAGTGATGCCAGCAGCTGACTAAATATGGCTGCAAATCAGACTGTTATGGATGGTGCTAATGTCACCACTTTGGTCTGGCTTGCACCACACTGTGCAGTTGCAGATGTGAGGTTGAGTCGCACTGCAAGGACAATTGTTACCGGAGTTCACGTTGAGATCTTGTAATGTGACTTAAACTTTTTTGCTCGCTACTTCTAAATAGTTATTTTTCTAAATACTTTGTCAGGCATCGGATAGGCGTAGTGAGTATGTATAGTAGTTGAAATGCAACAGGAATAACCTAATTTCCTATTATATTTTCCCTCGGCATGGTATTGGGATCGCATTTGTCACTATATAAAGTGACAGATGCTACCCCTTTGTACTTGGTAATGATTATATATCATGGCAGACACATTATATCGACCCCTACCAGCGTTGGTTCAATATTGGTCTTCGTCACTAGCATTGGGTCGATGCTGGGATGATTATTACATTAGTATGTAAAAATATAATATTTTTTGGCGGTTTCTTTCAGCATATATATCTTATACTAGTATTATATTTTGGAGTGACTTATAAGCCCAAATGGGCTGGGTACCATCTTGTAATCATATTTAACCATCATTTTGATTTATTTGTACATGTCACTATAATAAATATATAATACTATACAGTACAATACAATTATACTCTCTGATTTTTGGGCATCAAAACAATGTTCCATTTGTGCTGCTTTTTCACAATAAATATCTGTTAAGATGTGTATGTATTCGTTTACATTATTTTCCCTTTCAACATAATTATTTTAGAAATGATACCTCACACAAATAACCTCCGAACAAAAAGTCTGTTTTGCTTCTGTCTAAGATCTACCCTACATTTCATTGTTGTAAACCAACATGATGTATTTTTAACTATAAGTCTCATATTTTGCAAAATAAGCTTTTACTGAATTCCGATGGTTGGTCGAAATTCAGATTCTGCATGGACAAAAATGTATGATCTGACACCAAGATCATTGAGATCGCACAAGTTTGGCGAAAACTATCCGAAAAAGTTATCTCCATGCTGAAAATGGTCGCGATCTTGAAAAATGGTGGCCATCACTTTCTGGAACATTGGTGTACATAAATCGAGCTGACAGTTTTCACCAGTATGTTTTTTTACTCCATTGGCTTGACTTTTGGCCTTGACTTTTGACATTGACCTCCAATTTATTCTAAAATGTCATAAATTTACTCATGGCTTTTGGTTTGATGGAAATCGACTCCATGATCATGAAATGTGAAGAAATATGCGCAGAGATATGCCATTTTTATCTTTGAGTTTTGAGAATGGCGGCCATCTTGGAAATATGCAAATTAAAAAATTGCCACTTAGTGAAAATTAGTACTCCCGGTGGAAATTATGACTATAGCCTCTGTTGAACACAAATCAATCAAAATATAAACTTCTTTATAAATTTCCAGGTTAGGTTAAATTTTGTCAATATTCTACTTATCTAAATGGCCGTATTCAAATGAAGCGGAAAGAGCTAACTAAGACATTTATGATGATTTCAAATTTTAAAAGCTTCTATGGTTTATATAAGATATATCAGCGTTATAAGGGTTGAGATATGAGCGTCAAAAGGAAGCTGTTTTTAAGTTGGCTCAATTTGTGGTTAAGACCTGCAGATTCAGTCACGTTTAAGTTGAGACCAACAAACACAGGAAGTAATCTGTCTCCACGCCGGAAGGTGCACAGACTGGCTGCGCTGACTGGCTCCTTAGACGTTTATTAAAATCTATAATTGTACCGCTTCATACCCGGTGCTCTTACTCAGAAAATACGATGTGTTCACCCAAAATGATGTTATGTTGAGCCAGCGGCGTAAATGGTGGACCAGCATCAAATCAACACGCCTTAGATATGTGTTCGTGTTTTTTTATAATGACCCAGTCACACTGAGCCAGTTCGAAAAACGTTCCTGCCGTTTTGAAAAATTTCATGAAACGGGATGAGGACGAGTTGGAACGTGTAATTTTGTCTTTTACTACTACACAACACAGTTTGAAGTAAGTGCATTACGATTGCAGACAGTTTGTACAGCGCTCGCACAACGTTTAGAACGGGAATACGTTACGTTTAATATCGATCGCAAGCCGTTCTTAGCCAGTTTCACTCCATCCTGTTCCCGTTTAAACCCGCTCCCAGTAAGTTTCAGCCCATTCTAGGGCCGTTCTGGACCATGTCTGCTCAGTTTTCACTACGACATGTCCGTTCAAACCAGTTCATGGTCAGTTTTGTCCGTTTGCATTGCGTTCTCTTTAACATGACCAAAACGGGCTTCTGGGTGTGTTGCAGTCCGATCTGTTATAAATAGGACCACGTTCTAACCCGTTTTCCTTTTGATTGAGGTACTTCATGAGTCAACATGAGTCAACATGCCAAAAATTGGGAGATCCAAGAAGCAGAAGGGGCAATGTAGAGGAGCCAAGAAGTCTTTAGCTAAACCCTCACCCAGCATGTTCTAATTATCCTCATTCTCCACAGCTCCTCTTGTTTTTATTATTCACGTTGTTCTCTGATCTCTTTATATTGTTGCTCTGCTTCCAACATAATTTAGAAGAATCTAATATTCACCAGTGTTGACAACACTTGCACTTGCTCCATGCTAAAATCTACCATATTTATAAGCCAGAAATTGGATTGCCAAATGAAGAGAGCATCATTAATATGCACTATATATTTATATCGAAAACGTTGCTGATCAGACTGCAAATGGGTAGAAGTAGTTGAAATGTAGTAGAAACGAGTAGATCTGGCTCCAAACGGATTGGACGTACTGAGAGGTACTGGGATGATTGCTAGTAGTAGTACTTTTCGCCCCCATCCGGGGAGGGTCATTAGGAATCTGTTTCGTCTGTTGGATGCTGTGCACGGCATGGTACGGAAGCACTAGTCTACAGCAATTATCCAAGGACAGCTGCAGCCTCCTCGTATCTGGCCATAATCTTTGGGCGGATTGCCAGTGGCATACCCTGGCTTCTCGGCTCAGCAGCAGAGCCAATGCAGCACCAGCATCAGTGCTGGCGCTGATGTAGGCCGTGGTAGCCTTAAATAACCGGCAATAGCGTGTTTGACATTAGGTCTCTCACGTGGGATGAATGGAGTTACCCAGAAGGAGTTACCCTTCCTATTGTTACTCTGGGGACTATCCGTCCCGAGGATAGCGGAGCTGCGCGAAATGCCATGGTGTTTCAGCATTAAATTGCACTGCGAAACCCAAGTCTCCGGTTGCTGGGCATGTCTGGGGGTATATCCCCTAGACCTGCCCAGAAGCAAAGGAAAACGCTCTCAATAACCCACCATGCTCTATCACCCCCGCCCTCACATCATCATCTGTACATCATTCATCTCATCAATTGACTACAACATTTTTATCTTATTACAATGTCACTTAAAAGACCATTTGTGCCGAAAAATGACGTAAAGCAATGATCGACTACTACTACTGGACGTACTGAAAATGTAGCAGAGACGAGTAGATCTGGGTAATAACTAAGTAAGCATTTTTTAGAACTGAGTAGGAACGTATCACAAACTTTATCAACTGTTTAACACTGCTAAGACACACTGAAGACGTAATGAAAAGTAGTAAGGTCTGTGTGATGACGGGTAGGACGTGGTAAAACGTAACAGCATCTGTGTTAGATCAAGGTCCTATTATTCCAGGTTCGCCCGGCGTTCAGCTCCGTTTGTTCTACATTCATCGTACGGCAATTCCGTTTCTAGTACGGCAATCTCGTTAGAAGTATGACCTTACCCAGTCCTTATTCAGTCCTATTTTGACGGGTAGAACCGGATCGGATTTTAAACATGTTTGACGTTCTAAACCACCATCCCGTCCTTGCCCGTCATAATACGCTTGTTTTCGGTGTGTACTACGTCCATTCCATTCTTAATACGTTTCTACTCGTTCTGCTCCTGTTCTGCAGAACGTAGTGCGAACGGGCTCAGTGTGACTGGACTATTAGAACCGACAATACATCATGTAAGCTAAACATGTTTAACTGTTCATGTAGGACACATCACTTTACTCTGTACATGAGTACATATATCTACTTAAACCATTGGAGTCCGTTCATTAATGACTTAGTAACTTACTGACTCAACGAATGCCTATGTTGGTTATAGAAACAAAAGTGACAGTGACGCATATATATACGCAAACAAGCTAGTGCCTGCCTGCCTGCCTGCCTGCCTGCCTGCCTACCTGCCTGCCTGCCTGCCTGCCTGCCTGCCTGCCTGCCTGCCTGCCTGCCTGCCTGCCTGCCTGCCTGCCTGCCTGCCTGCCTGCCTGCCTGCCTGCCTTCAATTTACTAGGTTACTAGGTTACTATGTGACCAAAAATGTATGGGTGATGTGCTACAAGGAATTTGCTTTTGTGGTAAACTGCCAATGCCTTTTTCGGACTGAATGAGTTCGTCTAAACCAATCTAATTAGTTCTGTGAGTAGCAGGAGTGTCACTGTGTGGGGACTCAAAGTATTGTTCTCTTTATTTGATTTTCAGGAGACATAGATTATTGCATAGAAAGAGATAACAAAAGATGAGAGGTTTTTGGTCAAAGTGGTCAGCGTTATTTTTACAGAAACCTACTTCATAATCAAATAGCTCAACACTCGATTTCAAAGCATGACTAAACTGGCACAAATTGAAAGGTCAGAATAACAAAAAGAAACGTTGTCTATAGCCGTATCTTTTCTTCGGACAATTACATTTGTAGGAGAAAAGACCATTAAATGTCATAGCTTGACATATATTTTTATTCCAAACATGCATATGTTTGCGAGTTGGCGAGATACAAAACTATAAAACTATGTATATTGAGGTTTAATTCAATACAACAAGTAAATGATAATATTCTATTTGATGCTATGCTGGTATTCTAAACAATAACATTTTTTTATTCCTCGCTATTAATTAAACTTTGTTTCAAAGTTCGGTGTATACATATCGTATTAAAAGAGTACTAAGCTCTATTTGATGATGTGTAGGTTCAGCTTTTAATCTGTAGGTTTTAGTTGGCCATAGCGGTAAACATGACCTAATTACTGCAATCCACACTATATAATATACTATACACTCTATATTACCACGTTACGTTACGTTACGTTACGTTGCGTTGCGTTGCGTTACGTTACGTTACGTTACGTTACGTTACGTTACGTTACGTTACGTTACGTTACGTTATGTAATGTTATGTTATGGTCCGTTACGCTACGTTACGTTACGTTACGTTACGTTACGTTATGTTATGTTATGTTATGTTATGGTCCGTTACGTTACGTTACGTTACGTTACGTTACGTTACGTTACGTTACGTTACGCTGCGTTACGTTACGTTACGTTACGTTACGTCACGTCACGTCACGTCACGTCACGTCACGTCACGTCACGTCACGTCACGTCACGTCACGTCACGTCACGTCACGCCACGTCACGTCACGTCACGTCACGTCACGTTACGCTACGCTACGCTATGCTATGCTATGCTATGCTATGCTATGCTATGCTATGTTATGTCATGTCATGCCATGTCATGTCATGTCATGTTATGTTATGTTATGTTATGTTACGTTACGTTACGTTACGTTACGTTACGTTACGTTACGTTACGTTACGTTACGTTACGTTACGTTACGTTATGCCATGTTACGTTACGTTACGTTACGTTACGTTACGTTACGTTACGTTACGTTGCGTTACGTTACGTTACGTTACGTTACGTTACGTTACGTTACGTTACGTTATGTCATGTCATGTCATGTCATGTCATGTTATGTTCTGTCTACGTTTCCAATAAGCAGTTACTGCTTCTTGACTTTGCTCGGCAATATTCTAAAGCACAAAACAAAAAATAGTAACCGTAAACACGATACATTGACGTGTTAGCTCGGAAACAGGAGTAACTGGTGCTTGTCGCTAGATTGGTGTTTGTAGAGAAAGGAAGGGTGAGTCCCGTGGGATGGGTGTGGGTACTTTATATGTATGCTGTGTGGCTAGGGGGCAGCCGAATGCCCCGGCCGGATTAACCCTTCTGCTGCTCAATTGTTTCTATTCCATTTCTCATTAATTTGAAGCTGGAAATTGCTAACGCAAATCAATGAAAAATATATTATCTTTTGAAAATGTACATCTTTTAAATTGAATTATTTGACTAGCTGAGAATTTACCACAAACTATATTATCCATTTCAGTGACATATTATTTGATTTAAAATTTGTTTTAAGCGGTATATACACGAGCGTAGCAGCACAAGAGTTAAGTACATCAAAACCGGCCAAATGCTGGCTAAATGGAGGTCCCTCGACTTAGGTATTGGACCAGCATTGAGCCAACATTGGGCCAGCATTTCTTATCTCCCAAGCTAATGAGTGATAAAATTGGCCTACCGTTTGTGCAAATCTCATCAGCAGCCCTACTTACGTCGACATCCCTCCAGGAAATAGGTCAACGCATTACCTATTACGTAATTTTGCTTACGCTACTTACTTCCAACATGGAGACAGTAGGCCATGTTTGCAGCTTATTCGGTTTGGATGTGGACAGGGCTCATTTAAATGGACGAGTAACCATGTCACCTTAATGCACTGGTTATATTATCGTCTGGGTTTGGTTCGAATAGCCTATTTGTTATCATGGTTGTGTACATGTATATACAGTGATTCAAACTGTTCCACGGATTGGTGTGTGCAAAAAAATATTGTCTTAGAGAGCATCCGTGGCCGAGAGGTAACGTGCTCGACTTTAGATCGGCAAGGCTCGAAGTTTAAATGTTGTGTTAAAGGGCAGTGTGAAGGTGCATTCACATTTTTCTACTAGTTTTATAAGTCGAAGCCTATACACGAACCATGCAATGCTTTTCTGTGGTCGGTGGTTGCTACCATTCCAAAGCTTCCACTTTATTCACAAGGTGTCAGCCATGTCATTCTCCAAAGAAACATTTCGTCATTTCCCAGTGTTTTTCACTTTTATTAAACGTCTTGTTCGCTTATACTGCACTCGCGCTGTGCATTGCGAGGTGAAATGTGGGGGGGGGGGGGCATAGTAGCCACGCGTTTGAGAGTTCAATATATCTGATAAATCACCTAGTTATCGCCTGCATGAAACATAATATCTGGAGTCACAGTGGTTAAGTAACAATGCTTATGACGCCTTTTTATCTTTCCTTCAGGCAAGTACATAAGAAGGGGAAATGAGTATACATTTGGCAGACCAACATATGTCTTGATTCCAATTGTAAGCTTCACATTGGGGTAGTATTTAGTCACTTGAATTTGTTGATTGCGGCAGCGAGACACAACTTAAAGTGTGTAATTATTTAACCTTTAGAGCGCGGGGATGGACTTCAGTCGTCAAAATCTGACGTCTGTAGACGTCAGATTCTGACAACTATAGTCTATCCCCGCAGTGTAAGAGTCAAATCTTTTCTAGTGGTCGTAGACCCATAACATAAGTATTCAAATGAATCAGAAAGAGCTAACTAAGAAATTTATAATAATTTCAAATTTGAAAAACCCATTGGTCTGCATGGTTTATATAAAAATAAGTCAGTACTTTGATGGTTAAATTGTATATTGTAGCGATTTAGGGTTAACATACATGTATTTCAAACAAACGTTGGTGCTGATGTCATTATGTGGCTAAATAACTACAAAAGAAATAATCGGGATTTATGATCACGATTAAAATCATTAAAAATATTTATTGTTAGGATTTTGACCAGCACCTAAACTTTTTGTGAATTTTTATATTTAATACGAATATTTATATAGATTAAATATTTATTTGTTAATTTCTATATTAACAAGGATGTGCGTGTTGTCTGAGCTGGTTGTCGAGTAGGCCTAGTACACCTGGGTGGTGTGGTGAATCAAAGTATGACCACCTCTACGCTTCCATTTTAGTCACTAGGTGTCAGCCATCCCCAATAAAATGCTGCGTGCGAATCTCGTTATTTCTCATTGTGTGTTTGCTTTCAATAAAGTTCTTGTTCATTCTTATGTTCAACTCATCTAAGTATTAAAGAAACTGTTCAATACTTAGGTGAAGATATATTCACCAGGTGGCGCTTCTCACTACTATATCTGTAACGATCGCGATGTTTTGTGGTGACACCCTTATCTCGTTAATGGTTCACAGTGGACCACTGTTTTAGTATGGCTATTATAACTGATAAACGTTAATATTTATCTATTTGTGTCTGCAAAACATAAATTTATATATACTTATATATAATTTAAATTATATATAATTTAAATGATCTAGCGTTCACTTATCAACAAATGATAACGATCGATATACCTAGGAAACACAAACATTTGTATAACCTTTGTACAATGTTGGACCGACGTCGAAAACGTTGGACCGAAGTTGCACAAATGTCATAGAAATGTTTTGTGTTTGCTGAGTGGGGTCCAGTTTTATGAAGTTATTATCGTACTCCCACAGGTGTTATCGACCACGAGACTTGTGCTGATAACTTCCTGTATCGACCAAAACTTGTGCTCCGGTTACGAATTATTTACGTTACACTGACGCATTGTAGTCTAAATATTTTAATTATCAGTTAAACATGTGGATGGACGTACGATAAAATGCATATGGCACTGCTTTTTGGTCGATAACGGCTCAAATCGGTACTTGTCGCCAGATACAGGCACTCGCCTTCGGCTCGGCCTGTATCTGGCGACGCGTACCAATCTGAACCTTTATTGACCAAAAATCAGTGCCATATTCATATCTTATCGCTCGTTGTTTGTCAAAACACTGTTACGTACGAAAAAAATACTCATTATGCTCTGTCCCATTCGTACTAGCGGTGGAATTTCTCGTGACTAATTACTGTATAAAACCCAACTAATGTACGCGAACCCGAGGTTATTTTAACCCCTTCAGTAGTGGGATCTACCCTAAAATCAGAATGTTTCTGTTGAAATATTTGTGTATCCACGGCTTCTACACAAATATTTTAGCGCCTTAAGGGTTGATGCCCCAGATGGTGCAGGTCTAACATCAAATACAAATTGTGCTTTGGGGTTGCTGTCAATCACTCTATTTTGACTTGTTATCCGTCACTATAATAATTGTGTTTCTGAACAACAAATGATAAATATACACACAATCGAATCTTTGGTTGACATGACTACCTTCATTTTCCTCAGCATTTATACACGATAAAAACGATATATATTTTGCCCATTTTAAATTGAATCTCGCTCAAGTTATCAGCAACAAAATGTAATGAATTTCCAGAATCTTATAATTAACAAGAAATGAGCTACATGTCTGTTTGTTACCAAAAAACCGCGCATGATTACGTTTTCGCTATAAAAAAAAATCGAAATGGCTGTATGTTTGATTAAAAATGCTTTACTCATGAAAATTATAGACAAATGAGAAATCATTGTATGTTTGTTTTGAACACTTTAAGGTTGTTTGTGTGTTAGTCATAGACAAATCAGAAATCGTTGTATGTTTCTTTTATTGAAACAGAATCATACATATTCAGGGTTTATCAGTGAAGCGAGGTGAAGACAGTCCTATGATCACTACACATAATGATAGTCTACACTAAATGTAGCCTAATGTAATAAATTACAACTGAGTGCTACACAAATGGTAATAGCAGTAAGTGCTCATTATTCACTTGGGCAGTTACAGCTAATTGCCTTTGAATAAAGACTACAATATGCAGGCTAATTATTGCTCTTATTTGAGTAACCCTAGAGATACTAGACGTTGAATCAATGTTGGTTTATCGTTGGACCAGCGTCGTAGACGGTGGTCCAACGTTAAGCCAACATTGGTTTAACGTCTTGTGTTTGCTGGAAAGTCACATAATAAATAGCTGATTATACATATTGGCTTTATGTTCAGTTATTTTTACACACTGTGGCTCATGTCGCATGAAATACAGAATACAATATAAATATTACATAATTGCTAATTGGATAGTCTTGATTATTTTACTCATGCTAATAATAAGCACTACGCCATCTACTGACCAGGTCGGCAACTAGTAAATATAAACAACAGTACTGGTACATAAGTCTAAACTGTCTTAATTATCATTTCTCAACAAATCAGAGATTAAGACTCACATGTCAAGGAGCTAAGTGTGGGGGGGGGGGGGGGATTTAATGTGGTAAAAGTTAACCTAATATTGTCAAATGTAAGAAATTGGCGCTGTAACTTGTTCCTTCTGAATTATCATAAAGCATTTTCATTCGATTGAAGATGGAATTGCTAACTCAACTTTCATTTTCATATCCAGTGGCCGCAGACCAATAACATAGGTATACAAATGAATCGGAAAGAGCCAACTTAGACATTTATGATGATTTCACATTGAAGGAACCCTTTGATTTCTTGGTCTATGTAAAAATGTTTCAGCGCTTTAAGGTCTTATCATTCAGATAATATAAAATGTTTTACGATAACACAGACTAATTCACTAATTTCAGTGGCATTTGATTTGGTTTCAATTATTTAAAAAAATATATACATGAGTCTATCAGGGCAAATGGAGGTCACCCGATGCCCCCTCCCCCCCCCCCCGGACCTTCGACCCCCCTTGGAGTGGGTCCGACGTAGTTATCATGCTAGTCTATATATTCCATAAAGTTTTAAACAGTTCTATATATATACAAATTAAATAATAATATGACAGTTGAACGACAAAGATATCTGCGATGATTCAATAATATTGTGGAAGCAACTCTGTTTTTACTAACAAAGTAACAAATATTATTACATGATAACTGCCTTTGCATATACAGCAAATAGAAATTGATCACATTTTGATTTCTCTTTTTAATACGCATTATCATATATATCATCGTGTGACAAATGCTACTCATGGCTTGCATAAATATTCATTTATTCTCACAAAAAGGTGGATATATGTTTTCTTGCGGAAGTAATAATGACCATTGTGTCCATTCAGAAAAAAGACAATCCGCACTCACAGCTTAGGGGTCTTGTCAAGTTAAAAAAAAATGAACTTGACAAAACCCCTTAGTCAGCTTAAGTACAAATGCTCATTCCGCCTGGCGAAAATATAATGACATATGAAAAACTATTCTTACAGTCTTCATCAGAATACGTAGGAGTGAAGAGTGAAGGGATATTTTATAGTTTAGTTCATGAGATTCCTAAATGATTTAACTTCAGTATATAAATATATATATATAGTATCTGCAACAATTTGCGTCTCAATGATTTGATAAACCACACTAATATATTCCATCCCATATCTAGAAGTCACATGAGGACAAGGAAATTGTATCCGTCAACATAGCTACATAACCAGATAGCAAGTAGTTGTGGTGTCTGTGCTGTAGCCTGATGAATCAGCAATAACTTAAGACATCCCAGCAAACACGACGCCGGACCAACGTTAAACCAAAAATAATTCAACACCTTGTGTTTGCTGGGATGGTTATGATTCATTATCAGTATATCTAGAGATCGACTGAACATTGGTCTTAAAATAGACATCTTAAAAGAATAGCTGTATAAATTAATTTACGACAGATTTTCAGTTTGTCATAATATCACTGCATTAGTGAAAGAGCTAACTAAGACATGTTTGATGATTTAAAATTAAGAAAAAACAAATTTGGTTCCCTATGGTCTATTGAAACATATTTCTGCGTTGTAAGTGTTAAGACGCAGAGATAGACTCATGTGTACAGTGGAGTCCGAATGCTATCAGGTTACAGAACATCAGTTTATGCTTAACAGTCTTAAACTTGCTAATGCCTCATTGAAATGAATAGACATGGTATTATATTTTAGTCTACATCTCTGTCAGTATGCTATCGAACTATCGTTGTGCTTCAAAGAACGATTTAATGTTTGACATGTTAGAATAAATGATTGAAGATATTAAACGTGGAATGTATACACCATATATAAATGTATAAAAAGGATGGTGATTGCTATTTGTCATTTGTATGTCCTTCATATCAGCAGTATCGTCTGACAGATATGTTGTCGGCATTGAACCATGTAATTATGAACGATATATGCTATGTACAATATTCAGTCACTGAAATCCAGCATAATGCCATCAAAATGAACATTTCCAATGACAGTACAAAAACATTTTGTAGATTTGCATTTGGGTGGCGTACACTTTAAACAACTTGCATCTAATAAATTTCCAACGGTTAAGATGTTGCTAGACCTGATCTCAATATAATAAGCTCGATAACATAGTTGACGAAAAGCTTCATTTGACCGAATGGAATGGATCGCTGATTTCCCCTAGGGATAAAAACACTATCAGCTGAGTTAATACGTGACGTCCATCAGATAGACTTAGTATCGCTAATTTTGTCAAATCTGTATGATTTTTGCCCAATTGAAGTTGTGAATCGCGTCAACGAGACACAACTTCGTGTGGGTGAAAATTCCAATTTAAAAACTTGACGAGTAAAGGATTCAATTAGCACACAGCAAACTCGATCCAGCAATTTCGCTATTCGAAATGTTTACATACATGTAGTCACTGGTGCCCATAGCGCGTTTCTATATTATTTTCTTATTGAGAACAACAACATATTCGAAACTATAACAGCTTCCCAAAACTACCGCTACGGGCGCCAAGGCTTGAAGTTACGTGTATACGATAAAGCCCGAGGAGTTTTACATTCTTAGCTTCACAGATAAGAATGGAGAACCCCGAGGTTTTTTCAATGACATAAAACACCTCCGACCGTAATGAGGATCATTCGTAATCAAAAGCTCGTCACACATGATTGATTGTAGTTGGCCTACCATATAGGCCGATCATGATAATTGGTTTGTACTTGATCAACAATTACTATCTATTTTCGGCTTAGAATGTCGTAGTCGAACAAAGAAAATAACACAGTGTAGTGTTTTAAATACACTGCGAGCACTATTATATGTTGTGCACGCTCTGGGCACCATTAAGTCTACTCAACACATCATATTATAGTGTCTGGCAGCTACTATACTGTTTAAGCAGTTGATGCTAAAGGATGGGGTGGATCTGTCTACTATACGTATTAAACTGGCTGCTTTATCTCGTAGAGCTTCATCACTTTGTAAAATTCTGAAACATACAATTAACATGTTTTCTCATATTATAAAAAACACGCTTAGTGATCAGGTCAAATGTTGTTTGACGCTTTCAGTACATCGACATGTAGACGTCAGAATCTAGCGTCTATAGACGTTCGTGACGTCCGTCTATAGACGTCAGATTCTGACTTCTGTAGACGATCCCTGCACTGGAAGAGTATTTTTTATAATAGCCGTAGGCCATATCAGATAGTAATAACATAAGTATTCAAATCAAGCATAAGACTTAACTAAGGCATTTGTAATGATTTAAAATTAAAAAAAACCTTTGTTCTCTTGGCTTATTAAACAAATATTGCAGAATAATAATGGCCCAGTACTAATAGTCCGGTTAATAAGGCTCTCAAATCCTGGTAGATAGGAAAAGTTGAGGACAAAAGATTTTCTTTTCTATATAGTATCTATATGACCTCCTTAGACCGGAAAAAAAAGTTTACCAAAATCTATGGTGGGCTATGGTCACAGCAAGGTCAAATCCAATATGGCCGCCATTAAGCCGGGATATGGCATGATCAAAATTAATTGTTTCACATTTAGCACTTAGTAAATCAAGTGTAATGCCTCTTTTCCATGTCATTTTGTGAGGAGAATTCAGCTTATGTGTTTTTTTGTGATCAAGGTCAAATGTCAAGGTCACAACAAGGTCAAATCAATCAAATATGACCGGCGATTAGCCTATGCCATCGCAAAAAAAGTGATTTTTTCACTTTCTCAGCTTTAGAATTGAGTGTAATACGGTGCATCTTTTCCATTTTGTCTATATTCTGGTATATTTTTAAACAAATAACCCTGCCAGCGGCCATTTTGAATTTGACCTCTTTGTGACCTTAGCCCACCATAGAATTTGGTAAACTTTTTTTTCTATAACCTCAAGGTCATTATGTACCCAAATGCAACAAAAAAGCTTTTGTCCGAAACTTTTCCTACCTCAGCTCCTTATTGACCGAACTTCAAGCAAGCATTTGTTCAACTTTTGTTTGCTATTATTTTTCAAATTTTGGCTGAATGTCGATCACAACATAAATAAATGACAAAACAGTACCTTAAATAATACATCTTCCCACGTAAGGCTCGCTTCTCCCGATGTCGCAGACGGACTGCGACGGCAGGAGCAGCGAGCCTCTCGTAGGAAGATGAAATAATATAGCACTCAGGCACTGTAGTCAACCACAATGAATCATCTTTCCTACAGCAAGGCTAAAAATATACAAGGACATATATTTCTATGAAAAGTAAGTCTGTAATGATTTGCATTTATGGCAATAAAATATCATGTACAAGCGCAGTTTACTAGGCCTATATAACATACCTTCATAATCTATTTCTCCATTGCCGTCTAAATCAGCCTCACGTATCAGCTCGTCTATCACCTCGTCCGACCAATGTTCATTCATGATCTTGCTCAATGCAGTGCGTAGCTCCTGTTCAGAAACCAGCAAAGAATATATGTATGAGTTAACGTGGTTAAATATATGAACAGCAAAATTATTCAATTTAATTGTAATTCTCACCCACTTCGCCATTTAAATATGCGTCTCCCTGGCGCGATACACAACATCGAGTGAGTGAAAATTATTCAGAACTGACAAAATGGGGGTCAACTCTTTTCTAATATTGTTGATTGATATCACATTTTTTACTTAGTTTGCTAGTAAAGAAATGAAAATGAGTATATTCGGGACCTGTGGTGAAAGAGTTGAACCCTTTTATCGTAACATTCAATAAAATGCTGATCACGTCACATCCGTTATCGGTCTTAATGTTTGTCATTCAAACATAAAAAATCGAGAACACAATGAGAAATTAGCCATAAATTAGCTGGATTAAAATGTTGTCATTCAAATTGTAAAATATTTAAGTACACGGTAGTTGACAAAACATCAAGTATGTACAAATGTGTGCCAATGTGCTGCCCTGGTAAGTAGAAGTGTCACAGTCCACGTTGTACATATGTCGATGTCAAATCTGTCAGTGTCGGTGTCAGTGCTACAATCTGTATATCACTAATATCTGTCTATATCACAGTGTTACAGTGTCACAGTGTTCAATACAAATTTCTACGCTTTTACAAAGTGATTTTTTTACCACTTACCATAATGTGTATCTCTGGTTGTTGGTGCGGGAAACTGGTATTTACACTTCTACCATGGCAATGCCACTTTTAACATTAAATTGATCTTACGTATTATCTGATATCCACATAATAACATGTGCTTTTTCAAATAATTCATATGGCAGTGCCAATTAAATTGATTTGAAGTGTAGCTATGATTAGATTATGGATATTTTAATCTGTATAGATACCATTTAAATGTCAAATCTTTTAGAAATGTATTGTATTATTGAATGTATGACAGGGCACATATTTTAAAAATAGCATCTTTGCTAATATGTATACACCCTGTATAAATATGTTTTAATAAATAAATAAATAAAAGGCATGTCGCTTGCTGAAAGCAAAATGTCTTACTTATATTTCTAGATATTTTGAGTTAAACAAACATAGATTCACATAATTTCCAAGGAAAATATTAAAAAAAAAGTATCATTGCTCTTTCCAATGACACTTCCATGGTTAGGGACCTCATTAGTTTTGCAAAAGCTTTGTGCTATTTTGCAACCAACACTAGTTCAATGTCTTGTGTCTGCCTGGTGAGCTACAAGTCTTTGAACTAGCCATCCACACACACAGCCAAATCAGATTTGGCTGTGAGAAATAACTCCCAATAATTGAGACTTATGAATTAAAAAGTAAAAAAATACTCCCCATCAGAAATCCAATGTCGAAAAAGAAGAAACTACTGCATAAGGAGTTAATAAAATCCTTTCCAGTAGTCATACTACTTTTAAAATAATTGAACATAAGCCTACTTCTAATTGGGGTAAATATGCCTACACTGTCATTGTGTTGTGGTGTTTGTGTATGCTACATACCTGGGAGGTGATGGTGCCACTGTTGTCTTTGTCAAATATTTTAAAGCATTCTCTGAGTTGAGTGTCGGCGTCAGGTGAAGCCCATTTACTCATACATACAGCAAACTCCTCAAAGTCTATACCACCATCATCTGAAAAAAATACGTAGCGTATAGTACAGATAACTCTAGAAAGTCATCACCAATCATCAGCGATAGCTGTTTACATGAAAAGTCATGACAAGTTATAATGGTTATTGTTGTCATCACCTATAACAGCACATTTATTGTGAAAATCTCCTAGAAGTCTACATCGCCATTATCTGAAAAAAATACACACTATATATGCAGTAAACTCTTGATAGTCAGTGAATATTGCTTTCCATCGCTTTCTACATACTGTGGCAATATCGCGAAATAATGAATAGTCTTTACTACCAATATTTGAATACGCCTGTATCCATATGTTTTCTAAGTTTATGCAGGAAGTCAAAAACTGCTATTTTACTATTATTATCATGCTTATGATACATCCAAACCTGGCATACATTCCTTCATCTCTAATAAACAACTCTCAAAGAAAACTCCCTGAAGTCAACAACCTTCATGTCAATAAACACAGCTACATACCCACCGTCCCCAGTAGACGCGAGACCTTCACACAATGTTGCATTAATGTTGGATCGAAGTCGTAGATAGATGCCCAGCATTAAACCAGCATTGGGTCGATAACTGCTCTTTGCTACAATATTATCTGCACTAAACCCAGACGTTAAATTAATGTTTGCTCAACGCTGGTCCAACGTCGTAGACGGTTGACCAACGTTAAACCTATACTGATTTAACGTCCTGTGTCCGCTGGGAAGTGTCATCTCCAGCTCACACGGGACGTGCACCCAAAGTCGTTTCAATGTTGGCCCATCGTCTGCAACGCAGACCCAATATTGAATCAACCTTCTGTGAACATAGGGTGTTTCTTTGGTTGTTGTCATGACTACGTACTGTTTGTGTCTGTTGACGCCATGATGTTATTCAGTTCCTCATCCGACACTTCCTCTCCGAACTTAGCCATCATAGCAGCGAGCTCATCTCGTGTGATACGACCATCTCCATCCTTGTCAAACATCTGAAACGCCTCACCATATTCTGTAACATAGGTATATATCAGTAAACACATGAACATAACATAGGTATATATCAGTAAACGCCTCAACATAACATAGGTATATATCAATAAACGCCTCAAAATAACATATCAGTAAACGCCTTGTCATACTCTGTAACGTAGGTATATAGGAATAAACACTTCAACAAAACATAGGTATACATCAGTAAACGCCTCAACATAACACAGGTATATATCAGTAAACGCCTCAACATAACATAGGTATATATCAGTAAACGCCTCAACATAACACAGGTATCTATCAGTAAACGCCTCAACATAACATAGGTATAAATCAGTAAACGCCTCAACATAACACAGGTATATATCAGTAAACGCCTCAACATAACACAGGTATATATCAGTAAACGCCTCAACATAACACAGGTATCTATCAGTAAACGCCTCAACATACCATTGGTATATATTAATAAACGCCTCAACATAACACAGGTATCTATCAGTAAACGCCTCAACATAACATAGGTATAAATCAGTAAACGCCTCAACATAACACAGGTATATATCAGTAAACGCCTCAACATAACACAGGTAAATATCAATAAACGACTCAACATAACACAGGTATATATCAGTAAACGCCTCAACATAACACAGTTGAATATCAATAAACGCCTCAACATAACACAGGTAAATATCAATAAACGCATCAACATAATATAGGTATATATCAGTAAACGCATCAACATAATATAGGTATATATCAGTAAACGCCTCAACATAACACAGGTATATATCAGTAAACGCCTCAACATAACACAGTTGAATATCAATAAACGCCTCAACATAACACAGGTAAATATCAATAAACGCATCAACATAATATAGGTATATATCAGTAAACGCATCAACATAATATAGGTATATATCAGTAAACGCCTCAATATAACATAGGTATATATCAGTAAACGTCTCAACATAACACATGTAAATATCAATAAACGCCTCAACATAAAATAGGTATATATCAATAAACGCCTCAATATAACATAGGTTATATCAGTAAGCGCCTTGTCATACTCTGTAACATAGGTATAGATGAATAAACACCTCAACATAACATAGGTATATATCAGTAAACGCCTCATATTCTGTGACATAGGTGAACGCCACACAGACCAAAGCTGAACTGTTTTGTTCAGACTAATGCTACACACTTTTCAATAACAAAACGCCACACAGTGACCAAATCTGAACTGTTTTGTTCAGACTAATGTTCACGCCCAAACTCGTGCAAACAGTTTATAGAAGATGAAAAAGAAATGTAGAAACAATAACGAATGAAAAGAGAAGCAATGGAGCCAGAGAAATATAAGAAAAGAAAGAAGCAAACAATTAGAACCAGCGAACAAACAACCAACTAGTCAACGAATGGATGAAAGAACGAACGAACGAAATAATGGACAAACGATGGATGAATGAATGAATGAAGAACCAACAAGTGAGTGAGTGAAAAGCCAAAAATGTACGAAAGAAACAATAAAAGAATTCAAAGAGGAATACCGGAAAGACACAATCAACCCGCTACCAACAAACCAACTAATATTTGAACAAACGCTCGAACAGCGAACGAAGGAAAGGAACGAACGAACGAACGAACGAATGAATGAATGAATGAATGAATGAATGAATGAATGAATGAATGAATGAATGAATGAATGAATGAATGAATAAATGAATGAATGAATGAATGAATGAGCAAACAATGTATCAATGAATCAACAGACGAAGAAGTATTGAAGATGTACATGAACAGATTTAGAAGCCATCTCATCATATTTGAGTGAGTGATTATACACATTTCAGATCTGATATTGTCCTTGTGCACAGTCAGTGGTAGTATTATTCTCATCAAAGGTATAGTCAACTGTCAAAATACATTGGACAAGGGTGTCCCCAGAATGCAACAGTGGCCCCTGGGCATTCCACAATGACATATCACCCCACATCCACAGTTATCAGACAAAAGATAATAATACTATATGCGGTTCATACACATCGCCACATTAAGAGCAAGTTCCCAAATCATATAAACTCTATATACTTGAGCGACATCTATGAGGAAATAATTCACCAATTTATCTCATGTGGGCTTTGTGTTGAGACACAAATGCTTGTGTTACCATGGGGGTCTGGAAACAGTTTACCCTAGCATATTGACGGTGAGTTGGAGTATTATCTCGTAATCTCGTATCAGTCACTGATATTAATGGCGGCAAAGTGTACAACTATATAAGCTAATGTAGGCCTACACCTGACCATCCCACGCATGCCCATTTCGCAGTTGTATGAATCATGTCAGTGACATTCTACATGTGCGTATTGCTCCTACATACCAATCTCTAGAACAGTTATCTGGGCCGTGGTCAGGGTCCGTATTCTCGTACAAGTTATGATATATCGTAAGCTTCAGATTGATCGAGATGGCCATCTCGACCAATCTGAAGCCTACGATGTTGCGTAACTTGTGTAGAGAATACGACCCAGACAGATACAGATGGTAGATATTTGTATTTACACAGATGCAAATTCTAGAGATTGGTGTGTAAACATTATACAGATTTTAGAGATTGTTATGTACGCAAATACATATTCTAGAGATTGGTATGTACCCAGGTACAGATTCTAGAGATCGATATGTGCGCAGGTACATATTACGGAGATTAGTATGCACGCAAATACATATTCTAGAGATTGGTATGTACGAAAACACCGATTCTAGAGACTGATAATAAGATATGAACATCCTAATCCAATCAATATTATAATTTACTCTAAATAATTGTAATATATAATTATGCTTAAATAAAAGTTTCTTCTTCTTCTTCACGCAAATACAGATTCCAGAGATGGGTATGTATGCAAACACAGATTCTGGAGATTGGTACGTACGCAAATACCTATTCTAGATATTGTTATTTGTGCATATCTATACAGATTCTTGAGATGTGTATATGCACCAATAGAACTTCTGGATATCATGTACGCAAACACAGGTTCTAGATATTTGTATGTATTCAGATACAGATTCAAGAGATTGCTAGACACGGCATTTATTGGCAGCAACATACCACATAAGCTCTAATATAAGGCGCTTACGGTAATGTTGATAATGCATGTACCACTAAGTGAAAAGTAGCCTATTTAATTAGTGTCTTCTTCCTTTGATATGTGATTATACATACATACATCATACTCCAATCTGACGATTACAATGGCAGATAGTAATCTAACATGGTTCAGAGTTCAGATCTACAATGTCGATCCTGTATTTAGGAAAGTCATATAATACTCTCCCAGCAAGACGGTGGACCAACATTACCCCAACATTGGCTGAGCGTGTCGTGTTAGCTGTTCGTCTATGACAATCATGACACGATTTCTCATTTGTAATTTTAAAAATACAGCGCTCACGCGTGGGCGTCTTTCTATTACTTTTCTTCGGCTATAATAATATTATTTCTTTTACATTTCTGTTTTATAGTTCATAATTGAATCACCCGGTGGCGCTTATGTTGAAATCTCAGTAATCGGGTAATCCACGTAGTGCATTTTGGGTATACCTTATGGTGAAAATGATGCACAGTGGAATGTTTATACATTCCACGTGACACAATGCTAATAAGGAGATGAAAGCCAGTATACTACTGTATGCAGTAACCTCTGATATCACCGCTATCTTTGATCTTCACCTACTACAAGCGTAAGAAGGGTATTGTTAGAGATAGCTGATCCAATGCGTTTTAAAAAACTGCTCTGAAAAAAGTACCAGATTTGTGACGAGATTCGCGATCAAAGTACCAGCCGAACAATGAACAATTGTCTGTTTCACTTCTCTGTTTGTTTCAGCTGACACTATAAGTTATATGTTCATTCACTTGATTGTTTCTACTATGGTGTATTTATATTCTAACCTATTCAGATATGGCAAATTAGCCCATTATTCCCAGATAACACGAGACACTGAACCAATGCTGATTTAATGTTTGCCCAAAATCGCAAACGATGGGCCAACATAGAATCACCATTGGTTCAGTGTCTCGTGTTTGCTGGATTATCTAAGCCTCGGTCAGAAAGGTTCGTACGACCAATAGATTTGTACGAATCTATATTGTCTATTTTTTAGAGTGTGTACGGCGTCACATAAGTTCGCAAAATCTTTATGTCAAAGTTACTGTTCAATCACGTTAACTGGTAGAAAAACCTTACTGTCGACTCGTGACCACCTAACTCACATCTAGAGGCTATGGTACGAGCGTTGTACGACTGTCTACATTCGCACCGCGTTCATAAAGACGCCAGAAGAAGTCCGAAATAACAACTTGATGAATCATTCCGATCACCGTAGGAATAATGGTGTTATTATTGAGCTATGTAGTTCTATCATGTAAACGTCTGGTCACAATGACCCGTACAAACGCCATACCAACTATTTCAGGAGTATTTATTGGGCCTCTTCAAAACGGTCGTAAGAAAAAGATAATTCTTATTCCGTGCTTAAGCTCGCAGCCAGGTCTTGGCTGTCTAAGAACTTACGAACACACTAAGAGCTACGTACGATGTGAGGTTGTTCTTACGGAGCTCTTACAGCGTTTGTACGAACGCTGTACATATTTTCAGTTTCTAATTATTGTTGTCGTAGTTCGTAATTATTCGTGCGACATCCATACGAAAAACGAAGAGAGCTATACAGAGCTCTACAGTCATCGTACGAATAAAATCACATAATATTGTGTCACAACCTTCTCTTGAGAATTAAACGGCAAACTTACCATCTTCCCAATAAGGTTGTCAATAATGAAATGAACTAATGTATGAACATTTTGGGACACTCTAAGAACTACTTACGATGTTCGCAGATTTGTCGGTGTCAAAGGCCATTAATTTTCTCATCAAGATTGTTCATTCTTAGGATGTTTCTAAGACGATCGTAAGTCAGCCATTAGACGAGGGGTTTTCTTGAGGCATCTTAAACATTTCCAAATTTTTTTCACGATTATACGAGCGGAAAACGAACGCTTTTTTCTTGTGGCTGCCTTGCGAATACCACAAGAAATGGGCCGAAATTTCCAAAAATCGTTAGTACGGCGTTCGTACGAGTCATTATGACCGATGTATTACGCCATGATAGCTCTTTGGTAGCGTGGTTGACTTTGAACCTGTGGGAACCGGGTTCGAGTCTCGCTGCAGCCGATATCATTCATTGGTGCACACACATACAGTGACCCTGGGAGTCTAAATTCATGAGGTGACGACAACCGAAAATACAACAGATAAGCGCCGCATTTAAAAATAATAAAATGTTTGTATTACTCTCCAGGTTTAAAACATAGCATAAATCAAGCCAACCATCGCAGACGAAGAGTCTGGTAAAATGGGAAAGATCGAGATACATCCGCGGGAAATTTTAAATAATTACAAGGTTGTTGTGTAGTTCGAATAGTTTGTACTCGCATCGAATGGTTCTTGCAAATTCAGTATATTCCGCAATAGAAAACGTTTGGAATGTCGTTGCACAACAATTATCCAGAAATTCAGTCTGACGTATAAAGATTTTACGCTGGTTCTGTTCAATTTTGTTTACTTGCATTTTTCATTCAGTGTTCTCACTGTTTTAGGAGAAGAAAATTCCATGATATTTTTCTGAGTTTTCCGTGATAGATTTTCAAAATTCCATAGTAACTATTTTGATCTATTTCTACCTATTTCAACCCATTTTGATGCGTCCCGCAATGAATGTGGTGAGACTATTACTTTAGAGCTCTTGGGCTTATCACATTCCCTAACTTTACCTTGATTTGAAGCATTTGTTCTCAAGTTCTCTGACTTTTACCTCACTGGAAAAAGTAAAACCTAATTTCCAGGTTTTGCTTCATTTCCAGTTAAAATGAAAACCCTGTCATTAATTTGAAGCTGGAAATGCGAACACAATAATTGTTCAGTTTCGAATGACAAAAAAGCAATGTACATAATTATACTTGATTGCATAAAGATAACTGCAACCTAGATTTTTTCCGTGATTGAGCACATATCTCACACCATTTGATCTATATTGGTAGCATTTTATACGAACATTTGAAGTCATTTGAAGCTGGAATTACTAACGCAATTTCCAGCTTAAAATGACGAAAAATAGTTATATTTATGAAAACATAGGCATCACCAATATTGAATTAACTGAGTAGCTACTAACAACTATTTTTTCAAATTTATATTTATATTGATGTAAAATATGCTGAAACTCGTATATATACGGTTTCATCAACAGAAGGGTTAATTTAGAACTTTCTTGAAAACGTCTATGGAAATTCAAGGGTAAAAAACTTAGTTTGTCACTTGTATTTATCATTGTAACATTACACTTACCTTCAGACATTGTCTCTGTTGATGTACCTGCTGGGGTTATGGTGACTGTACTACTCTGTGCTACTGTTACTGACTGAGACGGGTAAGGTAGTCCTGTATCTACAAGGTAGTCCTGTGTCTATGTGTCCACCTAACCTGCTAACATGTGTGTCTGTATGTGGAGTATCATATCTGACACATGATGGACGACACATTGTACAGCCGACCCTTTGTCACCCAGAGCACAGGACTGCATGGGACCATCTAGCACCCAGAGTACATGATACCACCCTCTTCTACACAGAAGGGGCGTTCCAGCACACACAAGAGGGTCAATCGATGTTGGTTTAACGTTGGTCCAACGTCGTAGACCGTGGACCAACGTTAAACCAACATTGACTTAGCGTCTTGTGTCTGGTGGGGGTGTCCAATGCTAACGCCGGCGTCCGTAATGCAATATATCGGGATTCTTTCTACGCTTTCGGTCTTTAGGTTGTAAATAAAAATGTTTCTTCTTCAACCCCAGATAAATTTTCAATATTGTTGAGAGTTTCCGTGAACGAAAGGTAGTGTGCTCGGCCTCAGATCGACAACAGATTGTCAAGGTCAAAGTTTGCATCCTGTGTCTGGAGGGCAGTATCATCTGATTCAGCAGAGGTTCTCCTGGCCCAGTTTAGCTTGCATGTGCACAAGAAGAACCACTCAATCAGTTATTTTGCTGCAAAAAAACGTTAATGTAACTCATCACGACAACTTCTGTCACGCAAAGCCCTGCACATGTGACACACACAAGTCTTTACTGAGTTTTGTGATGTCACGTGGTCATAATGCGTACCTCACTCTGAGTATGTCCATTGTCTTTATGTTGTGTCCTTGGGCAAGGCACTTTACCCTCACATACTTCACTTGAATCAGGTGTAAATAGAGTGGAATTAATGTTTTGAATCAATAAATATCATCATTAAGCTCTGTATCAATGAATGTTGTATTGTGAACTAACCACACAAATGTCAGCTGTTAGAAAAAAATTTAAAAAAACAGGGCCACTGTTTGAGTCTGTAGGGTGGGGCCCTGATGCAGTGATTAAAGCTGTCTGCTTGACAAGTCGGCGATCGCGGGTTCGAGCCCCACTTTGGCTTTCGAGTTAAAAGAAAATGTTTATTCCCCGCTCACTTGTAAATATTCAATATTGTGGAGAGACTCCGTGACCGACAGGTGGCGAGCTCGGCCTTAGACCGCCAGGGTTTAAATTTCGAATCCTGTGTCTGGAAAGCAATGTCACCTCATTCCTCTCACCATCCTCAGAAGGTTCTCCTGGGCCAGTTTAGCCAATATGTGCACAAAGGTGGCCTAAAATCCCATTCATTTCATTTTTGTCTGAGTCTGTATCATCGTGTACACACCGGTTATCACACCGATATGGAATATGATAATGCCCGTGGCACTCAAACTGTCGCTGCGTGGGCAATATACTTTGGTAACACGAGACGTTGAACCAATAATGGCTTAGTGATGGACCGACGTCGTAGACGGTGGCCCAAAATAAAACCAACGTCCGGTGTCTGTTATGTAGCAAGCTGGTAGTTCGGCAAACAATATGAAGGTCTACATAGACAATGACAGACCCGTAAACCCTTCAAGTACTCAGAGCGATCAAACTGTGGTATTTACATATTTCAGTGTTGCTATCTATCTAACATTTATCAGTTTATCTATCTAACATTAATTCACCTAAAATCTCCTCGTAGGCTGGCAATCGGCAAAATGTCATGCATATAAACTAGCAAATTTAGGGTACAGTGTCGTATCATCATGATCATTAACATATTAATAACAATGGTTCTTGTGATCACAAACCTGGGCCCGTATTCTCGTACAAGTTACGATATATCGTAGGCTTCTGATTGGTCGAGATGGCCATCTCGACCAATCAGAAGCCTACGATATATCGTAACTTGTACGAGAATACGGGCCCTGGTGATCGTAACATATTATTAGGTTCCCGCCTCATTAGAAAAGTTAAGATAATGGTAAATTTTCTCATCGAAATTACAGAAAGTTCAGTTTATCTTGCACTCCTCTATATGATTACATGGAAAGCCATAACTATTCAAGTCCACTTTGTTGCAGGAGTGGAATATACTGCGTTTTTTACCTGTATACTGGATTTCTGTCAGTCCTAACTTGTTCTTCACATCAAGGGTCGCCTAAAACCAGAACAAACACGCTACTATCAGTTTATCAGTTTATTGAGCAGTAAACAAACAGATTGTAAGTCAGAGATATTATATAGTAGTGACATATCACAAGCGATTGGCTACACGTGTCATATAATGTCATAGTGGTATTATATATAAATGTGAGTGGGTAAGTGTGGCATGAAATGTTATGGTGGTTTTATATTAATGTGAGAGGGTACATGTGGCCTGAAATGTTATAATGGTATTATATGAATGTGAGAGGGTAGATGTGGCATGAAATGTTATAGTGATATTATATCAATGTGAGAGGGTACATGTGGCATAAAATGTTATAGTGGTATTATATTATTGCGAGTGGGTAGATGTGGCATACAATGTTACATTGGTATTATATCAAAGTGAGTTGGTGTATGTGGCATAATATGTTATAGTTTTATTATATCAAAGTGAGTTGGTGTATGTGGCATACAATGTTATAGTGGTATTATATCAAAGTGAGTTGGTGCATGTGGCATACAATGTTTTTGTATCATTATATCAAAGTGAGTTGGTGCATGTGGCATACAATGCTATAATGTTATTATATCAAAGTGAGTTGGTGCATGCGGCATACAATGTTTTTGTATTATTATAGCAAAGTGAGTTGGTGCATGTGGCATACAATGTTATAGTGGTATTATATCAAAGTGAGTTGGTGCATGTGGCATACAATGTGTTTGTATTATTATAGCAAAGTGAGTTGGTACATGTGACATACAATGTAATAGTGGTATTATATCAAAGTGAGTTGGTGCATGTGGCATACAATGTGTTTGTATTATTATAGCAAAGTGAGTTGGTGCATGTGGCATACAATGTTATAGTGGTATTATATCAAAGTGAGTTGGTGCATGTGGCATACAATGTTATTGTATTATTATATCAAAGTGAGTTGGTGTATGTGGCATACAATGTTATAGTGGTATTATATCAAATTGAGTTGGCGCATGTGGCATACAATGTTTTTGTATTATCATAGCAAAGTGAGTGGGTGCATGTGGCATGCAATGCTATAGTGTTATTATATCAAAGTGAGTTGGTGCATGTGGCATACAATGCTATAGTGTTATTATATCAAAGTGAGTTGGTGCATGTGGCATACAATGTTTTTGTATTATTCTAGCAAAGTGAGTGGATACTTGTGGCATACAATGTTATAGTGGTATTATATCAATGTGAGTTGGCGCATGTGGCATAAAATGCTTTAGTTGTATTATATGAAGGGGTTTTTTATTTGTCTTTTTAATTGTTTTTTGTAGCCTAAATAATCATAATAATCTATTGGCGGCGTTTCACTAAATTCAAATCAACCTAAATAAATAACGATCCCGAATTTCAAAATCAGTTAGAGCTTCCTCATTATATGTGTTACACATTATCTCGATCTTGTACATGTCGTACTTTAGGCCTCATGCGGAAAGTTTATCCAACATTGCTCTGTTGCAGAAAAATGTATCATCGACTACATCAAATGCCAGAAAAAAGATCAAACGAAGCTCAAGTCAAGACTAAATTTGATCTGAAATATACATAATAAAAGCTGAAGCTGTAAATCAAGCCGGCAGGGTCTAGTTTTTAATCACGGGAGATTTTGCCTCCTTTCAAAGCTGGCAACTACGTTAGTAATTCCATATTATGAATAATTATTATTAACAAGGAGAAAAAAAACAGCAAACAAATATTTAATCGACAATTATTTAATCGGGTGTTGATAACGTTTGTGCACATACAGGCTAAACCAGAAGATGGTGTGTTAACCAGATAACGCTACCCTCCAGACACAGGATTTGAAGTCCTGATGGTGAGACGAGTAGTTACTCACCAGGTGGCCTCACTTGTGGCTAGTATGTTGATTATACACCAGGTGGTAATGACAGGGTATACAGACTAATATGTCTTGTCTCTGTTAGAGAATACGAATGTTTATTATTTCACTATCGACCACCTGCTTTTTCACAGCACACATAATGTCCGAAATGAATAAAATGCACATTACCCAGTGTTGTATTAATGTTGGACATACGTCGCAGACGGTGGTCCAACAGTGATTGAACCCTTTCAGTGCGGGGATTGACTTTAGACGTCAGATTCTGACGTCTAAAGTCAATCCCCGCACTGAAATAATTGAAGATTTATAATGGCCCAGTACCTATAACAAGGTATTCAAATGAAGGGGAAAGAGCTAACTAAGACATATATGATGATTTCAAATTAAAAAACCCTTTGGTCTCAATGGTTTATACAAAAGTATGTCAGCGCTTTATCTTCCAGTGTAAGACCGGTCTGCTACATGGAATCACGTAGACTGAGAATGACATTTGGCATGAGTCCCCCACACGGGCGTGAATCATTACAGCCTTAGGCACAGCAAACACGATACAGGGCCACAATGCCGAATTATTGTTCGGCCACCATCGTGGACGATGGCACAACGTTGAACCGGCATTCGGGTAAATGTATTTCGTTTTCAGGGCCGGCACACAGACATACTGAAATTATACCCATAAACACTGGAACAACATAAAACGATTCCGTTATATGTCACCCCAACAGTGAAGCAACAGTGAAACAATGTGTGTTAACATCTCAAAATGCGCCCAATACTGGCACAACGTTTTAAAGGTTGGCCCAGTATTGAGCATGTTTATCACCCGCAGTGGCCTAGAAGACAACGTGTTATCCCTCTGCCGTCATTGTACCACATATCCTTTTCGTTTGTCTGTTTTAAGTGTTATAACACGTGTAACGTGGACAGTAACGATGCCAACAACTGAATGGGTAAATTTGTCATTCACCACATCAACCATGTCACTGCATACCTCTGTCATAACAACACTAGATGAAGTGAATTTTCAAATATAAGTATGATAATAAAGGGACTTGTTCACCACCTGCCTTATATATAGGTTATCACAAAATCCAAACGTACCTGGTGCATTAGCAGTTAATACAGTATTTTATATATTTTTTTGTTTTTAACTACTTGTTTTGCGTAAATCAAGTAATCAATCAATTTATCAAGCTATCAATCAATTGATCATTCAATCAATCAATCGACAAGTCAGTCAACCAATCAGCTAATCAATTGACCAATCAATCAATCAACATGCAAAGGAACGAACGAACAAACAAACGAACTAATGAAAACAATTTTTCAAAGGGCAGCACGCCGAAAGCTGTACCTACCATGTGAAGTGAAACGACGGACCGGAAAATCACCATATAATAAATGTAGTGATTCAAAGGCATTTCACTATCTTATAGCATCGTCAACAGAATATATATAATCATGTAGCAATATGAAAGCCGTACAGAAGTTATGAGCATTGTCTCTATTATTACACTTGGCAAGTAGCTCAGCTATTTGTTGCAGACATAAA
Source organism: Flabesymbios commensalis (assembly GCA_964017125.1). Lineage (NCBI taxonomy): Eukaryota > Metazoa > Annelida > Polychaeta > Terebellida > Flabelligeridae > Flabesymbios > Flabesymbios commensalis. Next base: position 74,159,109 of record OZ024912.1, on the reverse strand, counting down.
CTATACCTACATGTCAAACGTGCTCAGTGGTTTACGGAATGTCAGCACAAGCCTAAATACAGGTGTGTGGTTGAAGCTGCCTGTTTGAAAAGTCGGAGATCGCGGGTTCGAATCCCACTCTGGCCTCCCAAGTTTCAAAGAAACAAAACGTGCCTCCCCCGCTCACCCATAAATATTCAATATTGGGAGGGGCCTCTGTGACAGAGAGGTAGGTGCTCGGTCTCAGACCGCCAGGGCTGGAATTGTTATTCCTGTGTCTGGTGGGCAACGTCGTCAGCATTCCCTGAGACAGACTTGGAGTGATTCCAATACCAGGTGTAAAGACTAATTGCTGATTGTTCTGAGGTATATAGCAGTTCATCCAGGTGTTTAGCTTACATTGACCCTTTCAACGAGGAGACCGACTTTAGACGTCAGAATCTGACTTCTCTAGACGTCAGCTTTGGACGTCTAAAGTCGGACCTCGCACTGAAAGAGTACAACATTTATAATGGCTGTAAACCCATAAAATAGGTATTCAAACGAAGCGGGGAGAACGAACTAAGATATTTATGATGATTTCAAAACCCTATGAACTCCATGGTTTATACAAAAATATTTTAGCGTTGTATGGGTCAATAGATTGTCAAGGGTGGTTGTCGTTGTTTTAAATGTTACATTTCTAACGGGCTTCCACATATACACAGCTGGATGTTTGTGTGGTCATATAAACATATAAGTAAAATTGTCAATTCCAGAAACAGATAGCATGTACTTTCATTTTATTTTGATTCAACCATTGTGTATAATGATTCATAGATCATTGTATGGTGAATGTAAGAGTATATGATGAGAAATGTGGTACGTGGAACCAAGTGTGAAATGTTTGGCATCAGGACCCGAAGGTAAAGCTGACCACATCTGATACACCCTTTGACCAAACATTAAACATTGAATTTCACATCAGCAATATATTTCTCTTCTAATGAGTAACTCGTATTATAACGGTAGTTTCACTACGCGACGTATGGTGAGATAGGACCATCTCGCACTCTCTTCCATACGCTTTGCTGCTGAGTTTGCTTTTGCCGTTTCGGATAGATATTCGTACGAGAAAATACATACTGCATCGTCTGGAAGGCGAGATGGACATGATCTCAGCACTCGTCATCACATAAAGCTCTCGCCTAAGGGCTCGGGCTAGATGTGTTGACTTGTGTTGAGATAAGCCCATCTCTCCTTCCCAACGATGCCGTATGCATGAAATATAGCGAGTTATATCTATATTGGTCAATGACATTATAATAACTGATAAACTAACTTAGTGTGTCGTTCACATTCAAATAGTAGTGAATTAGGCAATAACAGTACATAAAGATATCTTGTTTCACCCCTTGATAGTAAATTAAGGAATAATGATATATTTACTTTGATAAAGATATTTTGTTTCACCCCTTGGTAGTAAATTAAGGAATAATGATATATTTACTTTGATAAAGATATCTTGTTTCACCCCTTGGTAGTAAATTAAGGAATAATGATATATTTACTTTGATAAAGATATCTTGTTTCACCCCTTGGTAGTAAATTAAGGAATAATGATATATTTACTTTGATAAAGATATCTTGTTTCACCCCTTGGTAGTAAATTAAGGAATAATTATATATTTTCTTTGATAAAGATATCTTGTTTCACCCCTTGGTAGTAAATTAAGGAATAATGATATATTTTCTTTGATAAAGATATCTTGTTTCACCCCTTGGTAGTAAATTAAGGAATAATGATATATTTACTTTGATAAAGATATCTTGTTTCACCCCTTGGTAGTAAATTAAGGAATAATGATATATTTACTTTGATAAAGATATCTTGTTTCACCCCTTGGTAGTAAATTAAGGAATAATGATATATTTACTTTGATAATGATATCTTGTTTCACCCCTTGGTAGTAAATTAAGGAATAATGATATATTTACTTTGATAAAGATATCTTGTTTCACCCCTTGGTAGTAAATTAAGGAATAATGATATATTTACTTTGATAAAGATATCTTATTTCACCCCTTGGTAGTAAATTAAGGAATAATGATATATTTACTTTGATAAAGATATCTTATTTTGTTATCTTATTTCACCCCTTTTCCTGCTAAGATATCTTATTTCGTTATCTTATTTCACCCCTTTTCCTGCTAAGATATCTTATTTTGTTATCTTATTTCGCCCTTTTCCTGCTAAGATATCTTATTTTGTTATCTTATTTCACCCTTTTCCTGCTAAGATATCTTATTTTGTTATCTTATTTCACCCTTTTCCTGCTAAGTTACCTTATTTTGTTATCTTATTTCACCCTTTTCCTGCTAAGATATCTTATTTTGTTATCTTATTTCACCCTTTTCCTGCTAAGATATCTTATTTTGTTATCTTATTTCACCCCTTTTCCTGCTAAGATATCTTATTTTGTTATCTTATTTCACCCTTTTCCTGCTAAGATATCTTATTTTGTTATCTTATTTCACCCTTTTCCTGCTAAGTTATCTTATTTTGTTATCTTATTTCACCCTTTTCCTGCTAAGATATCTTATTTTGTTATCTTATTTCACCCTTTTCCTGCTAAGATATTTTATTTTGTTATCTTATTTCACCCCTTTTCCTGCTAAGATATCTTATTTTGTTATCTTATTTCACCCTTTTCCTGCTAAGTTATCTTATTTTGTTATCTTATTTCACCCTTTCCCTGCTAAGATATCTTATTTTGTTATCTTATTTCACCCTTTTCCTGCTAAGTTATCTTATTTTGTTATCTTATTTCACCCTTTTCCTGCTAAGATATCTTATTTTGTTATCTTATTTCACCCCTTTTCCTGCTAAGATATCTTATTTTGTTATCTTATTTCACCCTTTTCCTGCTAAGATATCTTATTTTGTTATCTTATTTCACCCCTTTTCCTGCTAAGATATCTTATTTTGTTATCTTATTTCACCCTTTTCCTGCTAAGATATCTTATTTTGTTATCTTATTTCACCCTTTTCCTGCTAAGATATCTTATTTTGTTATCTTATTTCACCCTTTTTAGTGCTAAGATATCTTATTTTGTTATCTTATTTCACCCTTTTCCTGCTAAGTTACCTTATTTAAATGTTCAGCCGCTTGAGGAGGCTGTGCCTTTCTACAGCGACCCACAAATTCTTCAAATGGGAAAAATACTTACATTAGTACAATTTGAATCAAAACATAATGCCTATCTAGCCAATATGACCCCTAACCCTTTAAGCCCTCACGATTCATTAAAACATCATTTTACATCTCTGAAAACAGACGTAATTTTCCTACAACCAAGGGTTTTAGAACGGAACCTTCCATGAAACTGATTTACCAATACATGACAATTTTCTGTATCTTTTAAACCACATTAAATTATCTTCATTCACTACAAGGAATTGTGACAGCAATTCGCGGCTTCTGGGGATGAAGATGACAATGGGAAATTCATGTTGCTTCTTTCAATTTGAAATCATCATAAGGGTCTTACTTACCCTTTTCCGCTTCATGTGAATACCTATGTTGTGGGTCTAGCATCCACTATTAAATACTTTTACTCTCGCAGTGCTGGGAATGCCAAGGATCGACTTGTAATGTCAGCATCTGATTTCTGACATCTAAAGTCGATCCTCGTTTTATAAGGGTTCAGGACAAACAAAAAAGCTACAAACGGTGATGGTGGTGCCTAGCAGTCAAAGGGTTAATATCGTCGTATCAGGCAGTGTGCCATATATACCCACGTGATAGCGGTGCCCAGCACCTAAAGGGTTAATAGTATCCTATCAGGCAGTGTGCCATATATACCCATCATCTGAATGACACCACGACACCCTAGGTGCTAGAGGTCGAGGTGATAAACACAGTGTTGACAACCAACTAATGCCTGAAGATACATTTTAATTCTCAATCTGAGTTATCAGTGACTATCTCTGACTCTGTGTGAGGAATCTAAGGCATTCCACCGATGCCATCTCACTGTCAGTCGTGCAAAGCCGTGTCTCAAGTCACACCTTGACTGCGATAGATTTATTGATTTATTTATCAATATATATTTATGCAGGGTTTATACATGTTAGCGAATATGCTATTTTTTAAATATATGTACTGCTCTACATTCAATAATACAATACATTTCTAGAAAATGAGATATTTAAAAAAGCATATATACAAAAAATATCCATAATCTAATCATTTAAAATCAATTTAATTAGCACCGCCATAGGAAGTTTTTTTAGAGCCCATATGCTATTACTTTATGTGGATATCAGACAACATTTAAGATCAATTTAATGTTAAAGGTGGCATTGCCATGATAGTAGTGTAAATACATGTTTCCCGCACCAACAAACACAGTTATAAAAACAACATTTTTGTAAGTGGTAGAAAAATCCTTGATGGTAAACATATGATCTGAATAATTTAAATTTTCACCCACTTGAAGTTGTGTCTTATTACCGCGACTCACACCTTCAAGTGGGTGCAAATTGTTTATATTTGTTTAATTTCAGACCGTACATTTGCAACTGTGTGTCAGAATTATTCACCTTAGCGCTTCTATGGTTAAAGGCTTTTTATATGATATCACTGACATTGTGTGTGGCTGACAGGAATCATATTAACCCTTAGAGCACTGACGTCGACTACAGTACACATTCTGTGTTTTATTAACACCTGTATAACCCCTGATAACGAACTGTTCAAATTAAAATATGCTTTCAATCTTTAAACACTGATATATGTTGGGACTTTAAATTCACAAATCAGACAAATTTTCAGTCACTTGCAGTTGTGGATCGCGGTAGCGAGACACAACTTCAAATGACTGAAAATTTAATTTAAATAGATCTGTACTCTAGGGGTTAACGTTTTACTAGTTCACTAAATAGAGCATGTTTTGTGAAGATAAAGCGTGTCTAGCGATATCTGGAAAAACTTAGCAATTGACAATTGTGAAAACACTTAGTTGAAGCTATGAATCGTGTCATCGAGACCAATGGTGAAGTTACAAAATTCTGCAAAGCAACTTGTGTACAAATGGATACAATTACATAGGATTAAGAGTTGACAAACTCAGTTTCTAGCTTTAAAACTAAATATATCGAAAGAAAGACCTCTTCTGAATTGAAAAAAAGCTTAACCTGCCACAAAATAATACGTCAATTTAGTATGCATTTTACTGTGTTTTAATATGGCTTGATAGCGTACGTACACGCCTCCATGTGAACAATAGCTGACATTGTAGCTAACTAACTATTATCACATTACTTCCAGTTACACTGCTAGCATATATGTAACGGGTTTCTTTAATTCAGAATACGACCTACTTAAATTCTCACACACTTGAAAAGTGTGCATCGCGTCAGCGAGATTGGCAAATTAATTTATTGAAATACAAGTGAAATTCAATTAAATAATTAGGTGCTGCGCCCGTGTAACTTCATGATATTCTAGTAATTTTTAGTCGTTTTAATTCATCTTGAGGTATTTCTATTTGTTTTAATTCACCTAAGGTATTTCTGTTCGTTTTAATTCATCTTGAGGTATTTCTATTTGTTTTAATTCATCTTGAGGTATTTCTATTTGTTTTAATTCACCTAAGGTATTTCTGTTCGTTTTAATTCATCTTGAAGTATTTCTGTACGTTTTAATTTCTCTTGAGGTATTTTTATTCGTTTTAATTTATCTTGAGGTATTTTTATTCGTTTTAATTCAACTTGAGGTATTTCTGCTCGTTTTAATTCATCTTGAGGTGTGTTTTTTATTATTATTTATCTTTGCGTGTGAATCGCTGCCGCAATTCCCACGCCAAGATGAATGAAAAGCGACATACATTCTTATCCCCCCCCTCCCCCCCATGTACAATCCTCTGTGAGATGTTTAGAGTACATCTGACATCGGCCGGGGACATCGTTGCCACTGGCATCCATAACTATTCATCACATAGAGATATATTCTCGGGCGACACATAGAGAAGAGCCGCCTTTCGTCCTCTGGAATGCCAGCTGTCATATTCAGGGTCGTTCTAGCTTTATACGATTCAAACAAATAGTATTTATGTTCGCATAAAATAGACCTAATAAGCCGCGTAATATACAAACCCAATCTGATTAAAGCATACGGCGATAAACCTACAGAAAGATTACAGTGATAAAAACAAAATCAAACCAATACAGAAAAAAATATTATTTTCAATACTATCTTTGATATGAGAATAGCATTCAGCTAAGATGAAATATGACTAGTGTACAATGTGGCGATAGTGACAAAAATAGCATAATCTGCCAGCGAGAATACACTATAATAGGTTTTATGGAATCGTAATTACGGATAAAAATAAAGTAAAAAAAAACTGGAAAATAAAGCCTTACAACGCTGAAATATTTTTGTATAAACCATAGAGACCAATGGGGTTTTTCACTTTAAAATCATCATAAATGTCATAGTTAGTTTTAGTTCTTTCCGCTTCAATTAAATACTTATGTTATAGGTACACGACAATTATAATTTCTAAAACTCTTTTAGTGCGGTGATCGTCTGTAGACGTCAGATTCTGATGTCTATAGACGATTCCAGCACAGAAAGAGTCAAAATGTTGTAATCATTCACCAAATTCTCTGTCAACAGACGAGTCAAAACAGCTCGAATCTTTTCTTTGTGTATCATTGTGGTAATAGATACATTGGTAATGAAATGTCGGCCACGGTGGCTCATTGGGCGCGGCTTTGGTTCGTAACCTAGAGGGCTATTTTGTGTGCTGGTCATGGTGGTTGTTCAGTGCTCCTGGGTGTTCAAATTCATGGGGTGTGCGGTAGAGCCCGTAGTACTATGCACCCATGAACCTCGGGCCTTCTTAAGTCGCGATATTGTTACAATGTGCAGAAAACCAGGGTCATTTCATCTGGAACTGAGGGAACAAATGACTATGATATTGCCCTATATTTACAGTTATATTGGGCTTTATTTTAGATCACGAAACACACATGTTATCACCTTTTGTAAATAAATATCCAATTAAAGCATGTTCTCCTTATATATTTGCCCTCGGTGTATATTACCTTGAAATTCTGTGAAATTATTTTGATACATGGGTGTATAGAAAATAATGTACTATCAACTTAGTCTTTTCATTAGACCCCAATGAAATGTCTGCCGTAATTAAAACAATTACTGTGATTACTTCATAAGACCAGATGTGTATTAATACAAATTGACTAATTTGTTGCACTAAGCTGATGCTATTATGTGCGCTTTCTGCTGGTGATGCTAGGTGATCTCCATTAAGCAGACGCAAGACATCGAGCCAACCCTGGTCTAATGATGGACCACAGTCTGCGATGCTGGCCTAACAATGAGACAGCATTTGGTGAAAGTATTGTGTCGGTTGGGAGCTGTGAATTTCTGGATTGACGTGCAGATCACGGATCGGCTAATCTAGATCTGGGGGGTGTCATCAAATCATTTTTTCATCAGCTGCAGAAGTTTTGGTCTACACAGTTCACAATGATCAGCGTCAATTACATTAATGTGTTGCTGGTGGCAGATCGTCGATTAGGCCTACAATATATTTTTGACGAACTAACAGCGTTTTTGCTGTGCAGGAGGTCTGGGTTTAAATCAAGCTTTCTCCAATATACATTTCACTAGAATATCTTTAAACGCTTACGTTAATGGCGGCAATGTTCCAATTTTTCCTTTCTAAACATACAGTGACGCAATTTCAAAAAAGAAATACTTCAGCAGTTAAAGAGTTAAAATTATAGGCCGATGTTTAGTATTTTCATTTTGCGTAATAATGGATGGTGTTAGGCACCCGGATGAAGTGAATGACAATTTAAACAACAAGTTTATCAGCCGTTCAAGAGCTAATATGTTTAAAAATATTTTCATTTTAGATTAAATATATATGTTTTGTATTTTCATTTCGCGTAATAATTGGTTAAGCACCGGGGTGAATGTGCGGTGTCAGCTGTCAATAAGAGTTGTTGGTCTACATAATCATTACTTATGTCAATAAGTATAGAGCCGTGAGTTATGCTTTTCAATATACGCGATAAATTGTTCTTGTGGAATCGCAGTTAATATCATGACAAAATAGTATAATAAAGTTCCCCTTTTGAACTACTTCTACCTTGAAAAAAAATATATATTTTACAAATTAACCTGGATGCCATGCAGTGACCAATTCAAGCTGGTAGAAAACTACCAGTAAAAACTGTGTGAATCAAGTTCCAGCCGGTGAAATGCATTTGACATGAATATATGTGGTTGGTCGAACGAGGTTGCTCCCGGAAATATCCGTAAAAAACCTGCAATGATTCATTTGTGTTTTACGAGGACAATGATGGGACTGGGCATGGATCGTGGCCGAGATAGGGGGCGGGATCGGGGCATGGAGCGGCCAGGGATGTGCCTCGCTCCCCTGATTTCTATAGGTAATCGATGACTGCAGGCGGCTGCCAAGCCAAGAATAGACATTTTTCGGTAAACGTGGGACTGTTCGCAGTTCAGTTCGCGGAAAAAAGCATGTCGATAGCTTTACATCGTGAAAATAATCTGTGTGTGGTATAATAGACTTATTTGATAGTAGTTTATTGAATCTAATATATGATATGCTACACTACCCTGATGGCATCGCAAGGCTCTGACACAGTGACCTCCATTTTTAAATGTAATAGTTCTAATACGATCACACGTTTACGCCTGCTGAAAATGACCTAGTTTTCGTAGGCACTTGAAATATTCGTCTCAATTTCATGGCATCCGAGTTTTTTGGTAGCAGCGTTGAATGACGTGAATTATAGTTTCAAGTAGAATTGCATCAGCAGTTAATATGTTTAGTATTTTCATTTTGGACAATCATTGAGAGTTACATATATACATATATGTTTTGTCATTCGCTTAATAGCTGGTGTTGCAGTCGGGTGAATCTGCGGCATCAGCTATCAATTGAGCGTTGTTAACTTAACATAGGTCTACATAGTCATCACTGACGGTACAGTAATCCGACACCGGTGTCACCGACTGACTTAGCATCACCCTGGATTTAAATTAGTCATAAGCTCACCGATTGGCTGAGACGTGATCACGTGCTGATAGTTAGGACAACGTTTTTATTTAAGTCGGTTGGCGAAACCTGGGCATGATATCATATCATTAACCGTTACAGAGTTGAAATATTCCTGGAGATCTAGGTTGATTTTCCAATTTGAAATCATAATAAATGACTTATATTTTTTAATTCTTTCAGTGCGGGGATTGTCTTTAGACGTCAGAATCTAACGTCACAGACTTCTGATTATGACGTCTAAAGACAGTCCCCGCACTGAAAGGGTTGACAAAGTTTACGGAACATTGTCTAACTCTGCACGATATGACAGTTGTCAGAATAATGCATGATGATTATCAATAATATCACCTTATCAAATATTACATCTGGCATTCTATCCCGAACAGAAGTTAATGCAACGGTTACGCCTAATTATAACCAGTCGTATCGCAGTCATTTTAGCGAATGTTAGCGATGTCACATTGCCTCTCCTAGCATCAAAACACCATGCTTAAGCATCTGATTTACACATACAAAAGTATTGTTGTTGACAAATAACGACAGGTATTTATTTATCTATAACACTGTCTTGCACCAAGCTATTTCGTCTGATTTTTATTCATTTTTTTTTAACGTATAATCAAATAAATATTCACTCTTGAATTATATGGGTATACATTCCACAAACTGTTTTATATTCATTATGATCGTTACTACGTTATTATTATTTTGTTATTATTTAAACTAAATTACTAACATTGCTGGTGCACACAACTCGACAGAACAACCAGCCTTCCAGGTTAACGCGTGTATGGAAATTAAACAATTTTATAAAATAATAGGCTCACGATAAATAGAAAAAATAATAACAATGTGGTAAATTTATGGGAAGTGAGTTTTTAACCGTTATGTCACTGATGACGACTATCCTCGTCTTCGTGTGATTTAGCAGTTGTGTAACGGATTTCTAGTAGACCTTGGACCAACCTGTACCCAACCCCCTCCCCCATGGGTATTTTTGTAGACCATATTTTTTAACCTTATTATTAACCTATGTACCACGTTACTTTCACGTGGTCCACAGATTTTCTATGCATGGACAAGGTTACCAGATGTCATCAAAGTATGGTACCTTTGACCATTAGGATCGTATCAAAATAAATAGTTGGAAACCCAAGCCAAGTACACATGGTGACATGGGTAGGTGTTGGGTTTCATAGGGGAGTTATCCCAAGGTCATGGTAAGGTCATCTCAAGGTCATATCAAGGTCAAATCATCGCAAAATGGTTGAGAGTACATCATCGGATCACCACTTTCAATAAATCGTCAAAACCCCACCCAAGTACACTTGATGACATCGGTTGGTGTTTGGTTCCATAGGGGAGCTACCCCAAGGTCATGGTGAGATAATCTCTAGGTCACAGCCAGGTGAAATCAGTTGAAAACAGCTGAGAATAGCTTATTTTCGTTGTTTTGTTAACATTATTTTTACTTGTAATGTATATCATGGCTTCAAGCATACCTAGATCCCAACACAGACCTACACCAATACACCCCCGAGAGGTTAAAGATATAATATAAGGGTTTGAGTTATTGGAAGTGCTGGTCCAATAATCTATTTTCAATCGTTTTGAGCTGATTTGACCTTGCTGTGACATTGAGATGACCTTACCATGCCCGTGGGATAACTCCCCTATGAAACATACCATCAACCCATGTCACCATGTGAACGTGGCTTGGGTTTCGACCTAGTTATATGAAACATTCTTATAAAGCCCTAAAGGTCAAGGGCACCATACTTCGATGACCTCTGGTGACCTTAACAATGCATAGTAAATTTGCACACCACCTGAAAGTAACTTTTAAGGTTAAAAAAATATGGTCTACAAAAATATTCGGGGAGGGGAGGAGGGTTTCGACTTTCAGCCAATGATCCATAGACAAGCTAAGTCTTCAATCAGTGAACAGGTGACGGTGATATAATTATATGCTGTGACACAAAATATACAAAATCCAAAACAATTAAGTCACTTGAAGTTGTAGATCGTGGACACAATTCAAAATGACAGAAAATGTACCAAATTAATAGTTTAGTGCCCTGAATGTTAATGGCTTAGTTCCCCAGCAGCACGAGATATTTGCCCAATGTTTGGCTAATGTTCCTACTCCAAGCCTCAGACAACACCTGTTTTTTTTAAAAAACTTGTAAAACTTCTTAATCAACATTTAAAACTTGTCAAACTAAATCAGACATTAGCCCAATGTTTGGCTAATGTTCCGACACCTCAGACATTAGCCCAATGTTTGGCTAATGTTCCTAGACATCAGACATTAGCCTAATGTTTGGCTAATGTTCCTACATCTCAGTCATTAGCCCAATGTTTGGCTAACGTTCCTAGAAATCAGACATTAGCCCAATGTTTGGCTAATGTTCCTAGACATCAGACATTAGCCTAATGTTTGGCTAATGTTCCTACATCTCAGTCATTAGCCCGATGTTTGGCTAACGTTCCTAGAAATCAGACATTAGCCCAATGTTTAGCTAATGTTCCTAGAAATCAGACATTAGCCCAATGTTTGGCTAAGGTTCCTAGAAATGAGACATTAGCCTAATTTTTGGCTAATGTTCCTACACCTCAGAAATTAGCATAATGTTTGGTTAATGTTCCTACAGCTCAGATATTAGCCTAATATTTGGCTAATGTTCCGACACCTCAGACATCAGCCTAATATTTGGCTAATGTTTCGACACCTCAGACATCAGCTTAATGTTTGGCTAATTTTAATAAACCTCATACATTAGCCCAATGTTTGGCTGATGTTCCTAGACATCAGACATTAGCCTAATGTTCGGCTAATATTCCTACATCTCAGCCATTAGCCCAATGTTTGGCTAATATTCCTACACCTCAGCCCAATGTTTGGCTAATGTTCCTACACCTCAGACATTCGCCTAATGTTTGGTTAATGTTCCTACACCTCAGACATTCGCCTAATGTTTGGCTAATGTTCTTAGGCATCAGATATTAGCCTAGTGTTTGGCTAATATTCCTATACCTCAGAAATTCGCCTAATAGTTGGTTAATGTTCCTACATCTCAGAAATTCGCCCAATAGTTGGTTAATGTTCCTACATCTCAGAAATTCGCCTAATAGTTGGTTAATGTTCCTACATCTCAGAAATTCGCCTAATTGTTGGTTAATGTTCCTACATCTCAGAAATTCGCCCAATAGTTGGTTAATGTTCCTACATCTCAGAAATTCGCCCAATAGTTGGTTAATGTTTCTACATCTCAGAAATTCGCCTAATAGTTGGTAAATGTTCCTACATCTCAGAAATTCGCCCAATAGTTGGTTGATGTTCCTACATCTCAGAAATTCGCCCAATATTTGGCTAATGTTCCTACATCTCAGAAATTCGCCCAATGGTTGACTAATATTCCTGCACATCAGACATCAGCCATGATGTCTGGCTAATGTTTCTGCAATTCTTATGCATTATGATTTTGGTCCACCATTAGTCAAACATTGAGTAACGTCTCGTTAACATTAAGAGGAGACTTCACACTTCATAAATGTTAATGGTTTAGTTTTCAAAATGAAATTAAATGAAGGGGTTTTTGGCCATCTTGGTGCACATATAGGTTAAATTAGTCCAGAAGAACGTACTGAGAATGGTGAGATGAATGAGATGACACTGCCTTCCAGACACAGGAATCAAAATTGTAGCCCTGGCCGTCTGGGGCTCGAGCCCGCGATCTCCGACTTTCCAAGCAGGCAGCTTTAACTCCTTGGCTTTAACCACTGCACCAGCACCCCCCCCCCCCCCTCCCCCCCCGCCAGCAGTCTCTGTCTGTCTAGTATTATATTATATTATGAGTTGACCAGGGTGAGGTGAATGTAATTTAGCGGATCAGTGACTTCACAGCAAGCTTCAGACGTTTACATAATGTTAATGCAATGTCGGGCCAGCGTCTGCGATGCTGGGCCAACATAATAATAACAAAAGTCTCCTGTTTTCAGGGATGCATGCCCCCATGCTGTACAGCTAAGTGGCGTGACTAAGTCACATTCTCTCTTCTTCCTCAGTGTCCCTCATCACCATGACAGAGTGACAGCCATGTCATTATATCATACACGACGAGGGTGTCAGGAAGGCTAGTATCACATCAGACCAGCCGACCATTCACCACTGATACGAAGAGGAATTCGCTTAATTCTGTGTTTTATCCTAATACAGTCTGAAATTAATCTTTAGGAAGTGGGATCAGTATCCCACGCGCAAGTTTAATCAATCAATCAATCAATCAATCAATCAATCAATCAATCAATCAATCAATCAATCAATCAATCAATCAATCAATCAATCAATCAATCAATCAATCAATCAATCAGTCAATCAGTCAATCAGTCAGTCAGTCAGTCAGTCAGTCAATCAGTCAATCAGTCAATCAGTCAATCAGTCAATCAATCAGTCAATCAGTCAATCAATCAATCAATCAATCAATCAATCAATCAATCAATCAATCAATCAATCAATCAATCAATCAATCAATCAATCAATCAATCAATCAATCAATCAATCAATCAATGTGGAGTGTTGTGAAACAATAAAATCCAACTTGCTACTAACCAGTGCCACTACAATATGTTGGGTAAGACCTAAGGACAGACATTTTCGAATTCGACGCAGGTTATTTAATATTTTTTTCTCGCTGAAGTTTGCACTAAATGAGAAGAAATTATGAGTGAAAACTTTCAATTCTAGAGAAATTACGGCGATTTGGTTTGTGAATATGTAAATATATATACAAGTATTAAATGCTTTAAAATAATAAAATATATATACATGTTAATGATACTATACATGGTAGATATGTGTTGTGGTATGATGAAGGTATGTCTACCCTGTGAATAAGAGACATATACACAATGTTGATATTATGATGGCCCAACGTCTACGACACTGGGCCAACATTAAAAAAACACTGGGTACCTGTACGCCATGAAGCAAACACGAGGAGTTGATCAGGTGCTGGGTTAATGCTGGGCCACCATCTACGACGCTGGCCCAGCATTGGACCAGCACCTGATCAACGCCTCGTGTTTTCTGAATACATGTTATCACGTTCTCCACAGGTGGCGATATGATCAGGACGTTGACATAACTACACACTGAAGAATTCACACGAGTACCAATAAATACAGGTTTGTCACGACAGCCCATTGTAAATGGTCGTTGCAATTTCAACTCAAAAACTAGAGTTTTCCATTCGCAAAACATTCTATACTTTTTATAATTTAAAATCAATTATAATTTAGTTAAGATAACGCATGCTTTGCGACGCATATAGTAATTGTTTGATTAGCCATGAATATGTTAGTAACGAATCTATGGCATCATACAAAATAATTTAAAAAAAAATAACGCTATCCATCGAAATGCGGATGTTTTGAGCAATTGAAGATGTATTTACCATAAATATATAAAACAATGTATAAAAGTATATCGTTGTTATATATTGAATATGTCAGAAAATGTCTATAGGCTAGTGTATGTCATTCATATCGCTATCGCAGGGGCCTCCTAGTTATGCAATCATATAAATACTGAGCGATATTATACAAACTGATCATTTCTCGTTTTTGCGACATTGCATTTTCGAAGTAATTACTGATTGTGAGTTGCAATTGCTGTATCAGTTCATCAAAATCGGGACAGGTAAAATGTTTATAAAAACCTCTGATCAAATTAAGTAGTGAATAAATGAATGAAGGAGAAAAATACAAGAAAAACAAGCCAAGCAAACGCTTGATGAACACGTTACACTAATTTTGGTGCTAATTTTGTGCGTTGACAATGACAATGACAATAATACAACATTTTATTTATTAAATAAATTAAAGCAGTACGTTCACATATGCCACAGTTTATATACACAAATTTCAATCCCCACTGATTCGAAACCAGTAAAGGGTGTCAAACTAGAAACACGTGGAAATATTCCCAGAATTTAGCACTAATATAAGCATGATAAGTGGAGAAGAAGAAGCGGCCCATTGAACAGAGTGTGAAATACCTTAATGGTATTTCGTACCTAATTGAATTGTAGTTATTTGTTTTGTGTGAGCTCTGTACTGGAGTATACGTTGGGTGATACGCCCATATGTAACGCTCCTGGACACACCCCAGACGTTAACACAATGTCGGCTTGATGATGGCCCAGCGTTGCAGACGATGTGCCACCATTAAACCAACATATCGGGTTTGCTGGGTTTGCCTGATAGCATCACAACAGCCCTGTGTATGATAATAATAGGAGGGACAAGGACACACACTCTAGATGTGTGCTCTGTCTATCACAGGAAAAACACGTAGGTATCCGAACACTGGATACACGACGTTGTTACGACGTTGAATCAACGGTAACAGAAATACCGATGACAGATAATAATTCACATAATTACTGGACCATACATGTAAAATTCAAATCATTCCAGAAATATAAATGAAATGAATGGGGCATTAGGCCACTTTTGTGCACATACAGGGTAAATTGGGCCGGGAGAACCTCACGAGAATATATAGTGAGATGAGTGAAATGACACTGCCCTCCAGACACATGATTCGAAATTCAAATCCTGGAGGTCTGAGGCCGAGCACGCTATCTCTCGGTGTCTCACCACAATACTTAGTATGTACATAAATATGGATGGCTGACTCACATAATTAGTGGAGCATCGATTTCAGGTTCAAATAAGTACAGAATCATAAACGGCAGATAAGTACAGGAACATCGATCACAGATACATGTAATTATGGGAACATATTACATTTGTACTCTACTCTTTAGTAGGCCTTATTTAACAAAGATATAAAATATGTTATTTTCCGGCTCTGATCCACTTCACTGTAATATTTGTTACATCTCATCGTCAGCTTATTATACAGTGTATTATCACGTGTTTTCATTGACCAACATCCGGTTACTTAAAATGGGAACGTACATATTATCCATATGTAATTTAAGCTAATACTTCTCGTGCATGATTTTACATATCAGTTTACTACCCACGAAAATATGTTTTTAAAATACACTGCGTTCTAAAATTGAGAAATCACCCATGTTTCCCCTAAGATTCCAGAGACGTAACAGGCACAGGGTATGTATGCTCCTAGGGGAGTTGAAATGGGTCAAGCAGGAGTATGTTCCGCGACCAGGGGATATGTCGGCTGAAGTGTTTTCAAACGCGATATTATATTTAAAAATGATTACGTTTACATTTTACTGTGTTATATGTTAGTTACCTTCAAAAGCAAATTGCAGTAACTGCTTACTTGGAAAGTAAGCAGTTACTGCTGTTTGTCTTCGCGGCGAATTATATCAGCAGGATAAAACACTTCACCTTAACACCTCAGATTTGGTTAAATTGTCACATTAGATCTCTAAGTCATCTTTAGGTGTCCTTCAGGGAGCGGTTCGAGGCCCGTTATTATTCCTCGTGTTGATACTAATCAGCTGTAGTGTACTCCGATCCACCATGCCTTACTAAACATGCTATTAGCGGTAAATTATGGCATTATAAAGTAACAACCGTGAATATAACCTGATAACCTTAACATGCGCCATGCCAGAACAAATGTATAATAGTAAGGACTGTAGGCCTACGCAAGTGTAACAATCAGCGATTACTGCTTTCTGAATTATAGCATAGTGTTTTCTTCATTTGTTTGATTTTTCTCTCTTTTTTTACTTTCTTGGCAAAAATTATATCAGTATGTCAAATTAGCCGTTGCTTTCATAGTTGCCATCAGAGGGAGGCGTCTACTCGATCACTACAATGTAACGTCGCGCCCGGTTCATAATTGGATGGGTGACCGCCTGGGACTGCCAGGTGCCGTATACACTATCGTGGGGCTCAGAGAACCACGTAAATCAGATGGCTCGTCTGACTAACTTTGAGTTGGACGTAAAAGAACCTCAATGGACGTAGGCGCAGTTTCCATCCCGCGAAACCCCCAAAAAATCCGCAATATGGAGTACTTGGCACATATATAAGGCCATGAATGATATCAGGAATGATAACAGGCCTTGCTAAGTTACTCCCGTGGCGCGATAGCACAATAGTGCGTACTACCACGTAATATACAGATACAGATACAGATAATATGTTTAATTTTGACTGCCAGGAGATCCCAGTGATCTATGTAGGAACTATGCTGCACTTGGCGTATAGTCCAGGGCTATTAGATAATAACCCGGAACAAATTCCATACAAGCTGAAAATTTCAGCATATGGTTTTGAAACAACATAGGAAAACATATCAAAAGTCCTCTAAAATCCGCCTGGTATTAGTGCCCGAAATTGGGGTATTAAGGGGTAAATAGGGGTAAACAATGGGTATTAACATTACATTTAAAAGTATTCAACCTAAATTCATAAAATTTGTATCTAAATATATGTTTTAGCACCTGTGGAATACATTAAAATTATTTGTACTAATTTTTCGCCACCCTTTTATCCCCAAAAGTGGTAAATAGGAAAAAATTGTATCTAGCATCGGCGAAAAAAGCAAAAACACTTTTCTTAAATTCGGCGACCTCCCTTTAATCGCCAGCAACAACTTTTTATATCAATTTTTAACCACCCTTTCCTCCAAAAAGTGGTAAATAGAAGTAAAATTGGGCTGATAACCAGACCTTAATGAGTTGTTTGACCTAGATTCATAAAATTTGTATCCAAACATACCTGGGGTGTTTAATATTATCATTTGTATTAATATTTCACCCCATTTTCACCCCCAGAGCAAAAAAATAACATAGTACCCACAAATTGTGAGCTATTTCACCTAGATTTATAAAATTGTTAAGGCCTACCTGGATATGTTTTACCATGGGAGAAAATGTAAATGCATTTTAAACCTATGCGACAACCAGCAACAAAAGGATATGATGCTGTAAAATCACCCTTTCATCCCAAAAAGTGGTAAATAAGGGTAAGATGTGAGCGATATTTACTTAGATTCATAAAATTGGTATCTAGATTATATATTTTAGCATCCGAGAAAAAATAATGAAACCGTTTTTAAAAGTTTAACAGTTTAAAATTTAATAGTTTAAGCTCTTTGAAATAAACTCGAATTAACTGTTTTATTATGTGATTAACAATCTACATTATACGAGAAAATACTTTTTGGGAATGCAAAGGTTCTTAAAAATGAATACAACATCATATACAATTTCGTTTTTTGAGATTAAATGGTGATGGTTGGTTTTTCTTTCAATTAGGCCTACACTTTTTTGTTTGATGCTAGGACAAATATATAAATACCAATTTTATGAATCTTCGTCAAAGTTATGGTTATTCTCATAATTTTTCAATATTTGCCACTTTCGGGAAAGAAAGGGTTGTTAAAAATTGATATAAGTAATTGTAGTGGATTCCTCAGGAGCTAAAACATATGTTTAAAAACATTTTTTGTAACTTAAGACCCCATAGTTCATAAGCTACGGTTTTCACCCCTCATTTTACCTATATTTACCTCTTATGGAGAGGAAAGGATGGTTAAAAACTGATATAAAAAATTGTTGTTGGTAATTAAGGGGAGGTCGCCAAATTTTAGAAGTGTTTTAATCAAAATTATCCGATGCTAGATACACAGTTTTTGAATCTAGGTCAAATAGATCATAAATTATGGTTATTACCTCTATTTTACCTTATTCACCACTTTTGAGGATGAAACAGTGGCTAAAAGTTAATGCAAATATTTTCAATGGATTCCGTAGGGGAATAAACATATGTTTAGATATAATTTGTATGAATCCAGGTTAAATAGTTTTAAAGTTATCGTTATTATTCCCTTTATTCCCCCTATTTACCCCCTTATTACCCCCATTTCGGGCACTAATACCAGGGGGATCTTAGAGGACTTTTGATATGTTTTTCTATGTTGTGTCAACAATATATGCTTAAATTTTCAGCTTGTTACGAATTTGTTCCAGGTCTCTATGAGTTTTAGACTAATACCCCTGGACTAGTAGATGGTAAAACATAGTCACATGTCTATACAACTAAAATTTGTGTATCATTTACATTTATATGGAGTTCTTTATATCTAGTCCCCTTCCCCACTCAGAGTTTGAAGTATGTGTGAGTACTCACGCCTATATAAGTCATATAATCCTACTACAATCTCAACCCACAACCCTCACAATGTGAAGAGCTTTACTACCTCGTGGTAATGTTATTATTGGATTCACACTAGTGTAGAATCAGGATTTAAATATAGTACCACCCAGGAGTGAAAACAATCAAACGCCTAGAGTGCTGGATCTCATACATGTTACGAAAGGAATCGGCCTGCCTGGCTGGAAGACCGACAAACCGACAGACTGATTAACTTTCCCAATAAAGCTTGGGAAAGCCGGAATTGAAGAGAGAGTTTTGATTTACAGTTTCAGCGTCAGCTGCAGGCCTTCACCGGAATCATATAAAACCATGAAATGCTAGCTTAACACGGGGGTGTTCACATTATACATAGATTATAGAGCATGTAAATCTCTTATGCTCTTACTATGTATATATACAGGCATATTCTGGGAAACGCAGTGACGTTACTCGGTGAAAACAAGGTTATATAAGACCCCTCTCCCATACTTCATTGTATTAGCCGGCTCGGTGAAAACAAAGGAGGTCAAGGTCATTGAGTTTCACAGAATAGTCACATGGAAAATGTATCAAGGTCACGTTGATGACATGTTCCACTGTGCGCATCACTGTAAAGTCGATTTCTGAGAGAAAGAAAATACCCTGTTTTCTTTTAATTACTTATGTGCATTATGCGTGATTAACGCTGAGAACATCTCTATTTTGAAGAATCATTTTTTTAATGAAATTAATCTTCGAAATATGCAGCGTATAAACACTGTTTTGAAAGTCTAGCACGTAACGGGAGAATGTGCTTACAGAAGGGCTAACATAGGAGAAGGTGCTTACAGAAGGGCTAACATAGGAGAAGGTGCTTACAGAAGGGTTAACATAGGAGAAGGTGCTTGTAGAAGGGCTAACATAGGAAAAGGTGCTTACAGAAGGGCTAACATAGGAGAATGTGCTTACAGAAGGGCAAACATAGGATAAGGTGCTTACAGATGGGCTAACATAGGATAAGGTGCTTACAGAAGGGTTAACATAGGAAAAGGTGCTTACAGAAGGGCTAACATAGGATAAGGTGCTTACAGATGGGCTAACATAGGATAAGGTGCTTACAGAAGGGTTAACATAGGAACAGGTGCTTACAGACAGGCTAAAATAGGAGAAGGTGCTTACAGAAGGGCTAACATAGGATAAGGTGCTTACAAAAGGGTTAACATAGGATAAGGTGCTTACAGAAGGGCTACCATGGGATAAGGTGCTTACAGAAGGGCTAACATAGGATAAGGTGCTTACAGAAGGGCTAACATAGGAACAGGTGCTCACAGAAGGGCTAACATGGGATAAGGTGCTTACAGAAGGGTTAACATAGGATAAGGTGCTTACAGAAGGGCTAACATAGGATAAGGTGCTTACAGAAAGGATAACGTAGGAACAGGTGCTTACAGAAGGGCTAACATAGGAACAGGTGCTTACAGAAGGGCTAACATAGGATAAGGTGCTTACAGAAGGGTTAACATAGGAACAGGTGCTTACAGAAGGGCTACCATAGGATAAGGTGCTTACAGAAGGGCTAACATAGGATAAGGTGCTTACAGAAGGGCTAACATAGGAAAAGGTGCTTACAGAAGGGCTAACATGGGATAAGGTGCTTACAGAAGGGTTAACATAGGATAAGGTGCTTACAGAAGGGCTAACATAGGATAAGGTGCTTACAGAAGGGCTAACGTAGGAACAGGTGCTTACAGAAGGGCTAACATAGGATAAGGTGCTTACAGAAAGGCTAACGTAGGAACAGGTGCTTACAGAAGGGCTAACATAGGATAAGGTGCTTACAGAAGGGCTAACATAGGAACAGGTGCTTACAGAAGGGCTAACATAGGATAAGGTGCTTACAGAAGGGTTAGCATGGGAAAAGGTGCTTGTAGAAGGGCTAACATAGGAAAAGGTGCTTAAAGAAGGGCTACCATAGGATAAGGTGCTTACAGAAGGGCTAACATAGGATAAGGTGCTTACAGAAGGGCTAACATAGGAAAAGGTGCTTACATAAGGGTTAACATAGGAAAAGGTGCTTGTAGAAGGGCTAACATTGGAAAAGGTGCTTAAAGAAGGGCTACCATAGGATATGGTGCTTACAGAAGGGCTAACATAGGAAAAGGTGCTTGTAGAAGGGCTAACATAGGCAAAGGTGCTTACAGAAGGGCTAACATAGGAAAAGGTGCTTACAGAAGAGCTAACATAGGAACAGGTGCTTACAGAAGGGCTAACATAGGAGAAGGTGCTTACAGAAGGGCTAACATAGGAACAGGTGCTTACAGAAGGGCTTAAATAGGAAAAGGTGCTTACAGAAGGGCTAACATAGGAGAAGGTGCTCACAGAAGGGCGAACATGGGAACAGGTGCTTACAGAAGGGCTAAAATAGGAAAAGGTGCTTACAGAAGGGCTAGCATAGGAGAAGGTGCTCACAGAAGGGCTAACATGGGAACAGGTGCTCACAGAAGGGCTAAAATTGGAAAAGGTGCTTACAGAAGGGCTAACATAGGAGAAGGTGCTTACAGAAGGGCTAACATAGGAGAAGGTGTTCACAGAAGGGCTAACATGGGAACAGGTGCTTACAGAAGGGCTAAAATAGGAAAAGGTGCTTACAAAAGGGCTAACATAGGATAAGGTGCTCACAGAAGGGCTAACATAGGAGAAGGTGCTTGTAGAAGGGCTAACATAGGAACAGGTGCTTACAGAAGGGCTAACATAGGAGAATGTGCTTACAGAAGGGCTAACATAGGAGAAGGTGCTTACAGAAGGGCTAACATAGGAGAAGGTGCTTATAGAAGGGCACACATAAGAGACTGAGACTGAGACTGTTATAGAAGTGCAAACAAAGGATAATGCACTTATAAAAGAGTCAACATAGGATAATGCACTTATAGAAGAGTCAACATAAAAGAATGTGCTTATAGAAGAGTCAACATAAAAGAATGTGCTTATAGAAGGGTCAACATAAGAGAATGCAATTATAGAAGAGTCAACATAGGAGAATGTGCTTATAGAAGGGCCAAGATAAAATAATGTGCTTATAGAAGAGTCAACATAGGATAATGTGCTTATAGAAGGGTCAACATAAAAGAATGTGCTTATAGAAGAGTCAACATAGGAGAATGTGTTTATAGAAGAGTCAACATAAAAGAATGTGCTTATAGAAGGGTCAACATAGGAGAATGTGCTTATAGAAGGGTCAACATAAAATAATGTGCTTATAGAAGAGTCAACATAAAAGAATGTGCTTATAGAAGGGTCAACATAGGAGAATGTGCTTATCGAAGGGTCAACATAAAAGAATGTGCTTATAGAAGAGTCAACATAAAATAATGTGCTTATAGAAGGGTCAACATAAAAGAATGTGCTTATAGAAGAGTCAACATAGGAGAATGTGTTTATAGAAGAGTCAACATTAAAGAATGTGCTTATAGAAGGGTCAACATAGGAGAATGTGCTTATAGAAGGGTCAACATAAAAGAATGTGCTTATAGAAGAGTCAACATAAAATAATGTGCTTATAGAAGGGTCAACATAAAAGAATGAGCTCATAGAAGAGTCAACATAGGAGAATGTGCTTATAGAAAGGTCAACATAAAAAATGTGCTTATAGAAGGGTCAACATAGGAGAATGTGCTTATAGAAGGGTCAAGATAAAATAATGTGCTTATAGAAGAGTCAACATAGGAGAGTGTGCTTATAGAAGGGTCAACATAGGAGAATGTGCTTATAGAAAGGTCAACATAGGAGAATGCAATTATAGAAGAGTCAACATAGGAGAATGTGCTTATAGAAGGGTCAACATAAAAGAATGTGCTTATAGAAGGGTCAACATAGGAGAATGTGCTTATAGAAGAGTCAAGATAGGAGAATGTGCTTATAGAAGGGTCAACATAGGAGAATAAGCTTATAGAAGAGTCAAGATAGGAGAATATGCTTATAGAAGGGTCAACATAGGAGAATGTGCTTATAGAAGGGTCAACATAAAAGAATGTGCTTATAGAAGAGTCAACATAGGAAAATGTGCTTATAGAAGGGTCAACATAAAATAATGTGCTTATAGAAGGGTCAACATAAAAGAATGTGCTTATAGAAGAGTCAACATAGGAGAATGTGCTTATAGAAGGGTCAACATAAAATAATGTGCTTATAGAAGAGTCAACATAGGAGAATGTGCTTATAGAAGAGTCAACATAGGAGAATGTGCTTATAGAAGGGTCAACATAGGAGAATGTGCTTATAGAAGGGTCAACATAAAATAATGTGCTTATAGAAGAGTCAACATAGGAGAATGTGCTTATAGAAGAGTCAACATAAAAGAATGTGCTTATAAAAGAGTCAACATAGGAGAATGTGCTTATAGAAGAGTCAACATAAAAGAATGTGCTTATAGAAGAGTCAACATAGGAGAATGTGCTTATAGAAGGGTCAACATAAAATAATGTGCTTATAGAAGAGTCAACATAGGAGAATGTGTTTATAGAAGGGTCAACATAAAATAATGTGCTTATAGAAGAGTCAACATAGGAGAATGTGCTTATAGAAGAGTCAACATAAAAGAATGTGCTTATAAAAGAGTCAACATAGGAGAATGTGCTTATAGAAGAGTCAACATAAAAGAATGTGCTTATAGAAGAGTCAACATAGGGGAATGTGCTTATAGAAGGGTCAACATAAAATAATGTGCTTATAGAAGAGTCAACATAGGAGAATGTGCTTATAGAAGACTCAACATAGGAGAATGTCCTTATAGAAGGGTCAACATAAAATAATGTGCTTATAGAAGAGTCAACATAGGAGAATGTGCTTATAGAAGAGTCAACATAGGAGAATGTGCTTATAGAAAGGTCATGATAGGAGAATGCAATTATAGAAGGGTCAACATAGGAGAATGTGCTTATAGAAGAGTCAACATGAAAGAATGTGCTTATAGAAGGGTAAACATAGGAGAATGTGCTTATAGAAGGGGCAACATAGGAGAATGTGCTTATAGAAGAGTCAACATAAGAGAATGCAATTATGGAAGGGTCAACATAGGAGAATGTGCTTATAGAAGAGTCAACATAAGAGAATGCAATTATAGAAGGGTAAACATAGGAGAATGCGCTTATAGAAGGGTCAACATCGGAGAATGTGCTTATAGAAGAGTCAACAACAAAATAATGTGCTTATAGAAGAGTCAACATAGGAGAATGTGCTTATAGAAGAGTCAACATAGGAGAATGTGCTTATAGAAAGGTCAACATAGGAGAATGTGCTTATAGAAGAGTCAACATAGGAAAATGTGCTTATAAAAGAGTCAACATAAAAAATGTGCTTATAGACGGGAGAATAAGCTTATAGAAGAGTCAAGATAGGAGAATATGCTTATAGAAGGGTCAACATAGGAGAATGTGCTTATAGAAGGGTCAACATAAAAGAATGTGCTTATAGAAGAGTCAACATAGGAGAATGTGCTTATAGAAGGGTCAACATAAAAGAATCTGCTTATATAAGAGTCAACATAGGAGTATGCAATTATACAAGGGTCAACATAGGAGAATGTGCTTATAGAAGGGTCAACATAGGAGAATGTGCTTATAGAAGAGTCAACATAATATAATGTGCTTATAAAAAGGTAAACATAGGAGAATGTGCTTATAGAAGAGTCAACATAAAAGAATGTGCTTATAGAAGAGTCAACATAGGAGAATGTGCTTATAGAAGAGTCAACATAGGAGAATGTGCTTATAGAAGGGTCAACATAGGAGAATGTGCTTATAGAAGGGTCAACATAAAAGAATGTGCTTATAGAAGAGTCAACATAAAATAATGTGCTTATAGAAGAGTCAACATAAAAAATGTGCTTATAGACGGGTTAACATAGGAGAATGTGCCTATAGAAGGGTCAACATAAAAGAATCTGCTTATATAAGAGTCAACATAGGAGTATGCAATTATACAAGGGTCAACATAGGAGAATGTGCTTATAGAAGGGTCAACATAGGAGAATGTGCTTATAGAAAGGTCAACATAAAAGAATGTGCTTATAGAAGAGTCAACATAGGATAATGTGCTTATAGAAGGGTCAACATAGGATAATGTGCTTATAGAAGAGTCAACATAGGAGAATATGTTCATAGAAGGGTCAAAATTAAAGAATGTGCTTATAGAGCGGTCAACAAAGGATAATGTGCTTATAGAAGGGTCTATGGGGAGGGTTATTCTAAAACATGTGTTATTTTACTATAGCATACACAGAGAGCCTTATAGTACAGGTACCCCATGTATACTGTAATAAAAGATAAAACATGTCCCCCGTATAAACTTATCGTTTTTATAGTTTACATGAGGGGTCATGTGTTTTATATGAGAGTTGATAAATATGTTTGCCTTTTCTGCTGATTGTCACGATATCGCAAAAGAAGAAATCCTGACATCGCGACTATTGCCTGCTGTTATCAAATGACTTCAACTGTTGTTTATCAGTTTATATTACATACCCAGCTAACACGAAACGGTGACTCAATGCTTAGTTAAAGTTGGGCCAGCGTCGAAGACGCTGGGCCAATATAAACCAAGCATTGAGACAACCTCTCGCGTTTTCTGGGCAGTGGATATATCGTAGGCAGCACTGCACATTCCATGAATTTGAACAATATGCATAATCATGATAGCAACCATCCCACACGGCTTGGGCTCGAGCCCGATAACTAAGGTTGCAGTCGAAACAAAAGAGCAAACTCTAGAGATATAAGACCATCTAGAGTGGCCTCGCCAGACAAGTTTTGAAACAGGTTATTCCATAAGCCAAGGCATTAGGTGGGATGTTTTGTTTCTGTTTTTTCGTCATCCTACACGAGGCCTGCTGTGTGTTCCCCAGCGGGAGGTGCGTGTGACTGGGACAAGTTTTGTCGTTAGAGTCAGTGAGATTTACAACAGGAGATAAAGAAAACAGTGCTATATGTAACGGGAGATGTCTGCACACATAACTAGTCTACCCGGGACATAGCTGATCTGACATAACTATCACCAATACATGAAAGCAACACTACATCCTAGCATTTAACCCTTACAACCAAAGGGTTTGTATAAACCATGGAGACCAAAGGGTTTTTTCAATTTAAGATCTTCACAAATGTCTTAGTTAGCTCTTTCCGCTTCATTTGAATACCTATGTTATGGGTCTACATCCATTATAAATATTTCCATTCTTTCAGCACGGGGATCGACTTTAACCTCAGAGTGTAACGTTTAAACACTAAACATTAATCTTGTATAACATTCCTACAACGTCGCCCCAACTTTTTCGACATCGGACCAACATTGTACAAATGTTATACAATTGTGTATATTTGCTGGGAAGTCGCTGAAAGAGTTAATGTTGGGCCAGCGTCACAAACAGTGGACCAACATTAAGACAACGCTGGTTAAACGTTGTCTTGTTGCTGGGGTATCGCATATTCCCGATGTTGGTTAGATGTTGGGCCATGGACGCAGACGGTGGCCCAGCATTAAAACAATATTGGTTCAATGTTGTTGAGGGTCCCACAAATCCAATTCAGCCGCCGTCCGATGATCGGCCGGGGCGGGGGCCCTAGGGTAGTGGTTAGCACCGCTGCCTTTCACGCCAGAGTTCGGGGTTCGGTTCCCGGTCTCGGCGGTTGAAAGAAACAAAAAATGTTTCTTCCCCATCCACGTGTGAAAGTCAGTATTGCGGGGAGCCTCCGTGACCGAGAGGTAGCGAGCTCGGCCTCAGACCGCCAGGGCTCGAATTTCGAATCCTGTGTCTGGAGGACAGTGTCATCTCAATCATCTCACCATCCTCAGGAGGTTCTCCTGACCCAGTTTAGCCTATATTTGCACAAAGGTGGTCCTAAACCCGATTCATTTCATTTCATTTCCGATGATCGGCCGACGTATTTTTCGCTTGCCGGGCCAGCGTTCTTGACCGTGCGATCATCGGCTAGACGCTGGCTCGATGACGAAATGTTGAGGAGACCTCCGTGACCAAGATCTAGCGTACTCGACCTAAGACCACCGGGAGGCAGTTTGACTATACAGGGTCTATAGATGTGAAACTTCTAATTATTAACTCATCACACTCAGGAGGCCCACCTGACCCTGCTCAGCCTGTACATGTATCTCCAATTTTTAGAGTCTAAAAACGCTATGTATCGTGAACATTGAACTAGTTCTTTCACTGATTAGCTATACTGATTTTATAATATCGTGTATATTATGTATGACGGTGTGGCCGAAATCACGGTTACATAACTAGTTTATGGCGAAAACGATAATATCTGTATGACTGAAACCATGGTTTTCAAGCTGACCATTGTTATGCAACTGTTTTGAACCATGTTGACAATAGTGTGTACCTGAAACCATGGATATGTAACTGTATGAAGCCATGGTTACAATAGTGTGTACCTGAAACCATGGCTATGTAACTGTATGAAGCCATGGCTACAATAGTGTGTGCCTGAAACCATGGCTATGTAACTGTATGAAGCCACGGTTACAATAGTGTGTGTCTGAAACCATGGCTATGTAACTGTATGAAGCCATGGTTACAATAGTGTGTGCCTGAAACCATGGCTATGTAACTGTATGAAGCCATGTTGACAATAGTGTGTGTCTGAAACCATAGCTATGCAACTGTATGAAGCTATGGTCACAATAGTGTGTGTCTGAAACAATGGCTATGCAACTGTATGAAGCCATGGTTACAACAGTGTGTACCTGAAACCATGGCTATGTAACTGTATGAAGCCATGGTTACAATAGTGTGTGTCTGAAACCATGGCTATGCAACTGTATGAAGCCATGGTGACAATAGTGTGTACCTGAAACCATGGCTATGCAACTGTATGAAGCCATGGTTACAATAGTGTGTACCTGAAACCATGGCTATGTAACTGTATGAAGCCATGGTTACAATAGTGTGTGTCTGAAACCATGGCTATGCAACTGTATGAATCCATGGTTACAATAGTGTGTGTCTGAAACCATGTCTATGCAACTGTATGAAGCCATGGTTACAATAGTGTGTGTCTGAAACCATGGCTATGCAACTGTATGAAACCATGGTTACACAAGTGTGTGTCTGAAAACATGGTTATGCAACTGTATAAAGCCATGGTTACAATAGTGTGTCTGAAACCATGGCTATGCATGGCCAGTCTTAAATCCCAACTCAAGGTGAAGAAAATTATATTTTTCTCTATAAAAATATCCAAGTAAAATCATGATAATAACACAAAGCTGACAACATCCTTATTGTGAGGTATCACTATTTACCAATTAATCAAAATTATGCCACGTGTTATAAATGCCAAGAAGGAGCTTAACCCTTACAGCGCGGGGATAGACTTTAGACGTCACAGTCTGACGTCTGTAGACGTCAGACTGTGACGTCTAAACTCTATCCCTGCACTGTAAGAGTAAAACTATTTATTAGGGCCGTAGACTCATAACACAGGTATTCAAATGAAGCGGAAAGAGCTAACTGAGACATTTAAGATGATCTCTGAATGTAGAGTGACTAATTTCATGGAACTGTTTTAAAAAAGAATAATACATTTATTTCATTTGCCACCCACCCCACTTAAAGTCATCTATCTCTTCATCAACTACATTGTGAATGACAATGGTAGATTCAGGCTTGAAATGGTTAACGCGCTATACACGTCTATGCAGTCGTTTTTAATCTTTTTTATTGGCAGGTTAAATCACAATTATTGAATGACAATGGTAGATTCAGGCTTGAAATGGTTAACGCGCTATACACGTCTATGCAGTCGTTTTTAATCTTTTTTATTGGCAGGTTAAATCACAATTATTGAATGACAATGGTAGATTCAGGCTTGAAATGGTTAACGCGCTATACACGTCTATGCAGTCGTTTTTAATCTTTTTTATTGGCAGGTTAAATCACAATTATTGAATGACAATGGTAGATTCAGGCTTGAAATGGTTACCGCGCTATGCACGTCTATGCAGTCGTGATTAATCTTTTTTATTGGCAGGTTAAATCACAATTATTGAATGACAATGGTAGATTCAGGCTTGAAATGGTTACCGCGCTATGCACGTCTATGCAGTCGTGTTTAATCTTTTTTATTGGCAGGTTAAATCACAATTATTGAATGACAATGGTAGATTCAGGCTTGAAATGGTTACCGCGCTATGCACGTCTATGCAGTCGTGTTTAATCTTTTTTATTGGCAGGTTAAATCACAATTATTGAATGACAATGGTAGATTCAGTCTTGAAATGGTTACCGCGCTATGCACGTCTATGCAGTCGTGCTTAATCTTTTTTATTGGCAGGTTAAATCACAATTATTGAATGACAATGGTAGATTCAGGCTTGAAATGGTTACCGCGCTATACACGTCTATGCAGTCGTGATTAATCTTTTTTATTGGCAGGTTAAATCACAATTATTGAATAACAATGGTAGATTCAGGCTTGAAATGGTTACCGCGCTATGCACGTCTATGCAGTCGTGTTTATTATTTTTTATTGGCAGGTTAAATCACAATTATTGGGAATGAAATGAATGTTTGAACATCACGATTTGAAAATGTTGGTAAATCATAGGTGAAGGTAAATCATATCCCATATTCAGTGTATAGCACAGGCAAAACATTGTATTTACTGAACTATTTTAAACGGCTACTGCCAGTAAAATGTATGTCTAATCTTTATTATTTTCTAATGTTTAGTGTAAACAATTTAAACAAATAACACCTCTGAAGTTATAGGTAATGGCAGCGGGCCACAACTTCAAGAGGGTGACAATGCAAATTATTTATGTTGGCGCACGAATAATATTGACTCTGACAAGTTACTGCACAACAGTAATTCAGAAGCAGTACTTCATGTAGTCGCTACCTCGCTGCTATATAATTAGGGCTTAACACACTAGATCTGGGGTTGCTCAACCACTAAACACAATCATAATAATATCGGTTGTTTACGTGACAGTTACGTATAGGTGCGTCATCTAATGTATTAGATATTAACCCTTATCCTGCTGATCACCACTTATCGCCGTTTTATTCTGTTTTATTAGTGGACCAAACACTGTTATTGAGAATTAAATGAGTATTTTAGCGTCAAGCTTTGCAAATATGTGTGCTCGAATTAAACAATTAAGAGTAATTTTCAGCTACTTGAAGTTGCGGGTCGCGTTGTGCGAGACACAACTTCAAATGGGTGAAAATTTAAATAAATTAACCTGGTAGGATAAGGGTTAAATTAATGGAATAGAAAATGACACCACCTATTAACCCTTACAACTCTCTAATAATGACACCACCTATTAACCCTTACAGCTCTCTAATAATGACACCACCTATTAACCCTTACAACTCTCTAATAATGACACCATCTATTCACCCTTACAACTCTCTAATAATGAAACCACCTATTCACCCTTACAACTCTTTAATAATGACACCACCTATTCACCCTTACAACTCTCTAATAATGACACCACCTATTCACCCTTACAACTCTCTAATAATGACACCACCTATTCACCCTTACAACTCTCTAATAATGACACCACCTATTCACCCTTACAACTCTCTAATAATGACACCACCTATTCACCCTTACAACTCTCTAATAATGACACCACCTATTCACCCTTACAACTCTCTAATAATGACACCACCTATTCACCCTTACAACTCTCTAATAATGACACCACCTATTCACCCTTACAACTCTCTAATAATGACACCACCTATTCACCCTTACAACTCTCTAATAATGACACCACCTATTCACCCTTACAACTCTCTAATAATGACACCACCTATTCACCCTTACAACTCTCTAATAATGACACCACCTATTCACCCTTACAACTCTCTAATAATGACACCACCTATTCATCTTTACAACTCTCTAATACTTTTGCATAAAAAATGAAGAGCAAAAGTTTTTCCCAAATTTATCAATTTGAAATCATAATAAATGTCTTAGTCAGCTCTTTCCGCTTCATTTGAATACCTATGTTATGGGTCTACGACCATTAGGGCGCGGTCATGGTGCAGTTGTTAAAGCTGCCTGCTTGGAAAGTCGACGATCTCGGGCTCGTCCCCCGCTCTGGGATTCTAGTTTCAAAGAAACAAAATGTTTCTCTCCTGCTCACTCGTATAGATTCAGTGACCGGGACCGAGAGGTAGCGTGCTCGGCCTCAGACTGCCAGGGCTCTAATTTCGAATCATGTGTATGGAGGGCGGTGTCATCTTATATATCTGGCCATCCTCAGGAGGTTCTCTTGGCTCAGTTTAGCCTATATATGCACAAATGTGGTCTTCAATAAGTTGTTCTACGGCCATTATCAATTTTTAATTCTTTGAGTGCGGTGATTGTCTTCAGACGTCAGAATCTGACGATGAACGTCTGTCCCTGATGTCTAAAGTCGTCCCCATGGTGCAATTAGCCGCTACCTGCCGCGCGAACTCGAGGCTCGCTTCGAGGCTCGCTAGGTGCAGAATTTTCAGAGAAATATTATGTTTCTCCCCTCTCAACGCTCGGATATTGTGGTATCAATAACGTGTACTGGGCAATGCACTTTACCTTCAAGTTCTTCGATTCACTTAGGTGTAAATAAATACCTGGTTTGAACGGAGATAGCAATTGTTGTACGGCAAGTTACTAGCGCCGCATGGTTGCAATACTGCATGCTCCCCGGGAAGTTAAAATGGTACAAAAACGAACAGGTCCTATTACCAGGGATAATATGATGTAAGGCGCCATGAGCAGCTCCAGTCTGGATGTGCGCGCCACATAAATACTTACATTATTATTTATTAGTAATAGATAATAATCATGATAATGTGAGTATTAAATAATAAATTATTACTGTAAAGGGTTAAATTCGCTTGGAGATTAAGCTTTATATATCTGTATATTATACTTGAGTAGTTTATAAAAAGGAGTAATTTTCATTCACTGTGGGGTGGGAGTTCCCACCCCACAGTGAATGAAAATGTGATGACATTTTTGAATAAGTAGATTACGTTTTTGTTGATTTATTTTATACAAACAAATTCCTTTCATGGACACGTGTTTATACTCCGCCTCCAATTTGATAAAACGAAATAATTATCACTCATTTTTCACGTCAGAGAGACACCACTTCAAGTGGGTGATATTTCATTCAGATAACATTTCACTTAGCACTGTGTAAGAGGGTAACACAGTCAGTTCTCCTGGCCCTGTTTGGCCTATATGTGCACAAAGGTGGCCTAAAATCCCCATTCATTTCATTTCATTTATAACACTCATGATTTTAGGACATGCCAATGATATTCACCACATGTAATGTGAGTGAATATGTGACAGTGCCCATATATGACAGTGTATTGATAACAATAATTGCCTCTAACAAATATTAACGGGACATGTCCAGGTCTAAAATCATATAAAAATCGGTGATTTAATTTTTGCTTAATAATATGATCATATGATGTAAACATGTCCATAGACTAGAACTGCAAAAGTTGTTTTAATTTTTGTGCTGCGCACTTAGCCTACCAGTTAGGCTAGATATAGAGACGAAATTCCCGTATTTCTTATTTTTGGCATGGTTTTCAATAAGTAGAAATAAGGTATTTCGTCTCGATATAT
Organism: Flabesymbios commensalis; assembly: GCA_964017125.1. Lineage (NCBI taxonomy): Eukaryota > Metazoa > Annelida > Polychaeta > Terebellida > Flabelligeridae > Flabesymbios > Flabesymbios commensalis. Next base: position 74,126,224 of record OZ024912.1, on the reverse strand, counting down.
CTAGCCTAACTGGTGAACGCGCTACACAAAAATTAAAAAACTTTTGCAGTTCTAATCTATTACCATGTTTACATCATATGGTCATATTATTAGGCTAAAATAAAATCACCGATTTTTTTGATGATTTTAGACCTGGGCATGTCCCTTCAACAAATATTATTAACAAGTATTGTCTCTCACACCTATAAATAAGGAGACCAATCTGTCAGTTTGCTATACATGTGTCCCGTAAACATCAAAAGAATGATAGAAGCTCACTCCTCTGTACCGCTGTCACGTAGTTTTCATTCTTATCAGGCCAAGAATCGCCGTTACGGGTTTCGGCGTGCTATCGCATCATACCATGTGTCATAATAATTATTCCATGTTACTTCGACTCAAGTATACAATTGGTTTCGAGAGAACGTGCTTCACTGCAATCACTGGTTTCGAAAAGTCACATGAAAAATACTCTTCAGTGATGTAAAAATCAACACCTTTATTTTGGTCAGTTTGCTCACTGTTTATGTTCCATGCTTTCATCCATGTGGTCCCGGCGAACACGTGACCTTCACCCAATGCTGGTTTGATGTTTGCATGCGTTTGTTTTGTTTATAGGTGGTACTGTGTTGTTTTAGTCAGTTTTCCCTCCCTGCACCCACAACCCTACACATGCACCCCTAGTCAGAATCAATACCCATCAGGAGATCAGCACATCGCTAAATAATCATTGATTAGCTCGGCATGTGAATCTGCCGGCTGCAGGCCCTATATGATGTGTAGTGGACGGGGTAGCCTGAGGGGAGCAACAGTAAACTAATATAACAATATCATAGTATAATACATGGTAGATAGTAAACGAGCACTCACCATCTCGGCCTCCGTCCAAGATGTGCAGGGGTGACCAGAGTGTGCGCGCGCACCACGCTCAGCTGAGCATGCGCAGTGGCCAGCCGGATGTGACGGGTGTATGACAACCCGATGTGTTTATCTCAGTGACTGACGACGTGTAACACCTGATCACCGACTCACAGTGAACCTCGTGTGTCTGCAGTCTCAACGTCAGCTACCTGGACAACGTAAAGGAAAAACACAGTCAACCGACTTACAAGGGGTTCTCTACCGCCCAATGCTAGCCCTGCAAAGGCGAACAGCAGTAACTGTTCACTTGAAAAGTAAACAGATACTGCTGCTTGTCTTCGCAATTGATACCATCAGAAATATATCTCTTATGTATTCCTGATACTACTCATAACTCTTCAGTAAGTAAGTAAGTAAGTAAGTAAGTAAGAAGTAAGTAAGTAAGTAAGTAAGTAAGTAAGCAAGCAAGCAAGTAAGCAAGCAAGTAAGTGTAAGTAAGCAAGCAAGCAAGTAAGTAAGTAAGTAAGTGAGTAAATAATTAAGTAAATAATTAAGTAATTAAGTAAGTAAGTAAGTGAGTACGTAAGTCAGTCAGTCAGTCAGTCAGTCAGTCAGTCAGTCAGTCAGTCAGTCAGTCAGTCAGTCAGTCAGTCAGTCAGTCGTCAGTCGTCAGTCGTCAGTCAGTCAGTCAGTCAGTCAGTCAGTCAGTCAGTCAGTCAGTCAGTCAGTCAGTCAGTCAGTCAGTCAGTCAGTCAGTCAGTCAGTCAGTCAGTCAGTCAGTCAGTCAGTCAGTCAGTCAGTCAGTCAGTCAGTCAGTCAGTCAGTCAGTCAGTCAGTCAGTCAGTCAGTCAGTCAGTCAGTACAGATACCAGATACCAGATACATGATTCGCAATTTGAACTGTTTTGGTCTGAGATCCAACACCTTACATCTCGATTACAAAGGCTCCTCACAGTATTGCATGTTGGTCGTCTCAGCTGCTCCCGCCAACCAAAGTCGATAACATGTTGTAAGTAAGTCATACATTGTATATGTAATGTCAAAATTGATAACATGTTGGCAAATGTTACTCATTGAAAAATAATAATATTATACAATTCTTTGCATGTTTTCAACTGTAACACGTTTAAAACCTGTTATTGCTTTTGATGATAAAAATTAAAAAAACAATATAATCGTGGCCGGCGGTTACAGGGGTAATTGATACATCATGACTGACAATGACCACATTACCATGATTATGTCAGTCACAATGCCTACTACATGTACCTACATGTACAGCACGAAATATAGACATTTGCTATGAAAGTGATCCACAAATAACATTGGATAGCCCTATTTACAGCTACAGCTATGGTCACGTTGATTTTGATTTATTGTGTTGTATCAACAATAGGTCCCAATTAAACAAAACAAATTGCCAATGTTTCCTCAACCCATTATGTCAAAATCTAAGACGGTTACCATAAGTTTTAATTACCTATTCACCCCAGAGCAAAATCAAAACTCCAAATTATTATTATTATGTCATGTTTTGGGTGGGGGCTCTAGGGTAGTGGTTAGCACCGCTGCCTTTCACGCCAGAGTCCGGGGTTCGGTTCCCGGTCAAAAATGATTCTTCCCCATCCACGTGTGAAAGTTAGTATTGTGGGGAGCCTCCGTGACCGAGAGGTAGCGTGCTCGGCCTCAGACCGCCAGGGCGCGAATTTCGAATCCTGTGTCTGGAGGACAGTGTCATCTCAATCATCTCCCCATCCTCAGAAGGTTCTCCTGGCCCAGTTTAGCCTATATGCCTAAAACCCGATTCATTTCATTTCATGTCATGTTTTGTTTTTAAGAGACTATAAATTAAATCACTTCATCACATGCGCATGCCCCTATTAAGCAGAAAATGTTGTTTCAATCAATTTTATTATCTGATTTTAGAATAATTCATAACGCGTGGCAATTTTTTGTTATTTTTAGACAACTGGATCTGATAAAAAAATGAGCGAATGGGGTTTCAGGCCACCTTTGTGCACATTTACGCTAAACTGGGCAGGAGAACGACATGAATGGGTGACAATGCTTGTAAATATTATGATTATTCACGCTAGTTGTTAAGGTTCCTCATAAAAGACAACTTGGTGTCAATATTATTAACCCTTAAACCGCCGGTACCGATTATATTCGTTTTTACATTTTTCATTAGCATGTTGCATGTCAGCTTTTAAACATGTTGAAGATAAAAGGTGACATCAATCAGCAATAATTTGAAAATAGTTGAACTCCATTTTGTTAAATCTGAATATTTTTCACTCACTTTGAAGTTGTGGATCGCGTCAGCGAGATACAACTTCGAGTGAGTGAAAATTTCAATCGAATAATACGGCGGTTGAAGGGTTAATACAAGGCGGTTATTATTGGCGTACATGGGCAGCCACAAGCTGTGCTGTTTACATTCCCATTAATTAAGAGGGCCGTGCTGGCCAACGTTTCAGGTGGTAGACCAGCATAGAAATAACAACGGGCCAATGTCTCAAGTTCCAATTGCGGGAAAGATTTCACGTAGTGAACGTACCATAACAATTCCTTCGTGAACTGGTGCATGCTGTTAAAACACGAGATTACGTGTCCAGCCTGTAAATGATGTAATAAGCTGATGTACTGCAGTGGTAATGGTGAATAGTAGTAACTCCTCGGTTAAGAAGTAGGCAGTTACTGTTGTTTGTAAGTACATGGCAATGTACATGTACTGGGTGCAGTCAGGTATATATCAATAGCAATGTACCGTAAAAAACATAATGTTGCTTGTTCGTCCGAAATGAGCAAAATATCTACGCTCCACAAATTCAAATAGATTTGTTGCTCCTCGTATAAAAACTAAGACTGGGTCAAGAGCTTTCTCTATATCTGGCCCAGCCTTATGGCCCTGTCTGTGCCAATACGTAATGCCGAAACAATTTTAACATTCCGGAAATTACTTAAATCGCACCTATGTGATCTGGCTTTCCCACCCTTGCTCCTCAGCGGCCCGGCTCCCTGTTTACGAAACTGCTTTGGCCTCGATTATGACACATGATCACGCTAAGGATTTTGTGCGCCTCTGAGCTCGGTCCGCTGAGGATATAGGCGCTATAGAAGTTTTATTGATTGATTGAACGCGAGGCCAGTCAATAAAACAACATTGGTTCAACGTCTCGTGTTTTAGTAACCCTTACCACGCTGATATATTTTTATATAACCCAAGCGACCAAAGGGTTTTTCAATTTGAAATCATCATAAATGTCCTAGTTAGCTCTTTCCGCTAAATTTTATGGGTCTACGGCCCCCAAAAGTTTCTGATTTCCTTCAGTGCGGGGATTGACTTTAGATGTCAACGTCAGATTCTAACGTCCAAAGTCGGTCCTCGCGCTTAAAGGGTTAATTTCCAGTCATGTAGTGATAAGACTGTGCTGGGTATAATACGTCCTATACGAAAATAAACATTCAGCCTCGGACAATTAAACTCATTTATTAGACAAAAATAGACAAAAATCTAAGATAGCTGTTGAAATATTGAAATCATGGCAGAAATAGGAACGCAGTAATCACGCTCATTAGAAGTTGACGGGCCATTAAAGAAAAAACTATACAATGGTGTAACATTTATATCGTAGTAGGACAGATATGGCAATGTGTATGATAAGTCAATGCGCCGAAATGGCTGCAGGACTGTATGTTCTCCGTTAGGTTGAAATGGTACACGAATGAACAGGGGGTAAATGTACAGTCGGATTTTAGGTCTTCAGATTATTTGATATCAGACTATAAAACCTTCAACTTTATATCCATCTCTTCTTATGTACAATATACACTTATTATGTACAATGACAAGTAGCAACACATTGACACAAAACTGTGGATAATCACGGAAATGCAGAAAGTGGCTGATTCAAAAACTATACACACCAGCAAACAGGACATATTGATCTAAAGCTGGGCCAGCGTCGCAGATGGTGGGCCAGCTTTACACCGACATTGCTTTAATACATCGTACTGGATGCGATGGCTTACTATTGATCAATAGATATTGTTTCCCGCGCGGATAGCTTTACACACACAATATGCATCTCATCAGATCATTAATCTATTTATATTGTCTAGCGTTTAGTCAGCTATGTTTTTACACTGATTTATATGTTACACAGAGGCCTTGTCAGGGCAACTATGTAAAATCGTGTTTTCACTAATATTATTATTATCATGCGACATAGGTGTGGAAATAATTATAAGAAAAAATACATACGAAAAAAGGTGTCAAACAAAAAGCAGTTTAAGAATGATAGTAAAGATAAGGTATTGAACATAATGTATTGAACAATTTTATTTAAAATAACGGCAATATTTCACAATCATATTTTGATGATAACAGATGAGTGAAATCAACATGATTGGACTTCTAATGTAATAGGAGTCAATAAAATATTATGAGAAACTAATTATATCATCAGTAAAAAACCATGCAGTCTGGCTGCAGAAAGGGACCGTTAACGAAATCTATCATATCATATAAAATAGTCATTATATCTATCACATCATATGTACAGGGGGGGGGGTACTACCTTGTCTGGGGGCTTTATAATTACACAGATATTGATCCACCGTAGAGCTCAGCACGTGTCTCTATTTGTTTAAAGCTTTTAGTCATACTATATTTTAAAGTTAGTTATTGAGCGGAGTCATTTTACTTACAATCTATGGGTTTTAGAATACACCAAGTGATACGTGTAGGTATGCCGTGTCAATTATGTTGTAAATAGTCAATGATTATCCCTTCAACATAATTAGACTTGACCCCGGATAACATTGGGACTTTAAATTCACTGCAAAAATAACACTTTTTGCACACAAAAAATGTCAAATTGTTTCTTATCATCTTTATATTGACGATATTTGATATTATATAAAATAAATAGTGTGGCTCTGACGCGCAGCGATTACATGGTCTCCGTGGGAGTCATCCTGGCAAAGAAAGGCCACAACTTTATATCTGTCTGTCTGTCTGTCTGTCTGTCTGTCTGTCTGTCTGTCTGTCTGTCTGTCTGTCTGTCTGTCTGTCTGTCTGTCTGTCTGTCTGTCTGTCTGTCTGTCTGTCTGTCTGTCTGTCTGTCTGTCTGTCTGTCTGTCTGTCTGTCTGTCTGTCTGTCTGTCTGTCTGTCTGTCTGTCTGTCTGTCTGTCTGTCTGTCTGTCTGTCTGTCTGTCTGTCTGTCTGTCTGTCTGTCTGTCTGTCTGTCTGTCTGTCTGTCTGTCTGTCTGTCTGTCTGTCTGTCTGTCTGTCCGTCCGTCCGTCCGTCCGTCCGTCCGTCCGTCCGTCCGGCCTGCCTGCCTGCCTGCCTGCCTGCCTGCCTGCCTGCCTGCCTGCCTGCCTGCCTGCCTGCCTGCCTGCCTGCCTGCCTGCCTGCCTGCCTGCCTGCCTGCCTGCCTGCCTGCCTGCCTGCCTGCCTATGAGTATATATTGAAATCAGTTTATTCATTATGAGCTGGAAATGGTGCAGCAATTTACGCATCAAATAAATAGATGGGTAGTCAGTGAAATTACAAGTACTGAAACTACTAGTGACCAGGGGCGGGTGCTCCAAAGAGGCGTAAATCTGAGTCGTATAATGTGAACGATTAACGTGGTAATATCATCATGGTAATATTAACGTGATATGTAGGCATATATCGTCCCCTTGAAGTTAGAAGGTGCTAAACTGCCACTTTACAAAGTGGCAGTTTAGCACCCTCTAACTTTAGGGGGAGGGGGGGGGGCGATGTGTTGGAGCTGGTTCACGGTGTGCACTTAAGCTTTTTTTTACAATTTTTACAACATGGCGCTTTCTGCTCTTAGGTATATACATATGAATATACGTATTCTCAGATATTTTCAATTGATATTCTCGTACAATCTGCGATATATCGTAAGCCAGTTGGGTATCACTGAAACAAAAATAGCCTAAGTATATTTTTGACATTTTAAGGAAAACGAAAAACATTATATAATTCCCCAAACGATTATCACTTTAAAATCATTTTAAAAGTCACATAGCACCTTCATTTTTGACTTCCATGTTTAACACCGCGACCGCAATCCACAAATTCAAGTGGGTGAAAAGTACTAGTATTTGTTTAATTTGAGACCAAATATTTGCATATTTTGATGTTTAAACACACATTTCATTCCCAATAGCTGTGATTTAACCTGATAACAAAACAGATTACAAAATAAATAGTGTCGCGCTTAGCTCAGTTCAGCCATTTCTACCAAAGATGTAGAATATCATTTTGATCATATTTATGTGCCTAACGTACGCCATGCTTTATTAAGTGTGACGGTTTTAAAGAAATGCTGATTTATTTAAGTGATGAGGTATGTAATACAAAACGTTACTAATACAATGCGTCATAAATAACTGTATCTAATCGCTATTTTTCACGGTCTCTATATTATCTCACGGTCAAGTGATCAAGAATGCCTTGTACGTGTGATATACGTACAGAGATTGCCCTAGGTGTATAGAGAGGTGGCCCAAGGTCATCTAATTGTATTGTATGTAATTATCTGCAGTGCTGTTGTTCTGCGATGACAATAATATATCACATTAGTGTAATTATCAAGGTTAATAACCTTATTGAATATGGGTCGGTGATAACTATCTAACCAAGTTATGCGCATATGAGTTTGTGACAGAATAAAATAACATATAAACGATTACCAGCGAAAAACTAGCCAATGACTTACTGTCCTAAACTCCACCTACCTCACAAACTGAAATACAAAATAAATCGCGAGACCAGCAGAAGAACTATCTAAGCAAAGAAGGAAATTGATAATCAAACAAAAAAATGCAAACGAGTAAAGTATATGCAAATTGAATTAACCTTTTCGGAACGGTGATCGACTTTTGACGTCAGAATCTGAAATGGTTAATTTAAAATGAATGACCATTTGGTGCCCATAAAATTCATAAAAATACTGTGGCCCGGTAAACGCAAAAATTGTATAATATGTGTAGAATGTTTGACCAACGTCGAAAACAAGATCCAAAATATTATCTGCCGAATTAGAGATTACATCATTAATTTGTGTGTGGTCAAATTCTAGCATTGTATTTCTAAACAAGTTACCACCACCTGAGCCTAAGGTTGACATTTTATAATTATGTGTCCAATTAATAGATGGAAAATTGAAATCTTTTATAACACACACGTCATCAATTCAGACTCGTTATGGACGGCTTCTAAGGTATTATTTATTAAAAGACGGCGGCCTGTAACACGATACAGCAGCTATTTTTTAAACATTGCTGACTTGCATTTCAAACACCAATATCTCACAATCTGGCTCTAAGCCAGCGCGACGACGCGAAATAATTTCTTTTTAAATGCCATTAGAATACCACCACCTCTTTTATGTTGAACAGTATGTTTTCTATCTTTGCGATAAACAATGTAATGCTCTGGGAACAGTTACAATATGTTGGAATTTAGCCAGGTCTCTGTTATTCCATAAATATCGTTCTGACAGATTCCTTGCTCTGACTAAGTTCTATTAAAGCACTGAAATCCCTTACCTTATTTACATTAGTCGTGACTGACTTTAAGCTGCGAGCATTTAGAGACATAGTTTGCTTGTTTTGTTTACTCTTGAACGGATCAGTTATTGTATAATATTTGTACAATGTTGGTCCAACGTCGAAGACGTCGGGTCGACGTTGCATAAATGTTTTGCAAATGTATTGTGTTTGCTGGGTGGATGGCAGAAGGTGCGGCCATACCTGAGCCTGAAAACAGAACTGATCCGAAAACTAGGAATCAAGCAGGTTTGGATTTTGGACGGCCCGACAGATCCCATGACTGGCTATTTACATTTTTTACTCTGATAGGCCAGATATTGTGTCTAGTGTGACCCGCACATGAGAAATCGGTGTGAGTGGTCAGGACGAACACGGAAAATGAGTCCTAGAAATCGTATAAATCCCAGTGTCACCGTTATCGCTGCGGTGTGACTACCTGCCTAGAGAGCAGACGCCTATCGCAAGTTCTCCAAAATCAAGCTTAGTTTCAGTTGTGGTTTTGGCGTGGATGTGGCCGGGTGTTTAGTGTTGACTTAGAAATGAAGTGAAATAAATGGGGTTTTAGTCTAAACTGGGAGCACGTCTTGAGGATGGTGAGATGAATAATATGAAACTGCCTTCCAAACACATGGTTCGAAATTCGAGCCCTGGTGCTATGAGGCCGAGCACGCTACCTCTCGTTCACGAAGGCTCCCCACAATATTAAATCTTCACGAGTGAGCGATCTATTCAAGAGCAAGACGCTCCTGTGGATATGAAAGGGTGTATCTGACAATACAAAAAAATATTGAAACATTTAATTTAGCTTTAATATTTCATGCTGAATTGAAAGGGTGTATTTGTCACTTTACAAGTGTCAGATACACCCTTTCAATTCAGCCTGAAATATTAAAACTAAATTAGATGTTTCAATATTTTTTTAAAATAAATTACTTTACTTGAAATACGAATAAAATGAGAAATCAGTGGGTGGGCACACTAGGCAACATATTCTGAATCTCACATTATTGTTGAAGGTATAATTTTTGTCTTGTATCATTAGGATTCTTCATTAAGCACGGTTCATTTTTTTACCACCTTGCAAACACATTTAAGCTAAGATATGTGTTTTAATAAATAAGCTAAATATAATTTACATTACTTATAGTACGAAAAAACTAAAAGAACATATCTACATATATCTTCATCGGCTTTTTTTGATGGGGGTAATAGGCAATATATTTCAATTATCAATTTACATATCTACCTGCTCACATGCACATATATATCGCTACACGTTTGACCACTTCACACCACATATGACAAGTAAATTATAACAGTTTGTTTAATATGTTTTTATGGCTTATTGCAGAGTTACGTCTAAAGTTATTTGGACCAAATCTATTTCACCAAGATGACGATATTTTTTCAGATATATACAGATATATCAAATCTCCTTACTTGTTAGGCGCTGTAGATCGTTGATGCTAACAGCTACTAAATCCCTGGAATTATGCGGATGTACACTTCTGGTATTGAACACTTAATTTTGATTTCATTATATTTTCCACTGTGGCGGGTTTTGCCTGTTTTTTCTACGTTTTCTAGCTATTGGTTTGCTGTGCTATGTATTGGGATGCCATCCGTCCAGTGACTCACGTACACTGAGACTATGTACCTCTCTCACTTATAACACACCCCGCTGACCTCAAGTACATAGTGACACTTTGTGAACAGACGTCACTTACCTAGCAAGGTGACCATGTAACCCTGTAACCCTAACTGTGTTACGACCGTTAGAAATATTTTAACTCTTACAGTGCGAGACCGTCTTTTTACGTATGAAAGTCATCTATTGAATATGAAGTATATATTCAATTAACGCATTCAAGCCTGAATTTACCATTGTCTGTGAAGAGACGTGACTATGCCAAGAACTCTTCAAGCCCAAATCACGACCCTCGTCATTTATACATGTGGGACGTTTTCTTATTAAAATTTTTTCCCGTATGACATCACCTATTGAATATGAAGTATACCTTCAATGAATCCTTTCAAGCCTGAATTTACCATTGTCATCTTCATCAACTACAAGCCGCGAATTGATGTCGCACTTCTCGATTTGGAGTGGATGAAGATGACTTCTTTGAGTGGGTGAAAATTATTACTATTATTAAAACATTTCCATGAAACAATTCGTTCTAAAACCCGTGGGTTTTAGAAAATTAGGTCATTCTTCAGAGATGAAAAATGAAGCTTTGGTGCATCGCAAGGGCTTAAAGGGTTAGCGAGATTTCAAAATAAGTGACCTCCGGTGTGACAAATCTAATTACTTTTCTCTCACTCGAAATTGTAGGGCCCTCAGCGAGGTACAACTTCAAGTCGGGGAAAATTTCGATGAATCAATTTCGCACTAAAACAAATAATTGCTACCGCCCCCAAAAACACGAAAATATGCTAATTTAAATTATTCGTGACACCATTTTATTCAGGAAATTGCAGTAGAATCTCTTACCGAACCAAATGTAGTAAATCGAACAATTAACACAAAATGATATGCGTGGACATTCTAAATTTCAAATTTTGAATTATCTCGTTGCCCCAGAAAACACAAGATATTGATCCAATGTTGGGTCTAAGTTGGGCCCACGTCTGCACCGTTAAATCAAACTTAAAAATATAAATAACTTTAAAATTGAAATCTAGTTAACAACGCTGAAATATTTGTGCATAAACCATGAAGATCAAATATATTTTGTTTACAATTTGAAATCATTATAAATTTCTTAGTTGGCTCTTTCCTTAATATGAATTCATATATTATGGGTCCACCACCATTATAAATATTTCAATTCTATCAGCGCGGGGAGCATTTTTACACGTCAGATTCTGACGTGAAAAAAGGCTCCCCGCGCTGAAAGGGTAAACTCGCCAATTTCATCCCTAGTCCCCAAACGTCAAACTATTCATTTGTTATACAGTAACCTCATGCTTTTATCATTGGTTTTTCTTCAAACTATTATTCGTTTCATATGTGTTTAAATCTTTGTAAGCAAGATTAGTTATGTTAGAATTACAATATTGCTCAATTTTGAACGATTCAGAGTACCTACAATGAGACAAAACTTATACTTTTGTTTGTAGTATAATTACATTATTTTGCCTATTTTATTTCAGCCGGTGGTACAGCTAGCGTTGAGCACGGGATGTGTGACACTGGATTGATAATGAACACACCTCAACCTGGACTTGGATACTTTCACAATGATTGCCGTCTGATAACTCGCGTTGTAGATTTGATAATTTACACCAATCCCAATATTAAGTATAGCTGTATAGTATAGCACTCTCTACATTACTATATTATTTAAATCTGAAACGGTCTCAGCAATGTAAATTAAAAAAAAGAAAGACATGCCAAAAAAAATTCTAGATCAGGTCTCAACATTTATTAATTATTAGGGCGTTTGTGAAATTACTCTACAGTGTCCGTTGATGTTGAACATTACCCTGATTAAGGCGATAACTGTGTGACCCATTTAATAGTAAAAAACATCATTCATTAAGTCAGAAAATATTTCTTGCATTGATTTGATTAGATTGGTCTATTAATTCCCCTTTAGGCCACTACGTTTTGCTCTCTGTTTTAGATGAGCGCGCATTTTTTCTACCTAGCGCGCACATTGGATGTTTGCAAATTTCTGAAAAAACATATAAGTTTGAAGATATAGAAACATTGCTGGAGCTATAATTTTATTTCCTTTGTCCTTTGGTATTTTTCATCGCTCTCATTAACTTTTTTCATAAATAGGACCAATTTGTTTTATTTCGTCACCGTCAATCAATTTTTCCGGAAATAGGTCTGACGTTTTTTTTTAATGTTTTATCGCCTGCCCTCATTAGATTTTGGATTTTTCCCCATCCAAAATAGAGAAAAATCATAGTGGCCTTGGTGATCTTCTATGTATATAATGAATTAGAGAGACATACCAAATCTTTTTCATCTATATTTTTAAAAGGGTCTTCAAAATTTCACCCGGGCTCCCTCTGTGTATTGATTTGAGAGGTCTGTCAGACCACCACCAGATGTCTCTCAGAATCATGTACCAGCCCCTCATATTTAGTTATGAATTATTGTTGATGTGATTTATGATGATATATAATACGCATTCTTCCCTTTGTGACATTTCATTGCTCGTCTTTAAAATCTTTATTTATGGTTTGGCATGAAAATATATATTCATATATAATTCTGAAATATGTTGGTTCTTGCAATACATGTTACTATGCACTTCCAGTCACTTATTATGATATGTTATGAGCTTGATACAATGCATATTTGATAGATTTGTGTCACAATAAATCATCAGTAAGCTATCTGCGGTTGTTAACACCAGTGAAGAGCATGTTATTGCAAAGCCGCCGTCATTATCATTACTTATCTCGTGGCCTTAACTATCGACCATTACAGCGCTGAAATAATTTTGTATAAACCATGGAGACTAAAGAGTGTTTCAATTTGATATCATCATAAATATCTTAGCTAGCTTTTTCCGCTTAAATACCAATGCTATGGGTCTACGGTCTTTAGAAATATTTTTAACTCTTAATGTTTAGTGGAAGGTCTTTATACGTCAGAATTTGATGTCAGTAGACGTCAGGCCGCTGTGAATAAATACAAATGGTGAGAAATACAACATAGGTGAGAATAGAGTAAACCTTTAGTCCGTTTTCCCCCTTTTTTAAGGCTGTTAAGGCAAATATACGAAAATAATTCGAAGCTGGATTTGCTTTTTTATCCTGGAATAAAATTATTTTAAAAACATGGATATCATTCATCCAAAAAAAAATGCTATATCAAGTAATATTGCCAGTTCAATCCATTTACCTTGAAGCTGCTCCTCAAATGCAAATGGTACGCACATGAGTTAATAATACTTCAAGAATGATATTTTCACAGCTATTTTTCACCATTCTGAACGGATCGTTTTCACCTTAGATGAAAGTAAATTTAAGCAATTTAGCACTAATGATGAATATACCACAGAAGACTAACCCGTACAATGCTGAAATATGTGTTTATATAAACCAAGACACCAAATGACGGACGGGTGGTCAGAGAGGCTGGCTGGCAGGTAGGCTGTATTTCATATTGTCATATAACCATGTGATCCATGTAATAAGCCTTGTTGACGTGAAGATGTGAGAATGTCAGGCAATAAATGTGTCATGTGTCACATGTGTGTGGAATGTAATGATACTGGTCGGGGACTTGAATGGCTGGCTTGAGCCTTATCACACTCTCTAATATGTTATCAGCTTGACACGCTAGCGGGCAACTAATCATTATCAAAATGGAATTCAGATATAACTAATATAATAACCTCACTAATGCTAGCCACAAGATGCTACAGCGAAGTGTTGACGTCGCTACATCGTCGACACAAGCAAAAAGCATTTACTTTATGCTTAAGGAAAAATCCGTAGCTTAATGATATTGCTATTAGTCTTAAACCGCCAAGGCGCAAATAATATGTAACAAGGGTAAAGTAGCATTTTTATTGTCAGTCACACAGGAATATCAGTCCAGAAAAAGTGGCAAAATGTCAGAATTATTTATTCATCCATATCTTACCTTAAAAATTATTGCTTCGATCTGGAACATCTTAATCTTTCTAATGAAAATGGGAATAAATCACCCCTTACAATGCTGAATTTGTTTGTATAAACCATGGAGACCAAAGTGTTTTTCAAATTTTAAATTTATCATAAATGTCTTAGTTTGCTCTTTTTGCTCCACATAAATATCTATGTCATGGGCCTACGAAAATTTATTGTGTATGACCTGCAGTACTGATATAAGAAATGAATATATCTCAATATCTGGGTATGTAGGTGGCTGTCATTATTTCCGTAATTACCAAGTTCTCGTGTTATAATATTAAACGCAGTCTGACTCATATTAAATAACACTAGTACCGTCATTGGTGTATTGTTGGTATTTACGTCATCTAATTACACACGCTACCCCAATTTTAGCAATATGTAGGCCTTAACCAGTGTTGGCATGCTTAATAACTTGGTCAATATCTACAAATAGATATTGATCTCTTCATGTATGACCGTCTATTGTGCAATTATAATGTACTGACATATACCACGCCAGGTTTTTTTCGTATATGATACAAAGAGGTGTTATATAGTGATAAAGAAATGAGCAAAAGGTAAAAAGGCGAATGTTTCAAATCAGGTATGAATGAATGACTTGGGTTTTAGGCCACATTTGGGCACATATAGGCTAAACTGGGCCAGTAAATTCTCCTGAGAATGCTGTTCAAATCAGGTACATACAATATACTATGGAATCTACACAGGATGTCTTATCGTGTTTTATTATGATAGATATTGTTCATTTCAGTGACATGTACATAACATGACATAACAACAAATACACGGGAACATAATCATTTATTTTCTGGTGTGTTTCAACTCATAGTTCCTCGCAAACAAAAGAAGACGAACCAATGTTGTTATAAGGTTGGGTCAGCGTTGTAGACAATGGGCCAACGTTGGAAAAACCATTGTGTCGTTATCTTGTGACTGCTATAACATACGACTGATAGTAGAGAGCGTGATCGATGTATATCAAAGTATCTTTGCACAGCAGATTTCCTATAACATGCATTATTGTGATTAAATTAATAATGTTTCTGATACAAGAAATTTATAGATATCCAGCCTGATATACTGTAGGCCTGCGATACTAGAGGCAGCTGAGCTTACTACCCAAGCCAATACTGTAGGCCTGCGATACTGGAGGCAGCTGAGCTTACTATCCAAGCCGATACTATAGGCCTGTGATACTAGAGGCAGCTGAGCTTACTACCCACGCCAATGTTGTAGGCCTGCGATACTGGAGGCAGTTGAGCTTACTACCCAAGCCAATACTGTAGGCCCGCGATACTAGAGGCAGCTGAGCTTACTACCCAAGCCAATACTGTAGGCCTGCGATACTTGAGGCAGCTGAGCTTACTACCCAAGCCAATACTGTAGGCCTGCGATACTAGAGCCAGCTGAGCTTACTACCCAAGCCAATACTGTAGGCCTGCGATACTGGAGACAGCAGAGCTTATTACCCTAGCCAACACTGTAGGCCTGCGATACTGGAGACAGCTGAGCTTACTACCCAAGCCAATACTGTAGGCCTGCGATACTAGAGGCAGCTGAGCTTACTACCTAAGCCAATACTGTAGGCCTGCGATACTAGAGGCAGCTGAGCTTATTACCCTAGCCAACACTGTAGGCCTGCGATACTGGAGACAGCTGAGCTTACTACCCAAGCCAATACTGTAGGCCTGCGATACTAATGGCAGCTGAGCTTACTACCCAAGCCAATACTGTAGGCCTGCGATACTAGAGGCAGCTGAGCTTACTACCCAAGCCAATACTGTAGGCCCGCGATACTAGAGGCAGCTGAGCTTACTACCCAAGCCAATACTGTAGGCCCGCGATACTAGAGGCAGCTGAGCTTACTACCCAAGCCATTACTGTAGGCCTGCGATACTAGAGACAGCTGAGCTTACTACCCACGCCAATACCATAGGCCCAGCGATACTTGAGGCAGCTGTGCTTACTACTCAAGCCAATAATGTAGGCCCGCAATATTAGAGGCAGCTGAGCTTACTACCCAAGCCAATACTGTAGGCCTGCGATACTAGAGGCATATGAGCTTACTACCCAGGCCAATACTGTAGGCCTGCGATACTTGAGGCAGCTGAGCTTACCACCCAAGCCAATACTGTAGGCCTGCGATACTAGAGGCAGCTGAGCTTATTACCCACGCCAATACCATAGGCCCAGCGATACTTGAGGCAGCTGTGCTTACTACTCAAGCCAATAATGTAGGCCCGCAATATTAGAGGCAGCTGAGCTTACTACCCAAGCCAATAATATAGGCCCGCAATATTAGAGGCAGCTGAGCTTACTACCCACGCCAATACTGTAGGCCTGCGATACTTGAGGCAGCTGTGCTTACTACCCAAGCCAATAATGTAGGCTCGCAATATTAGAGACAGCTGAGCTTACTACCCAAACCAATACTGTAGGCCTGAGATACTAGAGGCAGCTGAGCTTACTACCCAGGCCAATACTGTAGGCCTGCGATACTTGAGGCAGCTGTGCTTACTACCCAGGCCAATACTGTAGGCCTGCGATACTTGAGGCAGCTGTGCTTACTACCCAAGCCAATACTGTAGGCCTGCGATACTTGAGGCAGCTGAGCTTACTACCCAAGCCAATACTGTAGGCCCGCGATACTAGAGGCAGCTGAGCTTACTACCCAAGCCAATACTGTAGGCCCGCGATACTAGAGGCAGCTGAGCTTACTACCCAAGCCATTACTGTAGGCCTGCAATACTAGAGACAGCTGAGCTTACTACCCACGCCAATACCATAGGCCCAGCGATACTTGAGGCAGCTGTGCTTACTACTCAAGCCAATAATGTGTGCCCGCAATATTAGAGGCAGCTGAGCTTACTACCCAAGCCAATACTGTAGGCCTGCGATACTAGAGGCATATGAGCGTACTACCCAGGCCAATACTGTAGGCCTGCGATACTTGAGGCAGCTGAGCTTACCACCCAAGCCAATACTGTAGGCCTGCGATACTTGAGGCAGCTGTGCTTACTACCCAAGCCAATAATGTAGGCTCGCAATATTAGAGACAGCTGAGCTTACTACCCAAACCAATACTGTAGGCCTGAGATACTAGAGGCAGCTGAGCTTACTACCCAGGCCAATACTGTAGGCCTGCGATACTTGAGGCAGCTGTGCTTACTACCCAGGCCAATACTGTAGGCCTGCGATACTTGAGGCAGCTGTGCTTACTACCCAAGCCAATACTGTAGGCCTGCGATACTTGAGGCAGCTGAGCTTACTACCCAAGCCAATACTGTAGGCCTGCGATACTAGAGGCAGCTGAGCTTACTACCCACGCCAATACTGTAGGCCTGCGATACTAGAGGCAGCTGAGCTTACTACCCAGGCCAATACTGTAGGCCTGCGATACTTGAGGCAGCTGAGCTTACTACCCAAGCCAATACTGTAGGCCTGCGATACTAGAGGCAGCTGTGCTTACTACCTAAGCCAATACTGTAGGCCTGCGATACTTGAGGCAGCTGAGCTTACTACCCAAGCCAATACTGTAGGCCTGCGATACTAGAGGCAGCTGAGCTTACTACCCACGCCAATACTGTAGGCCTGCGATACTAGAGGCAGCTGAGCTTACTACCCAAGCCAATACTGTAGGCCTGCGATACTGTAGGCAGCTGAGCTTACTACCCAAGCCAAAGCAGCATAAGACGTGATTTGTTTCCCTCTGTCAAATTGGAAGCCGGATTAGTTTTAATAACATTTTTCACCCCCCCCCCCCTTCGGCGCGGGGACCGACACTAGACGTCAGACGTCTAAAGTTGATCCTCGCACTAAAGAGGAAGGGCGGGGGCACTAGGGTAGTGGTTAGCACCGCTGCCTTTCATGTTAGAGTTCGGGGTTCGTTTCCCGGTCTCGGCTATTTAAAAGAAACAAAAAATTTTCTTCCCCATCCACGTGTGAAACTCAGTATTCTGGGGAGCCTATGTGACCGAGAGGTAGCGTCCTCGGCCTCAGACCGCCAGGGCTTGAATTTCGAATCCTGTGTCTGGAGGACAGTGTCATCTCATTTCATCTCACCATCCTCGGGAGGTTCTCCTGGCCCAGTTCAGCCTATACGTGCACAAAGGTGGCACAAAGCCCGATTCATTTCATTTCATTTACTAAAGAGAAAATATTTATAATTGCAGGAAATCCATAACATATAGGTATTCAAATGAAGCTGAAAGAGCTAATTATTAAGACAATTATGATGATTTCAAATTAAAAAACCCTTTGGTCTCCATGGTTTATATACAAAGATATTTCTGCGCTTTAAGGGTTAATGTGATTTCCCTTCCATTCACTGTACACCTTGTTTGTATAGGTGCCTATATGCCAGGCTTCACGTTCATACCATTACTACATATCTGGCAGATGTAAAGTATCCACTGCATGTTATGGTTATATTGTATATCAGGACAATGGGATATTATGATAGCCCAGGAGTACATTCAGAAAGAAAAATAACATATTCGTATTCTAGCAGCACGCATAGATCCCGACATATATATATTTATATATAGAATATGCTGTACTATACTGGTGATGACAGGGTTATATATACGATTTGAAAGAGTTTTCAATGTGATTTCCATGTCAACACTTGAACTTCTGCAGCCAGCCTATACACACACGCAGGACGAATGCAGGTTTAATGTTGAGCTGGACATTATAAGAAACTTAAGGCTCAAAGTGGAAGACATTCAGTCTTACCGAGATATATATCATATCTGGGCACTTGGCCTGTCTCGTGACGTCACCTGCAGTGATCAGCCCCTGGAGACAAGTGGAATTCCCACAAGCTTCAGTGTGTTTGGCTGACAGCTGATTCATCGCTCTACACTCTACACTTTATGATGTTTACTGCATGATTTTTTAAAATACATATTTAATTCACAGCCACAGTCTGTTTTACCACTTGCTGAGTACTTTGTCCAATTTTCCCCGTTTTTAATTACAATTTGTGTGTGAAATCTCGGATCATTTTTAAAGCCGCTCCCAAACAACCGTGAAAACTTGGTGATTTTGTGTTTATTTGGTGAGTAATACTTGCACGGCGAATGTGACCTGTCATTTTATTACATTAAATGACAGGTCATTTAATTACATTTTAAACTTGCTGACATAATCTCTATGAAATATTCAAACAATTTTTACTGAAATTATCAGAGCTTCGTCTCCATCCAGTTGGTTTGCAGAGATCTGATGAACGCTCGTCCGTGTCATATAACACTGTATTTCAAAAAGGTCCCACTGTGCAACAAAACCTGACCTGAAGTTTAGTAATTATCAACCGCTAAACGCTGTCTCTGATCACGACTAAAGTCGCTGTTGTTAACCCATCAAACCACTGTTACTATGAACGAAATGAGTGTTTAAACAACGACATTTGCAAATGTTTGGTCTCAAAAAAAACAAATATGCGTAATTTTCACCCACTTGAAGTTGTGGGTCGCGGTAGCGAGACACAACTTCAAGTGGGTGAAAATTTAAATGATTTAATTAGCGCTTTGGTGGTTAAAACATGTATGCTGTGGTGTATCAAATATCATTTATTGCTAAAGGTTGAAAAATAAGAAATTAAGTAAAATGTAGTAAAGCTTTTACTAAATCGCCTCAGACGTATATGATTTAGATATGAAATATATAGTTATGAAATATTACCATGTTATCTTATTGAAAAAATATTAATTCACAACAAATGAGACAAAGAAGCTGAAATACAAGGCGGAATTTATAAAATTAACGCATGTCTGCTTAAATAGATGTTTGACAAAAGTATATATTTATTATCGAATCAGGGTTACAGAAACAATATATTATTGACCAGTGTGTCTACAGCTACGGACCTTCATAATTGTATTGGTTTCTTTGATATGAAATACATACTTTTCTATATTTTCTACGCTTTGTATTCATGATGTCGTGGTTTCACAATATAGGCGTAGGCCTATGTTATTATTATTTTTACAGTGATTTACTCTAAGCTATATTGTTTTATCTTATGTACCTACATCTATATTATATTTTCACTTTCCTAATTACCGCTTTTCTTTTTTTCTATTTTACAGCTTCAATAAATTGGTGTAGCTAATGTTCTATTTTTGTATCAATTTCTCCATTTAGTTCATCTCGTTGAATACAAATGCTTACAGTGGAAAGTGTACCGACTCAGAAACACTATACACACGTGCTCGGTGTACCTTCTCGTTCGCATATCATCCTTGTGTTTGGTATTCGCGCAGTTCCGCGGCTCTCATGTGTTTAAAGGTAACTGTGCCTGGAGAGGATTCACCAACTTCAAAGGGTTTACCATGCTACAACGGGGTCAAACAGGTACACAATAATGATAATAGCCATGACAGTAATAAGTCCTTGTATGCGTTGACCAGCAATAATGCAGCATATTGCAGAAGGTCATGGACGCAGCAAAAAACTATCATCTCAACGGCAATGTAATTTAGGTTTAAAAATCACAGCCAGCAAACACGAGACATCGACCCAATGTTGGGTCGGCGTCGTAGACGCTGGCTCTACATTGGGCCAGCGTTGTAGACGGAGGTCCAACATTGGCCCATCATTGGGTCAAAGTCTCGTGTTTGCTGGGCAGTATGTGGATATAGAATAATATATTATTGTTCCATAGGCTTTTTTTATAGCTATATTGTTGAGGCTAGTAGGCCTATTGATGACGTATGTGGCCGGCCCCGATAGCTTATTTGGTCTGATTGTGGCTCGAAACTCAGAGGTAGGAGCATACTGTGCTCGAATCCCGGCCTGGTCGGATGTTGGTCACAAGGGTTTTACACATACAATGCTCCAAACTGTTCAAAGGCCTGGAGTATGCAGTGTTGTCTATGGTGTTGTGCACTATAACAAACCTTTGACGTCATTCGATAAGAGTAGGGCATAGTCCCGACTTCGGGCTTCCTTCTGTTGCAATGTTGTCATGATTGTGCAGAAAGAGACGTAAAGCACTATTCCCTCTGTGACCTGTATAAGTCAGTGTCACACGTCTACCAAAGTTAGGGGGCGGAGCTTGCCTTTGAAGTCAGGACGGGTTTTTGTGATGCCAAGTGCTGGAATTTTCCCTGCTTATTAAGAGGCCACCATTCTATTAGGCCTACCAGGGAGGGGGTACAGTATTTTTTAAACAAATATTTTCGTGAAATAAATGATTTCTGAAGGATATATTGCGAATCGATATTTAACTCTATTACTATAGAGGCTTATGAGCAACATCATTTAATCGCCCTTAAAAAGTTCTACAACTCTGTAGACAGACAAAAAGTCCTAGAAAGTGAAATACAAATTTATCTCTACACGCAAACTGAAAACAAATATTTTGCTTGGGGCAGAGTGTGAAAAAATAGGTTCTGCAGATATGTAGTTAAATAAATAATTTGTCCAGTTAAAAAAGTCCAGAGCACCACCACCTACACCCGCCTAGTAATTTAATGGTGGCCCTCTAAATTCTGGCGCATCTTCAAAATCGGACAAACGCTGCTGTGATGCTGAAAAAACACAACAGATTCTGGCCCATCACTGCTTCAGCTCCTGGCCGAAGTCACACATCGACTCGTTGTCCATAAGGGCTAATTGTGGAAAACTGAACTAGTTCGTGTACAGCCATGCAAGCACAATACGTTGACCCCCTTAATGCGGCCAGCGCCACACACATATTAATGTAATATTTTTTATTTTTTTACTTAATTAATGTGCATAGCAAATTTTCACATTAATAGGAAGCTCTAAATTCATATGAACTAATCTCTATTAATTAATGAGTGGATGGTATGTCGGCTTCATACATTTTAAATATTTTAAAATAGTTTCTCCACACGTTCCTTTTTGTGTCGAGTATACACACTAGATGGAGCAGCAGTCCATACATCGCCAGTCACCAGGTGGTGCTTGCAATTAAATCAAAATGATAATCCAATATGTAAGACACGACTTACTTAGCCTACAGGAAACACATTTTATCCTGTTAACCCTTATAATGCTAGGCAGTATAGAGAGGGTAACCGGCTCACAACTATGTATTTTCCATGGTTTTCTATTTCTTAGTAGGCCTACATATCGCGACACTTAGCTCATTAGCCGCAAAAGAAAGTCGGAGCTATTATATCGTAATAAAGTTATAAAGAAAAGCACATCAGCGTACTGTGAAATGATCATGCTCCAGTAAAAAAAAATGTTGTCTATTTCTAGTGGGCCTATTATACATTTCTGATAACACTGAATTACAGTTATTCTATCAATCACCTTGAATTAATGACCTTGATTAAGTTATAAGATTTCAATTTTCACCCATTTGAAGTTGTGTCTAGCTATCGCGACCCACAACTTCAAATTAGTAAAAATACTTGCATTAGGCCTACTTACATTACATTTGTAAAAATAAGAAAACTGCTATAGACCGAAGTCAAATGGAATCTGGGCCCAGTCTAATATTGTGCATTTCCACCAACGATTTGATATTGCTGAACAGTTCACACTGGAAAATCTGTATAAATAACTCGGGTAACTACTGTCAGTAAACAAAATCATTCATTGGCTTGCACTACATTGCAAATATAATCGCTATTTATATATCGACACCTTAGTATTAAGGGGTGAAATGTGCAAGTTAAAACAGCGGGCTAGATAGAAATACAAAGCTGTTCAAGTAAAGCAGTCGCTGAGCTGTTTGTCTTTGTATGGCAGTCTATAACGAGATTAACCATTTAACCGGCGGTTCACATTATATTCGTGTTATAATTGTTTTATGAAAAAATTAATACCAGATTTTGAACATGTTAAAAAATAAACGTGACATCAATCAACAAGATTTCTAAATCGATGACCTCCAATTTGTCAAATCTGAATAATTTCTACAATATGAAAATTTGGATCGCGTCAGCGAGACAAAACTGCAAGTGAGTAAAAATTTCAATTAATTAATTTAGCGATTACAGGGCTAATATGCCATCTAAAGATGAAACAAGAGAATAACTATATTTGCCTGAGGGACAAAGCGTGTGTCTCCACCCGGCCCACATATATTCAGCAACCGAAATACATTAATTAAAGAGAAATACAGTACTGTCACCAATTTTTTATGCAAACCACGTTAAATGTGATGATAGAATCACACCAAAATCTAATCAACATATGTCCAGGGTAAGTTGCTTCCTTGGAACAAATCGTTGAAGCAGTTCAAGCTCTTCAGAGTAGGGGAGAGTGGGGCACCTTGACCATAGGGGTACGTTAAACCACTTGACTTTTCTCTGTTTGTTAGGGTCACAATCGCCAGATTTCCCGTCAATATGACCACCTGGTGGTGTGTGAACGAACCAAAAATTAAAGGGCACATTTGATCACCTCATCACATTTTCTGCTATTTTTAAAAAATATAATCAAAAAAGTTAATTTTACGGAGTGATTTTAATTTCTTCCAATTCTTATTGAAACGTAGTATTAAATAACAATTTTCGTTTCACAGAAACACTTTCAAGGCCAATTTGAATAAGAACTACTATTTCACATTTGTTTTGATGGGGCACGTTGAGCCACGAAAAGTGGGGCACGTTGAACCATAGTTCAATGTAAAATTTAAGAGTGGGGCACCTTGAACATAGGGGCATATTAAGCCACTTGATTTTTCAATCAAAGTCTGGGGTGTTGTACAAACACATATCATATATAACTAGGCTATCACAGATGACAATAGTGCTGCTTATGTGTCATTTCAAAACCGTTGTTTTATTTTTTTATCGTGGTTCAAGGTACCCCGACTCATGGTTCAAGGTGCCCCGTAGGTGGGGCAGGTTGAGCCTATGAAAATTTTCTCAGGGCCAGTGAGCATACTTGAAAGATAACATTTGAGCTGTATAACTATATCAATTACCAAATTTTGATAATAGCCAACATAAGCAAATCTGAAATACCAGCTAAAATCCTGAAACATAATTTTTTTTTAGTTTTTATTAGCCTAATCACACCAAAAACTAATCAGCACACACCAGGGTAGGGTTCTTCCTTTGAACCAAGCATAATACAAATCCATGAAGCAGTTCAAGCTCTAGAGAGTGACATAGGATTTTGACGACCATCTTAGATTTTGTTGAAGGAGCTGAAAATTTAACGCCAAAAAATTTACCAGGCAAATTTCGTAGGGCCAATATACATACTGCAACTATTTAGAAATAATCCGGGCAGTGGTGTATAGCTATATTATCAAATTTTGATGATAGCCAAATTGAACAAGACTTAAATATCCGCTAAAATCTGAAACGTAAAAAATCAAAGTTTTTATTATCAGAATCACACCAAAAACTAATCAGCACATGTGCAGGGTAGGGTCTTTCCGTTAAACCAAGCATGAAACAAATTCATCAAGCGCTTCAAGCTCTAGAGAGCGACATAGGATTTTGGCGGCCTTCTTGGATTTTGTTGAAGAAGCTGAAAAACGCCGAACAAATTCACCGGGCACATTCCTTAGGGCCAATATGCATACTGCAAATATTTAGAAATAATCCGAGCAGCGGTGTTTAGCTGAATAAACAAATTTTCATGATAGCCAAAATTACCAAAACTGAAATATCCGCAAAAATTCTAAAACGTAAAAAATCAAAGTTTTTATTATCAGAATCACACCAAAAGCAGCACACGTCCAGGGTGAGGTCTTTCCTTTAAACCAAACATGAACCAAATCCATGAAGCGGTTCAAGCTCTAGAGAGCGCCATAAGATTTTGGCGGCCATCTTTGATGTTGTTGAATAAACTAAAAAACGCAAGAAAAAAAAATTACCAGACAAATTCCTCAGGGAATATGCATACTCCAAATATTTAAAAATAATCCGAGCAGGGGTTTTCGAGTGAGAACAAAAACAAAATGCGGCAGCAGCGGCGGCGGGCGGACAGTGGGTGAAGACTTTAAAAGAAGAACAACGGCGTGCGTAATAGTAATAATCCCGTTTAATCAGATCAGTGGAAATGTATGCGTAGAAAATCAACAGACTGACCAATATCAACCATGCAGAAATGCTTGACTTATCGGTGAAGAAACAAAGGAATGATCATGGTAGAAACAATGATAAATCAAATATGTGAACTCAAGAGAGAGAAAATATCTTCTGATGGACGATATGTGAAAGCATAACTTCACGACATAAAATATACAGCACTGTCAGCTAAAATATACATATATACTTGTGTATAAATAACAGTATTGTGGTGAGAATGGAAGCCACTAGATCTGTCCTTGAACTTGAACGGAAGACAAGATGACATGCGCGATGGTGACTTCCCTCCTCAGCTCTGTCTGTGGTGGTAAGGTGGCTTAACTCATCCCATAACTCTTGAAACGAAATCTAAAAACAAACAAATTAATTTCGTTATCATGGTAAAAGTGACATAAATTGATTAAGTATTAATATGTTGTCATCCAGTAATTGTACTGTAGGTCATATAATTGTACACTCCGAATCACATTTACCTTACAACGCTAACATATTTGTGTAGACAACATGGGCTTTGTTTAATTTGAAATTGTCATGAATGCATTAGTTAGCTCTTTCCGCTTTATTTGAATACATGTTATGGGTCTACGGCCATTATAACTATTTTAATTCTTTCAGTGTATTTATACCGCAGAATCTTACGTCTATAAACATCAGATTCTGACGAATAAAGACGATCCCCGCGCTCAAAAGTTAAAATATTTCCATATAGCATGCGGAGGGGAAGACGAGAGGTGTTAATTATATAAAAACAATTATTTTGTCATCATCTTGAAATTTGTGGCTGTTTACTCGGCTTCTCCACTCTGCATAACAGTGGTCACGCAGCTTGACAGGAGCCAGTGGACAGAGTGTGCCACATAAACACCTCACTAATATATAGGCCTACCCTGATAATCATTCATAACCTCTCTGTCTTGACGCACAAGCGAAATGATTTAAAAACACGAGAACATGAGACCATGAACACTGGAATAAAAATACAGTGAACTATGATTTTCATAGTATATATTTAATGCGCTGTGGTTTCAGTTTTATTGTTTTGTATAAAAAATGATTAGCTAAACGATTGTTTAATGAGATAGGCTTACTGTAAACTCGTTGGTCGTAGTTTGGAAGAAGCTTCCGTTTAAGTAGAACAATACATATATAACATTTGGCTAAAGAAAGCCGCCCCTATATGAAAATGAATAGTCACGGAACAGTTGTTTCAATAAAGCCGTCTTTTGTAAAATAATAATTTGTTACCAGGTTGTTTAATGTGTTAAGGGAAGCTGCTGATTGTGTTGTAGGATAATGAAATGGTGATGTGGAAGCTGCTGATTGTGTTGTAGGATAATGAAATGGTGATGTGGAAGCTGCTGATTGTGTTGTAGGATAATGAAATGGTGATGGGGAAGCTGCTGTATCCTGTATTCTGTGAAACGCAGTGGCGTCACTCGGTGAAAACAAGGTTATATAAGACCTCCTCCCCCATACTGCATTCTGTGAAACGCAGTGGCGTCACTCGGTGAAAACAAGGTTATATAAGACCTCCTCCCCCATACTTCATTCTGTGAAACTCAGTGACGTCACTCGGTGAAAACGAGGTTATATAAGACCACTCCTCCATACTTCATTGTATTAGCCGGCTCGGTGAAACAAAGGAGGTCAAGGTCATTGAGTTTCACAGAATTATGATGAATATAAAGGTTACCATTTTGTTTGTTTCTTTAATAAGTAGGCTCAGCAACAGATTGTTTGAAGCCATTTGAAAATGTTCAGCATTGCAGTACAGATGTTCAAAGTAGGCCAATAGTCAATTCAGTGATAAGACCCTTATCAAATAGGAAGCACTTCATCATGTTACGTAGGCCAACGTACCCATGTGACAGATAAGTGTCAAGCACCATATTTTGAATAAAATTTAATGAAAAGAAAATTGTATAATACGTCAAAACAAGGAGGCTCATCTAATATATGATGTGTATTTATTACAATCACGTAAATTCCCTTCTACTCAAGTTAAATGAATAAATAGCATGTGGTATGAATGGTTAATGTGGACCACTTGATTGGTCAATGAGTATCAATAGTACAAACAGATTACGATGGTGAATATAATAGATTAGTTAGGAAATCAATTGAACAATTGATATACTAAATGAATGGGGTTTTTAGGCCAACTTTGTGGAAATATATGCTTTGAAACTTGAAGGCCAGAGTGGGGTTCAAGTCCGCAATCTCTGACTATCCAAGCAGGCAGCTTTAACAACTGCAACAGGGCGCCCAGCCTACAATGGACATAAATATTGCTAAACCATTATCATGATAATAGAAATCTAGAGAAAGTACAGAATGACTGCTGTGTTCGTGGCTGGATCTCTAAATATTGATAACCCTCACAGCCACGAAATATCTAAACCATGGCGACCAAATGGTTTTTCTTCGATTTGAAATTATCATAAAGTTTTAGTTAGCTTTCTCCGCTTCAAGACCACGGCCATTATAAATTTTCACTTATTTCAGTTCAGGGGCTGAATTACTAATACATTAAGTGATTTCAGAAGTGTCCTCAATCGGTGTAAACACAAAAATTAAATCCTCTTGAGTAGTCGGGATCACAAAAACATCAGGCCACTTTATTCTAAGGTAAACACATTGTAGCGACTTTCTAAATCGGCGGCCTCTTTTACTGATATATTATGATTATTTCAGGGGTAATCCCAATATTACTCAGACTACTTTTGCTGAGTTCAGTTGAGCTATAGCACTAACATACATGACATAGCGAAGCATGTACGCAGTCCAGCAAACATGGGATGAGAAAGTATTGGGATCGGCAATAATTCTCCCAGTAAACACATTATCCGACACCAAAATTTGTTAAGTTCATCCACGACAACACAGTCAATAGCCCAATGCTGGATTAATGTTGTACCACTTTAGAGGTATCTCAATAACTGCATTATTAGTTAGAGGGCCTATATCACTAGCATATTGAGTTACAAGGTGACTACTTCACAGGACATGTATTAATAACGTACATAAAAACTATCAAAATACAAACAAAAAGCTATAACCTTAGGTGACTTAATTCCCAAATAATAAGCCTCACAAAAAATAATTTGCAAAAGTAAGCAGTTACTGCTGTTTGCCTTTGCAGGGCAGTATAGTCACGTGATACTGACCGTCGTAGCTGATTCGTCCATCTCCTCCCATCTCAAACTCTTGTATCATTTCGTCCACCTCGGCCTCTGACAGTCTCTCTCCTAGAGTCGTCAGGACGTGCCGAATCTCTGCCGCACTGCAACATATCAAACAAAACAGCGTTATCTCGCTGGTTACGTATTCACAGCTAACCACTATAGTCGTTAATAATCCGTTTTTTTAGACGATAAAATCACTGTTATTTGGGAATGATTTAAGTTAATCATGTAGGAGTAATTTTCACAAAGTTGTGAGTCACGGTGGATAAATAAAAACTTTTAAGTGGCTAAAATTTGAAATAAGATAAATTGCGGGAGAAAGAGAAAATATATATTCAAAAAATCTGGAAAAAAAGGATTCGGCAATTGATCAAAATCGTATAAAAAATTCATTTCTGACTTATTTGCTACATGTATATATACATGAAATTAGCTTTGTAAATTTAAAAATAGAAAATAATATATACAACATGCTTAAACTGTTCAACTGAAGTTATGTGTGATTGCAGTGGTGGGCAAATTACAAAATATAAAATTAAATAATGCAGTGACAATATAAATCTACAAACCTACACATACCAAAGTCAACTTTTTGATTTTCATTGGTTAAACGTTAACATTTTCTTTACTAAACTTGATTGAAAAAACGTGTACAGTTCCTTCTGCATATCCAAGTCGCATCTATGCACGTCACCATATGACAGATTTTGTATAAAAATAACATACTATATAATCTGATGATTCATTAAATAATTGAACTATGCGCGGCAATTCCACAGTGGTGGTGCTCAATAGTTGGATTTCCCACATATCCTAATCCTAACCCGACAAACACGAGACTGCGACCCTGGCCCAACAATAAACCAACATTGAATCAATGTCTCGTGTTTACCAGGAAGTCACTCTATACTACCAGCAAACAGTCACACGTAACGTTGACACAGTACTGGGTTATTGTTGGACCCGTTATGACACTCGTTGGTCAACGTCTGGTGTATGTTGGTTTATGATACCATTCACTGATTAGATCATGATCTATCTAGCTTCATAATTAGAAACAAGTTATTCAAGTTAGTTGAAAAACACACGCTGAAACAAAACGCTTTGGCATACAACCATTCCTGATCAGAATTAAAACGCTTTGGCATACAACCATTCCTGATCAGAATTAAAACGCCTTGGCATACAACCATTCCTGATCAGAATTAAAACGCCTTGGCATACAACCATTCCTGATCAGAATTAATTGACATCTCTGCAAAATCGACGATGCAAGAGGTAGCTATAAGCGGCTGTACTGGCTGTAGTGCTTGAATCCTCAGCGGGCAGAGCTCAGAGGCGCATCTACGCTTTCAAGCAAGTTTCAAACCACATACAGTGCTACTTAAGTTGATCTAATAGCTTATTAATTTAAAGAATATTTAAACTTGAGAGATGTCTATTTTACCAAACAAATTTAAAAATACTTTTTGCCATGAAAGAAAAATAGTGGAATCTAAATAGTAAGCAGGAAAAAACAAGTCGGTTGAATTACCAACATTGCCATGTTAACATGATTATGTGAGCATACCCAGCAAACACTAGTCTAGACGTTGATCCAGTGCTGGCTTAATGTTGGCCTATCGTCTACGACGCTGACCCAGCACTAAACCAGCACTGGGTCAACGTCTCGTGTTTGCTGGGCAATAGTGACATGCTTTGTGGTAGGATTGCCACCTTCACCTGATATATCGACTGCCGTCCCTGTCAAACACGCTGAACGCGTCCCTCAG
Organism: Flabesymbios commensalis; assembly: GCA_964017125.1. Taxonomy (NCBI): domain Eukaryota; kingdom Metazoa; phylum Annelida; class Polychaeta; order Terebellida; family Flabelligeridae; genus Flabesymbios; species Flabesymbios commensalis. The sequence goes on along the minus strand of OZ024912.1, from coordinate 74,096,170 downwards.
GGATACCTCACCTGATATATCCCCTGTCATCCCTGTCAAACACACTGAACGCGTCCCTCAGGGATTCCTCACCGGATATATCCACTGCCTTTCCTGTCAAACACACTGAGCGCGTCCCTCAGGGACTACTCACCTGATATATCCACTGCCGTCTCTGTCAAACACGCTGAACGCGTCCCTCAGGGACTCCTCAGAGTTGTCACATCGTTTGGACATCACCGTCATCACCTGGTCCAAATCCTTCATGTCAAACTGACCTTTACCTACAAATAGGTCACGTAACATAATGAAGGTCGGTTCAGTCATACTCATTTGATCATAGGAAACGAAATGCGACGTTTCTGTGTAGTATTTCTACAATGGAAATTAGTTAAAATTTCATCAATAAATTGTACGAGGAAAACTAACCAAGCCATTTATAACTGTTTTTATGCACGTGAGCACAGTGTGGTCTAATCTACAGTTATAAGATTTTACTAGATAAACGGGTTTCACTGCACAAAAAGGGATAGTAGGCCTAGTATGTACCAGTTTGTTCGGAGTGATGCGGCAATATGAGACGAGATTATTCCAAAACCATTCAACCCTTGAAACGCTGAAATATTGTTGTTTAAATCATGGAGACCAAAGTGTTCTTTCCAATTTAAAATGAGCATAAACAGATAAATGTCCTAGTTAGATATTTCCGTTTCATTTGAATACCTATGCTATGTCATTTAAATAGCTATGTTAGAGGTCTACGGCCATTATAAATGTGTTACTCTTTGGGTGCGGGGGTCGTCTTTAGAAACCAGAATCTGACGTCTGTAGGCGTCTAAAGTGGACCCCCGCGCTAAAAGGGGTAATACCAAGGTGGCGATATATTAAAGTCATAGACTTCACACTAGACTTAAGTTCATTTAATTTATTGCACGAATGCTGAGAAAAGCACAGGTAGCTTACTACAGTGGATAGCATGTTCTACCATCACTGACCTCTGAGTGTTTCAGCCACCACTTGGTCTATTTCGGCCTGTGTAGGACGCTGTCCCAGGCATCTCACCAGTGTCCCAAGTTCACTGCAAGCTATTTTACCTGATCCGGATTTGTCGTGGATCATGAAGCATTCCTGTGTTCCTGAAAGAAAGAATCATAATATATTAAATCTCAAAGCGAGTTTTTTTGATTTTGAAATCATCATAAATGTCTTAGCTCTTTGTGCTTCATTTCAATATCTATGGTATGTGTGTAGTACGGCCATTATATATTTTTTAATTCTCTCAGTATGACGATCGTGTTTAGACGTCAAATTCTGATGTTTAAAGACGGTCCCCGCACTGAGCAGGGTAACACTTATTGGGAATAAAGTCAGTGTTTAAAAATCAAGATTTCAGGATAATTTTCAATTGTTTGCTCACAAACTAAACAAATATGAGTAATTTTCAGCCACGTACAAATTGTGGGTCGCGGTAACCAGACACAATTTTAAGTGGCTGATTTTTTTTCATATAACAGCAAGGGTTAATAACATATCAGGAGGTGTAGCTACATTTCAATAAAGCTGATAAATTATCACTAAACGGCTTTCCAATAGTGCAACAGATGGTTTGCATCAAATTAAAGAATTTCAATAAAATTAGTACGTCTCCAAAGACTGAAAGATATGAGTAACCATATGAGTAACCATTTAAAATAGGCCATCACGATTCGATGAACACACGCATGCGCAGCATGGTCAAAGTGTCAAGGAGTGCAGCTGCTTTAATGTGTCATTCGCTTTGAATATTTTTCGAAATCCTTATTTAATGAAATTATATTAGATTGATACACCACTCACGGCAGCCTAACAAGATAGTGGGATCACATTTTATCTACGACATTGTTCAGGTGTTGTTTGCCACTAAATAGTTCGTCTAATTAACTGAACAAGTTCGAAATATTTTACAAGTTTAGAGACGCATATATAGCAAGCTGTCTTTTTTACTAAATATTTTATAAATTAAAATATATTATCAAATCGAGTAATTTGCCTTCGACGTGAAGTGAGAATTATTACAGCCACTATGCAGAGTAAATCACTTAAAATGTAATTGTGGACAACTCACAGTTGGCAATCACAATAAATATAGTAATGTTTATTCACTGTGAGGTGGTGATAATTGCATCAGCTCACAATGTATGAAAATACTAATATAACCTCCTGGTAGGAGAAAAGTGAATTTGGCATGTTAATGATTCCAGATTATGAGAAAGAAGGCAATTTTGAGTAGAGTGACTATGGAGTATGACAGACAGATTCTAAACATCACTCTGTAATCAGGTAATATATACCAGCTATACAGCTAAAAACTGTAAATTCAGCATGCTTAGATACATCTGAAATGATACTCACTCTTAGCCTGGTCTGTCTGAAAAAAAAAAAAGATAATTAGATCAGGCATATCAAATGTGTGTTTACATGGTTTATGAGACATTCAATAAACAAATCTACATTTTAGTTGTATTTTATTTTTAAAAAATACTGTGTTTGTGTGCGTTAGTAGATTCATAATATGTCTCACTGGAGCTTAAGTGGTTTATTTTGAAATTAGAGTAGGCCCTATGTAACCATTCGAGTGCTAGCCCCATTTTATTAGAATAACGGTTCTTGAAAGGAAAACGATGTGTTTAGAGGGTCTAGAGGCTGACTGCCCCACCACCCAGTTTTAGTCATGATTGTATACGTTCCTAGCAGCACAAGTGTTACCCGCTGCCTCCTGCTATTGTCATTTTAAAGTTGTTGTATGTGTAGATCAAATCACTGATATTGCGAACAAAAATGTGTATTTAAACATCAGGATTTGCAAAGGATAGATTTCAAACTAAACAAATATGGGTAATTTTCACCCATGGGCTTGAAGTTACTGCAAATGGGTGAAAACATAAATAAAATAAATTAGTAGGATAAGGGTTATTAGTATTTTGGTAATACAAGTTAATGTTAGTACATGTTGATGGATCAGATAAAGTTTGACGTTTTGACAACCATGACTACTAGTAAAGAAGCAAAAATAAAGTGATTTGAACCACTTGAGGTTGCGGTTCGAGACAATAAATAACACCGTTTGTCTAAACCTTATGAACAAGCTATTTACTTACAAGTAAATATACTCAAAATATACACAAGTGTATATTTTGATCTTTCGAGGTCAGTGATCCCTAGAGTTCATCAGAGGTCAAATCCAGCCCATCTCGACATTTCAAAATGACTATTTGGATATGTTGCTTTAATCATAAATGCACAATAGGTTAACTTATCTGCTAAACTGTGAATGTCCATAGACAAATAGACAAGTAATTAAACATGTTTAAGCTATACGAATTCGATTATGACGTTATTGACTCATTAAAATGCAGTGCACAGGCCTGCGCATGCTTACTGACAGCTGTAAATAAAAACTAAAAACCATTAAATTCATGTAAATGCACCGTCATCATGGTCATAAAATCAGAAAATCTCGAGCACGATAGTAATAAATTATATACAGGACCTTTTTTATTTATTTATTTAACATGTTTAACTTGAATTGTGCAAATATGAATACAAATTGGATGGCTGTGGCTTTAAATGACTTATGTGCACGCCAAGTAGGCCTACAGGCTAAACTAGACCGCATGGCAAGCTCATAATCATTATAATGATGGTGAGATAAATCAGATGACACTGCCCTCCAGACACAAGAATAAAAATTCGAACCCTGGTGGTATACATTAATGTCGAGCACGCTACCTCTCGGGTAAGGAAAATATTGGAAACAACACACCATGTCGACTCGGTGCTAGTTGGATGTTTGGCCAGCTTTTCAGACGAAGGTTTATAATTCAACCAGCAGTGGTTCAACTTCAACGTACGATCGTGTACTGTTAACAAGTACTACAAGAACGGCCTCGATGGCTGGGGCTTGTAATCTGGAGGTGCCAGGTTCGAATCCCGGTCGGGCCGGATATTTGTCACAGGAGTTTTGCATATAGGCTAAGGCAAGGTTAAAGTGTAGCTTATGTACTATGCACTATAAAAAACCCTTCAAGTCATTCGAAATAAGAGTATGGCATTGTCCCGGCTTCGGGACATGATTGTCACAGACTTGTAGGTCCTATCAAGGATACTATCAGAAATAGGTAACCATGGTTATCTATTTCTGCTACTATGTAATGGCTATGCAGATCAGCTAGCCATTGATGAAGCAACTTCATATTTTGCACAAGAAAAGTATATCTTGAACAGATGGTGACCAATGAACATTTACATTTCAATTAATCTAAATTGGAAACGTTTCCGGTAAACCCAAGACGTTGCACCAATGCTGTTTTAGAAACGTAACTTCGCGCCGGTGAAGGGTCCAGAAAGCACGATACGGGGTAACTTGATGATGATCCCGTATGACACACGCGTATAGAGGAGAGAACATATTGTGATCGACATGTTATCTAGTACTTGATGTAATACTGCTATGCACACAGCAGTAATTGATTATTTTTCAAGCAAGCGAGTACTGCTGTTTGATTTTGCACGGCAAAAACCACCCTCCACAGTTGTATTTACCTATTAACGCCGTTGATATTTTAATTAAGTTTACCTAACTTATTGACCTTTTATCATGATCAGTTTATGTCCCGAAAATTACTTTGGTCGGACTTTACCCAGCAAAAACAACACATTGACCCAATGCTGGCATGATGCTGGGCTAGCGTCGTAGACGGTGGATCAGCATCTAACCAGCATTGGGTCAATGTTTGCTGGTATGCGTCAGGTGTATGAGAATCACACTGCATGTGACATATGGAACCCACATTGATCCAGTGCTGAGCCGACAGCAAAAACGACGGCACCAGCACCAGCTTGGCGTGTGGTTTTTTCGTTGATGACACGCCCTGTCACGTATATTGCTCCAGTGCCCACACCCTACGATTATGAGGCAGTGTGCGTGTTCATGAATAAGGTAATGACAGAGTGTGGGGAATGTAGAAAGGGCGGTGTGCACACTGATATAATAGACGTCACTGTCACGAGGGGGCTACCCAGGGGAGGGTACAACACTTCAATAGTGGGTCAGAATAGCTATAGGACCTATAACAGTTAGGTATAGTAGGCCCTATTGGCTTCTGGCAATTTAGTTTCTGAAAGGGGTTTCACCAGCTAGGCTACATGTGTTTGTATGCTATTTACTGCATGCTTCTAATAAGCTAATGAGATTCAAGATTTAAAATAAACTTGTCAAACTTGTCCTAATGCAGCTAACCATTTGCCTGCTAATCACGAAAATAGTCGTTTTAATACATTTTATTAGCCGATTAACCACTGTTATTGGGAATGAAATGACTGTTTAAACATCAAGGTTTGTACATGTTCAGTCTCAAATTAAATAAATTATATGAGTAATTTTCAACCACTTGAGGCTGTGGATCGTGACAGCGAGACAAAACCTAAAGTGGTCGAAAATTGAAATAAATAAAATTGAAAAAAATGACATAAATTTACAATATAAGGGTTAACACGAGACGTTGAAACAAGGCTAGTTTGATGTTAGGCCAGTTGGCTGATCTAGATACAGGTGTGTAAACTCGTCTGGGTGAGGTACGAATTTTTACCATTTGAGGATATTCTAGTAGGCTTAAACACGATCCATTCAACATTGAACCAATGCTGGCTAATGTTGGGCCAGCATAGTTGACGTTGAGCTAACATTAAGATATAGGCTAATTCGTACGACATGCTGGATTATAGGTCAACATGGTAAAGGTCTAGGCTACATACAGTAGGGGCATATACGGAAACTGCGCCTACGTCCATTGAGGTTCTTTTACGTTCGACTCTAGTTCAGTCAGACGAGCCATCTGATTTACGTGGTTCTCTGAGCCCCACGACAAGTCATCGCTGAACGAATGTCCTAGTGTATAGGCTACAGCACCTGGTGTGTGCCAGGCGGTCACCCATCCAATTATGGACCAGGGCCGGCGTTGCCTAACTTCAGTGATCGAGCCAACACCGATGAGCTAACGCCGTATCCCGTATAACATTAATACGCCTAATGTTCACTTCATTTCTCCGGATCAAGATGGGAACATTGTCATAGCTTTTCTAGAAACCGATATAGTTTGAAACCCTTGGGGCCTATCAAAACTGCAAACCAAATGTCCTTAAATAGTCCGTTGTCTCTGTACCCCGTCATCTGTAGCCCCGCAGCTGTCGGTTAATACAAGGAAGAGTATGTGTTATCAATGTCAGCAATACAGGGTTGTCAATACAGCCTAACCCAGTCACGGAAGTCTACATACACACAGTCCTTCTGACACGATACACAATAATAATATAACATTTTAACCTAATACATCTCCTCTGGGGATATCTATGTCAATTAATATATTTGAGAAGTGGCTAAACCTGCATTAAAACTTGATAATAGTAAATCTAACTCACCATCGTGATTTCGGCTCTCTGCTCGTCTCGCATCAAAACACTCCACTCCGCATGCGCATAACTTCACTTCCTGTCGTCTGCTGTGATTCGGAGGGGTGTAGGTGATCGTGACCAGGTGACTGCTTTTATGGAAATGTTATGTTAAGAATGTTCTGGTCCGGCATGGTTCTTGCAAACATGATACATTGACTCAATGTTGTTTCAATGACGGGCTAGCGTCGTAGACGGTGGGCCAACCCTAAATCAACATTGGGTCAATATGTCTCATATCTGCCTGGGTTATGTCAAAGAAAGTAGAATCAGACCTAGCTTGGATATGTTTGGAAAAGTCCTATACTGTACGCTGTAAAATGAAATGAATCGGGCTTTATGCCACCTTTGTGCACATATAGGCTAAACAGGGCCAGCAGAACCCTCCTGAGGATGGTGAGATGATTGAGAAGACACCACATGTCCTCCAGACACAGGATTCGAAATTCGAGCCCTGGCGGTCTGAGGCTCCCCACAATACTGACTTTCACACGTGGATGGGGAAGAAACATTTTTTGTTTCTTTCAAACCGCCGAGACCGGGGAACCGGCAACCGAACCCCGAGCTCTGGCATGAAAGGCAGCGGTACTCACCACTACCCTAGGGCCCCCGCCCCCTAGGCCTACGCTGTAAACGCGATACTAGTATTGAAACAAATTACAATGTTGTCTTGATGTTGTACCAGCGTCAGTCACAGCTGTGGGCCAACATTATCTTAGTCAGTTAGCCCAAGGATTTGCCAGAAGTGGCCAAGGAGGGCTCCGTGACCACTTGAGTGTGCATACCTGAAACTTGTTTCAGTATATTTATCAATGGGACCTCTGGGCATACCCACTGATAACTAGCACCCGGTTGTCGGCTTGCAGGTGTGTGCATGAGTTTTTGAGGGACAAAATAAGATTTATCACTGAACCACAATACAATTAATTCCGTCAGAGTAATTTAATTAAGCACAATTAACAAAACGTTTTAAAAATGACATAGTATGTATGCACAGCAGGAATCATTTAAAATGTAGCCTATAATAAAATATTTCACATTTTTTACGTTATTACTAGATCTGAATTAAAAATGGGTGAACGGTTAAAAACGAGTGCTGCTTTTCCTATATACAAGTGAAATCTTGATCAATGCTAACTAAATTATAGACGCAGTCTTTTGGGGGGTTAGTTAGACTTCATGAAATATGCAGCATACTACTCTATGTTGTGATATGTAGGACCTAGGCCTACCATACAGTCGAAATAATAATAATAAACTCCAACAGTCGATATGATTGTATAAAACCCATGTCACCTGGTAGAATGCTTATAGTATATATGTAGCCTAATAAGTTCAACATTTTGACCTGGCAATTAAGCCTTAAATGGTTTAATATAGGTAGAATCAGAAATACATAATTCTGTATTATATGTATTTCTGGTAGAATGCTACCGATTCTAACCAATCTACTTTTGACTTGATCAATTGGCATCAAGCCTTAGCCGTGAGAGCCCATATGAATCACTACACGTATTTGTACCGTCGCAACCTGCGGCTTAAACCTTTAGTTTCAGAAACAGTTTGGGCTATTCTAAATGATTTCGCAAGCTGCATTATCTTGAGCGAATATATCCCTTTCATGATAAAAGTGTCAAAGCTCGCACACATGTAACTCAATATATCGTTTATTATTTTATTCTAATTTTGTTTTCTAGCTTAAATAGTGTCTAAACATGGTGAATTAAACAAAATTCAAGTAAACAATTATATCTATATAGGCCTATCCATCCTAAAATCACATCTAGCTTGAATAGAAGCTGGGATGCATTTATTTATTAATATTACTCACAATAAATGTTTTTATTGCTTTTTTTCAAGAGTTCAATATTATCATTACACTGATTAGGCACATCGGTAATATTTGTTCTGCTTAAGAAGGTAAATCGTTGAGAGTTATTGAACACAGTTTGACATATTTGGTCCCGTTGTGAGCCTCACTAATACAGATTTAAACATACATAATACAATAACATAATACATGATACATCATACAATACCATGTATGTGGCAAAGAAAAATGGACATAGAAGTCCGTTGGTTTTTTGGTGATCATGTGGGCAGCTGCTTCACAACACAAATTTGTACTACAATTTTGTTTTTGTGCTGTTGCAATTGATGAATAAAAATATGTTTATATCAAATAAACTGTATAACATTGAGAATAGAATAAATCACTGACCTTAAAAAATACTTAAAATTTAAAATTGTTTTGTATATGTAGGCTGGGACTATATTTCCAGAAATAAAAGTCTTAGACATAGTGGGATATAATGTCTATGATGTCATCTATGCACAGCTACATGTATCTTGGATGAAATAAAAGTTTCACCATGTGTATATGAATGGGTCTCATTTTTGTAAGAATGGGCTTCCATGTGTTAATCAAAAAACTTCATAATGAAAAAATTATGCATATAAAATATGGTGTCATCTTCACTGAAGCTTCTCTAAGTTGATAAACACAATAAAAAACATAAAAATAAGATATATAAAACCTCAATTTATTTAAGTATTTTACAAAAATAGAATATAACACATTTTCGTTGTTTTGTTGTTTAGGAAAATATGGGCATATATACCAATACATTTGTCTGATCAAGTTAAAAATACGTCCAAGCTGCATGTAATTTGTCTCACCCCTCTCTTCAAAAGCGTTTAAAATCATGCAAGATATCAAATAAATATATAAAAAAAATTGAAAATGGGTTAAATTCACACATTTAGGGGCTTTGATTTTTTTATCCAAAACTTTTGTTTGAAAGGGTTAGGACAATAACAGGTCTAATATTCCTCTTGTTTCTTTAACAATATTGCATTAAATGACTGATTTCATGCTGATGTTATTTGGCGAAGTCCAAAGCAATATAGATAGAACATGTAAAACAGGCAGCATACTTAATGAGATATAGTTTCACACTGAAACAAATACAAATATTAACAAAACGTAGTTGGTTTTACATCATCTATTTTTTCCGAGTAGATATGGGTGATTGTGCCAAAATTCTTTGCCTATTATGTCCCCATTAAATATAGTAATTTGTTGTTTTAATATAGTTTGTGGTTTCCCTTTATCAGTGTCTGATGTAGATGCTGCAGTCTCAGGTTTCCCTTCAGCTGCCTGAAACAAATAATACAATTGGTATTAGTTAGTGTTAACTGGACACATTGAATTGTCAATGCAGGGATACTGTAGATTAAAAAAAACACTATATAATAGAAAATGAGGTGACAAGAATTCAAGTAAATAAAACAACCCTTGCATAAGGTGATGCAGAATAGGTTGAGAACGTGAGTAAATATGTGTGGCTCAGAGATTTTTAGACGGTAAATGCACAGTAAATTTAATATTTTTTGAAGATTATAGACAATGAATTACTCTACTTCAAGAAAATGATATTCAGTTATTAAATATCATTAAGACAATACACCATGAGTTAAATAGCAATCACAGATTACGGTAATTTATTACCACAGGCATGGCTGAGATCATGGCAGTGTGCCACAATGAGCAAGTGGTATTTCTTCGATTGCTCTATAAATATGTTTAGAATAAACAAAATATATAAATTGCCAATACAACAGTACTGCTGGAAGGTAAAAATGTCAAATACAGACAATAAAATGATAGACGATAATGTGAACATGGTGAAAGATGAACCGAAAAAGAAAAACGACTATAATATTATACACAATGAATCGATTATGTGCATTTTTTCAAACTACATGCAATTTCATAAAGATTCAGTGGGTTTTATTAGGCAGCTAGTGTTTATGTCTTGTGTAGCATGGAAAATCATTGGTGGGTTAGCGCTATCAGTAAGTGCAAATAATAATAAATTTGTCATAATATAATTTAAAAATGTTTGTTGAAATACTGTTTGCTTCAAATTATGTTCTTTTATATTTATTGTACCTTTTCTTTAAAAAGAGTTGTGCCTTTTCTGTAGAGTAGTGGTAGATCATTATAATTTGTGTTGAACTGTGAAAATAAAAGTTCATTCTTATCTCCTGACAATGTTCCCTGTAAAAAAACATAACAGTAACGATTATTAATGCAAGGCTGAGTTTTAAAAATGTGTATAAAAAATATGCACTAAATCTAATATTTCTAAAGACAAATTTAGTTGCTTGATATCATCTACTTTAATAGATTTTACTAATGTATCTTAAAGATTCGATTAATAATACAATTTGTGTGAAGTAAAAATCCATCTCATTGTATTATGTACATGTTATTTTCTATGTGTTATAAACTAGAAAGAGTAGTTCGGTTGTGAACACGAATAAATTATCTGTTCATGCAAGTCTATTATGTTGTATTGTATATAGAGGTATGCACATTTTATCACTGTGTAAAATATGTAATGTAATACACGAGAGTTTTTTTACACTAATATTCCACCTGTGATGATGTTTTCTAAGGCATGCGCGAAATTGAGAAAAAAAACATGCAAATGGTAGAAACTGATGTCGGCATTTTTAAAAAGTGTAGAAAGTGAGGCGAAATAATTATAAAAAGTGAACAAAATAGTTTTATGTACCACGAGCCTGTATGAGATTTTTGAAATATCTTAAGCAATATCTATTTTTGGTATCTTAGTATGATCAGTTCGATTCCTCATATCTGCTATATGTTGTGTTCAAACCCAACACCATCTAACACGGACAGACAAGGGCGGATCAAGTGGGATCCAGTTGAATTAACTGTTAGGATTAAACTAGGTTACTCATGTGCTCATGCTATTTAGAATATTCACCTCCTACATTTGTTTTGTATTATCATGATTTATCAGAATAGGTCGTATGCATAAATGTAACGTTACTTATGTTACCACAATATCTAATTATTACCACAAAATGTTGTGATTATATTAACTACAATTACAGCAACTTAAAATATAAAACATTAAAGCCTAGTCTGAAATATGACAACAGTTGTACTTGTATTTGAGCATATTTACTGTCAATATCACTATTTAACAGTCCACATTTTTAGTATCATGGTGATATCATCATTTTATGGTATCATTACGTTTTCTGTTTTGTTCTGTAATGTTTAAAAATGACACCTTACTCTTGCAACAACTACCCTTAATTCAGTCACCGTTATATCTCCTCTAAAGTTTATGATTGGAATTTATTCATGCATTAAATGGTTAGAGTAAGTATATTTCAGTATATACGTAGGCCTATATGATACTCTAAACGTTGACTTTAAAATGGTTCCTTTTCCGACACTTGTTTATGCTGCATGGTCCAATGCTAAGCTGAAATAAAACTACATGATTGTATTGTTGTCATAAAACAATGTGTCTCCCTTGTCGGGAGTGAAATATTAAACTATGCTTATTAAATAAGACAACATGCGAAAAATAAGCTTATAAAAAGTGAAGTGAAGAAATAAAAAATAAAGCTATTAGTAATATAATTATCACAGGTGATCGAAAGCTACATGACATATTATTGAAATTTGGCTGCACAAAGGGGATTTATATATTTCACCAAAAACCTACACTTTGTAAGCTGAATGATATGGCGGGAACGGGAACCGTCTTTATACGTCAGAATCTGACGTCTGTGGATGTCAGATTCTGGCATATAAAGAGGCTCCCCGCACCGAAGACCAATAACACAGGTATTCATATGAAGCGGAAAGAGACATTTATGATGATTTTGAAATTGAAAAACCCTTTGGTCTCCATGGTTTATACAAAGATATCTCGGCACTTTAAGGGTTACCATATACCTGCACATACATATGACACACTTACCTTCAGTTTTTGTTGTGATTCCTGTGCTGACAAACCACCTTGCTGTATCAGAGCCCAGAAACATGTGTTATACAAATTGTTTATGTGACCTACAACATAACATGTGATTTTTGTGTGTAAATGTGAAAGATCTTCTATGTAAAGTAATGGGGTTTATATTTCATACTAACATAAGTTAATGTGCGCCAAACACAACAGCTCTATAAAGGATTGTTTCTAGGGTTTATTAATTTAAAACCTTTGGGGTGAATGCTCAATTGCTCAAATAGGGGTATTGCATGACATTTTTAATCAATTGCAGGATATTTTCACAACAAATATACGACGGTATTTAAAGTGTGAGTGTTCAATAGAGTGTTTTACTTAGAAGTTGTCACTTATTACCATATTACTGGTTATTCTATTAGAGGTACACTATTCTATATGTTTTACATGGACATAGCTGTGATTGAGCGACCAATCTGATGTGATGTTGCACAATTCATCTTCGAAGGTGTTAGTCCAATATTGGCGGATATGACCCTTTATCAGACAGGGAACAGAAATTGGTTCTATGTATAATAGAATGTGAATATCTTACAATCTGCTTGTCGCCAGCTGAAGTAGTCTTGTAGATTCTGGTCGCTTGGATAGAGAACGACTCGAGCATCAAAGGCTGGAGGGTACAACAATGGCTGACTTGGAAACATCTCTGCCCAGTTGAACACAAATGATGAGGCGAATAAACTAACGACATTAGTCATCAGCTTACTGAAACAAAACACATGCTTTATTGATTATTTGATCACCAATCACAGTGGAACATGTTTAGTTATGGGAAACATGGGAAAAGTGGTCCCTCTAGATAATCGGTCTTCCAGCCCGTATTCTTGTACAAGTTACGATATATTGTAGGATTCGGATTGGTCGAGATGGCCATCTCGACTAATCCGAAGCCTACGATATATCGTAACTTGTACAAGAATACAGGTCCGGTTGGTTTCAATAGAAAACCAGTTGGTAACAGCAATGTCTCACTCTAACGGCGGGAAAGGTTGATGGGTTGTTAACCCTTGTCGTTCTGAATTGTTTCTATTGTATTTTTCTTCCATTTAGAACTAGAATTGCTGACACAATTTCCAGCGTCAAGTGACGAAACATATATCTTTTTTTTTTTAAATATACATCTTCTAAATTGAATTATCTAACAAACTGAGCATCTACCACAAACTATATTATCCATTTAAAGGCGCATTCCCATGCAAATGGCATGCTTTTGTTTTAGCTTTGTTATATCTTTCTGAGTGTTTAAATAGGTGAAGGCAACATTTCGCTAGATTACAACTTGTAAAAAACATCCGTTGGCAACGCAATTAGGTTTCGATTATGAGGAATTGCCGGTCATTAATTTTTTGCCTTTTAGATCGACCCCTTTTATAGTGGAGTTCTCAAATTTGAGACGAAAAGGACACGACTCAACATTTTTTTAATTTCCTTCTAAAGATTGATTTTTTTTATAATTAACCAGCCGTAATCTATGGCAAAAAGTTCTTAACTCGTATTAGAATAAGTATGTGAGGTCTCAGATGTATCACATCGTCAAAGATGTTGCTAGTTTAATAACAATACCATCGGAAAACCACAGCATAACGGCGTTTTCCCAACCGGTCTCACATGTTTAAACACGAAGGGTCAACACCTCTATACTCGGCCAATTTACATGTTTTACATCTTTGCGGGACATCGTGAACATCGCCAAAATGCACAGGTAATATTCATAGGATGTTCGTGGCTGGTGAAGTGACAAAAAGAAAAGGATTTTCCTCGGTGTTGATCCTTTTAAAGACAAAACAAATCAACATCGGACCCTTCATCTAGACCCTCAGCGTCTTGGTCAAAGGCCTTATAATAATAAAGAAATGGTTGTTATTAATTGTATGAACATTCCGAACTACACACTTATCGGGTACATATCTCTTTCAAATGGAGGGCTGGACAAAGATAATATAGATTTACGAGGATATATACCTTCTTAACACAATTTTAAACTTTGAAACTTTTTAAGTTTAAGACACTTGGGTATGGACCCTTAAGTGACATATTATTTGGCTTAAAATCTGCTCGAGGGAGTATCTATACAGGCGTAGCGGATAAAGGGTAAAACTGCCACTATTACCAGATTATCTTACTCAATATTATCTTGCGTTGTTACACCAGCCATTATTACATGTATTTTACCAGATTATCTTGCGTTGTTACACTAGCCAATACTACCACATTATCTTACGTCGTTACACCAGCCAATACTACCAGATTATCTTACGTTGTTATACCATCTTACGTCGTTACACCAGCCAATACTACCAGATTATCTTACGTTGTTATACCAGCCAATACTACCACATTATCTTGCGTTGTTACACCAGCCAATACTACCAGATTATCTTACGTTGTTATACCACCTTATGTTGTTACACCAGCCAATACTACCACATTATCTTACGTTGTTACATCAGCCAATACTACCAGATTATCTTACGTTGTTATACCAGCCAATACTACCACATTATCTTGCGTTGTTACAACAGCCAATACTACCAGATTATCTTACGTTGTTATACCATCTTATGTTGTTACACCAGCCAATACTACCAGATTATCTTGCGTTGTTATACCAGCCAATACTACCAGATTATCTTGCGTTGTTATACCAGCCAATACTACCACATTATCTTACGTTGTTATACCATCTTATGTTGTTACACCAGCCAATACTACCAGATTATCTTGCGTTGTTATACCAGCCAATACTACCAGATTATCTTACGTTGTTATACCAGCCAATACTACCACATTATCTTACGTTGTTACATCAGCCAATACTACCAGATTATCTTACGTTGTTATACCAGCCAATACTACCACATTATCTTGCGTTGTTACAACAGCCAATACTACCAGATTATCTTACGTTGTTATACCAGCCAATACTACCAGATTATCTTACGTTGTTATACCATCTTATGTTGTTACACCAGCCAATACTACCACATTATCTTACGTTGTTACACCAGCCAATACTACCACATTATCTTGCGTTGTTACACCAGCCAATACTACCAGATTATCTTACGTTGTTATACCAGCCAATACTACCACATTATCTTACGTTGTTACACCAGCCAATACTACCACATTATCTTGCGTTGTTATACCAGCCAATACTACCAGATTATCTTACGTTGTTATACCAGTCAAAACTACCACTTTATCTTACGTTGTTATACCAGCCAATACTACCAGATTATCTTACGTTGTTACATCAGCCAATACTACCACATTATCTTACGTTGTTATACCAGCCAATACTACCACATTATCTTACGTTGTTACACCAGCCAATACTACCACATTCTCTTACGTTGTTACATCAGCCAATACTACCAGATTATCTTGCGTTGTTATACCAGCCAATACTACCACATTATCTTACGTTGTTACACCAGCCAATACTACCACATTATCTTACGTTGTTACATCAGCCAATACTACCACATTATCTTACGTTGTTACACCAGCCAATACTACCACATTATCTTACGTTGTTACATCAGCCAATACTACCACATTATCTTACGTTGTTACACCAGCCAATACTACCAGATTATCTTACGTTGTTATACCAGCCAATACTACCAGATTATCTTACGTTGTTATACCAGTCAATACTACCACATTATCTTACGCTGTTATACCAGCCAATACTACCAGATTATCTTACGTTGTTACACCAGCCAATACTACCAGATTATCTTACGTTGTTATACCAGCCAATACTACCACTTTATCTTACGTTGTTACATCAGCCAATACTACCAGATTATTTTGCGTTGTTATACCAGCCAATACTACCAGATTATCTTGCGTTGTTACACCAGCCAATACCACCAGATTATCTTACGTTGTTATATCAGCCAATACTACCACATTATCTTACGTTGTTATACCATCTTATGTTGTTACACTAGCCAATACTACCAGATTATCTTACGTTGTTATACCAGCCAATACTACCATATTATCTTGCGTTGTTACACCAGCCAATACTACCAGATTATCTTACGTTGTTATACCAGTCAATACTACCACATTATCTTACGTTGTTATACCAGTCAATACTACCACATTATCTTACGTTGTTATACCAGCCAATACTACCAGATTATCTTACGTTGTTATACCAGTCAATACTACCACATTATCTTACGTTGTTATACCAGTCAATACTACCACATTATCTTACGCTGTTATACCAGCCAATACTACCAGATTATCTCACGTTGTTATACCAGTCAATACTACCACATTATCTTACGTTGTTATACCATCTTATGTTGTTACACCAGCCAATACTACCACATTATCTTACGTTGTTATACCAGCCAATACTACCAGATTATCTTACGTTGTTATACCAGCCAATACTACCAGATTATCTTAAGTTGTTACATCAGCCAATACTACCACATTATCTTACGTTGTTACATCAGCCAATACTACCAGATTATCTTACGTTGTTACACCAGCCAATACTACCAGATTATCTTACGTTGTTATATCAGCCAATACTACCAGATTATCTTACGTTGTTATACCAATCAATACTACCAGATTATCTTACGTTGTTATACCATCTTATGTTGTTACACTAGCCAATACTACCACATTATCTTACGTTGTTACACCAACTTATGTTGTGACACTAGCCAATACTACCAGATTATCTTACGTTGTTATACCAGTCAATACTACCAGATTATCTTACGTTGTTATACCATCTTATATTGTTACACTAGCCAATACTACCAGATTATCTTACGTTGTTACGCCAACTTATGTTGTGACACTAGCCAATACTACCAGATTATCTTACGTTGTTACGCCAACTTATGTTTTGACACTAGCCAATACTACCAGATTATCTTACGTATCATGACCAGTTCACTGTCTCATCTCTGTTCCGTATTGCGGCACTAGCCGAATGCAGAATACAGCAATAATCAGATAATAGTGAGTTAGTAGCCTACCTGTACTTTATCGAAAACTGTCACAAAGATATCCAACTTTATATAATAGGAATTGCGCGTCTTGGGAGATCCAAATGGTGGCTGTGTTCAGAGCGTGCTGAAAGAGCCCAAGTGACCTGTCGAAATAGGTGACTGGAACAACATGTATAAGGTACCACGATACTAAAAATCCCTACACTTAGCGATTCGTTTCTAAATTCTCACACTCTGTGCTCTGGTTTCCACTATGAGACGTATATATCGGTATCAGCCCATATCGCACTCTACATGTAGCAGTAGATTGAGCACAATGTTTGGCAGGTGGGAACAACTATGTCATGTGTGACTTGATCGTGCGAGAAAATACAAACGTTGTTCATTGTTCGTGCGATATGTGAAAATACAGCACATGTTCGATGAATAAGATGTTCGCCTAAAGGCTCACACCTTATTCATTGAACGAATGCTGTATTTCCCCCATATTGCACTCAAATGAGCACCGTTCGCATCTCAAATTGTGATTGATCACACATACCATGTTTAAGCCACGTCTTGTCGGTCTTGCTGGAGCCGTGCATGTTTACAAATAAGTCATTTTAGGCTGTCAGGTCATTTCAATTCCAGCTTCGAATGAATGTAAGATAGGCCTACTAGCTTGCCATACAGCGGCACCATGATAAAATGTAGAAATGATATACATACAGCTACTTACCAAGCTCTACGATTATATGTCTTGGTTTCCTTTTTGAACACAAAGCTGAACTCATCACTCTGACCATACGCTAATATAACATCACTGAAATCTTCCATCACTGTTTTGGCTGACTTTGTCATTAGTTTCAATGAACGGTCATCATTCGGCTTGGCAAAGCAGTGTTTATCTGAAAACCTATAATGTATCAAAGAAAAACATTTAGGTCACTGACATGCAGTTAGGCCTACATTGTGAATAAAATATTAAGCGAACAATCAGGTCATGTAGTACATGTATTTATGATATAATAATGGTAAATAAGTCTACGCATAATCTGATAATACCACAAACGTTTTGTGAAACATACTGAAAGAAGTTATGTGAGGCCGGGTCACAGATATTCGGCAACCACCAATCTCCTGGGGGGATTTCAGTTTTTATTACACGTATGTCCCCCCCGGGGAGTGAATAGTGCCCCCTCCCTAGATCTTCTATAACAGAACCACATGGGTTATTCAATTTCTGTATCACGACATGAACCGTGTTAACACGTGATGGATCATATAAAGAATCAAATATTTTCTCAAAGAAAATAAACAGCAATTACACAAAGTACTCACTTGTGAAAGTTTTTTCCGTCAATTCTGACCACAATCCAGCAATTTGGCAAACAGCTATCTGTAGTTTCAAATTGTCTGACATATTCAAATCTTGATTTTGCCATACTATTGCTGGTAGTATGTAATGTGGATGCTGACTGTATTTTACTGGACAATCTTTTCACAAATTGCAGAAAAAGCATTTGTGAAGATAAACTGTATACAATATACTATAGTGTACCATAGTATTGCTACATCTGTAAAAAAAAGGTCATGACATCATTAACATAACATGCATAATATTACTGTTTGTCTTGGGGACTTATCAGTTAATAATATTACGTTTGCTTGGTGACTTGTCAGTGATTAATATTACGGTTTGTGTAGGCGACCTGTCAGTTAAAAAGTCTGAGAAAGGTGACCTCAAAGTATAATTTCAAAAACATACCTGAGCAATTTATGAATAATGCAATTTGGAAACAATCAATTAAAGAGATTATATCTGATATAGAGAAATGTGCACATGACCAAGTTCATATCGATGCCATATATGAGGAATTTGTTGATAATGTACATAACGAAATGAAAGCCTTTTTGAAAAAACTTGACTGCAGAGAGCGACCTGCTAAAAGGTCATATAAAAAGTATAAATCTTATTGGAATGATGAGCTAAATCAATTCTGGAAGGAGAAAGTTCTGGCAGAAAAACATCATTTGAATTGCATAGGTCCCGCTTCTCAAAAAAAGGATTTATGCAATACATACAAATCAAAAAGGAAATTTTTTGATAGAAAACTAAGGTACTATGAAAGGCAAAATAATAAACGAAATATATCTAATATTGAGAATCTTAGCTCATCAAGTCCACATAATTTCTGGAAAACTTTTTATGAACAGACACGTGTCGCTCGGAGTTCAGTACCCAGTATGGTTTATGATAATCATGATAATATGTTTCTTACTTCTGATGAAGACGCTGTACGTGATAAATGGAATTTTTTTTCGTCATTATACAATGCAGCTTTGATTTCACCACATGACGAGCAATATACACAATTAATTAATATGAAAGAAGATGTTGAACACAATATGTTACAACATGATTATAGTAATAATAATTTTTTAAACAGTAACATATCTCACGACGAAGTTGAAAAATGTATTGGACTCCTTAGACCAGACAAAGCATCAGGGTATGATGGTATATGTAACGAAGTTTTATGTAAGCCACAAATCACTTATGTACTGTATAAGTTATTTTCTCAAATATTTGAGTCAGGAAAAAATCCTTCACTATGGAAACGATGTAATATAACAACTGTACCGAAATCTGCGATGAAAGATCCTCATGTACCTATTAACTATCGTGGTATCAGTCTTTTATCGTGTGTCGGGAAAATGTATGCGTCCTTATTGAGTAATATAATTTTATCTTATTGTGAACTATGCAATATTCTAGTTGATGAGCAAAACGGTTTTAGGAAAAACAGGTCATGTAATGATCATATTTTTAGCCTATCTAGTATTATACGCAACAGGCTCAATAATGGTAAACCAACATTTGCAGCTTTTTTAGACATGGAAAAAGCATTCAATAAAGTGGACAGGAACTTGCTTTTGCTCAGACTATTACAAAAATTGCTCAGACTATTACAAAAAGTTATTTTCTCAAATATTTGAGTCAGGAAAAAATCCTTCACTATGGAAACGATGTAATATAACAACTGTACCGAAATCTGCGATGAAAGATCCTCATGTACCTATTAACTATCGTGGTATCAGTCTTTTATCGTGTGTCGGGAAAATGTATGCGTCCTTATTGAGTAATATAATTTTATCTTATTGTGAACTATGCAATATTCTAGTTGATGAGCAAAACGGTTTTAGGAAAAACAGGTCATGTAATGATCATATTTTTAGCCTATCTAGTATTATACGCAACAGGCTCAATAATGGTAAACCAACATTTGCAGCTTTTTTAGACATGGAAAAAGCATTCAATAAAGTGGACAGGAACTTGCTTTTGCTCAGACTATTACAAAAATTGAATTATGGTGTTGATATTGGCGGCAAAAAAGTTTGTCTATTATTATACGCTGACGATATTGTAATTATTGCAGAAAATGAAAGCGATCTTCAAATCCAACTAGACTTTATTAATCAATGGTGTAAGAAATGGCGTCTCAACATTAACCATAATAAATCTAATGTAATTCATTTTAGGAAGCGTAATGATCGCCAATCAAACTTTATATTCCTTTTTGGTCATTTACCTATTTATACTGTGCAAACATATACATACTTAGGAATTGTTTTCGATGAGCATTTAACATTTTCATAATGTATTAAAACCCGCACAGACGCTGCGGGGAGGGCTTTAGGAGGTTTAATATCAAAATGTCAAAAATTGAAAGGCTTGGGTTATGATTCTTACTGTAAATTATATGATTCTTTAGTTGTACCAGTTCAAGATTACGGGGCAGAAATTTGGAGCATAGTAAATTCAAAAACAGCTGAAAAAATTCATGAAAGAGCAATGAGATATTATCTCGGAGCTCATATTCTCACTCCTCTTCCGGCTCTTTATGGGGAAATGGGTTGGTCCGCTGTTAAATATAGACATCACGTGCAAATATTAAGATTTTGGAATAGGTTAATTAAAACTCCTGGACATAGATTACTTGAGCATATTATTCAAAGAGACCTAGCGTTAAGCACAAAACCTAATTGGAGTCATAAGGTACTAAAGTTATTTAGATTGTATAACCATGTTGCTGATAAAAATAACCCTACTATGTGTTGTTTAGATAGAATTTCTAAATTGTCTCGTGAACTGTCAGAAATTAATTGGTTAAATGAAGTAAGCCAAAAACCAAAATTACGCACCTATATTTTAATAAAGAAAACACTAAACCCATCAGAGTATGTGAAATCTTATATGTCAAAACATAAACGCAGCTTAATGGCACAGTTTCTAACTGGTATTCTCCCATTAAAAATTGAAACGGGTCGCTTTAAGAAAATTCGAGACACATCATCTGGTAAGCTTCGATGTTTAAATAGTCAAGAAAGAATTTGTGAAATGTGTACCTTAAACGAACCAGAAGATGAAATACATTTTTTATGCTCATGTACCCTATATATATCGTTTAGAAAGCCACTTTTTGATGAAGCAATAAAGTTCAATGTCGAGCTCCAATCACTTTCTAACAATAATAAATTTATTTGGCTAATTAACAACATTTGGAGAGAGGTTGTTAACTTTTTGCTAGCTGCATGGCAAACAAGAAGCAGTGTACTTTTTTCTGTAAAATAATAATAAAAAAATAATAATATTATAATATTATGATTGTGGATGTACTGCTCTGTTTACCAGCTGTTTACCGATCTGTACGCATATAGTTTCCTGTCTGTGGCGACAAGCGTGATTCTCTGTTACATGTAACCTAACTTGTGACGGAGAACCCACGCGACTGCCGGCACAGTCAGTTCACAGCAATGAATATAATTATATTTTTTCTTTTATTTTTACTATACCAATAGACAAAAGTGACTGGTAAGCCATAAATAGGCTGGATATACTGTACTATTTTTACCAATGATTGATATTGTATACTTATAAATGTTATATCTGTCACTATAATAAAATAAACATATATATAATAATATTACCGCTTGTTTTGGCGACTTGTCAGTTAATAATATTACGGTTTGTCTAGGTGACTTGTCAGTTAATAATATTATCGCTTGCTTTGGTGACTTGTCAGTTAATAATATTACTGCTTGTCTTTGCGTCTTGTCAATTATTAATATTACGGTTTATCTAGGCGACTTGTCAATTAATAATATTACTACTTGTTTTGGTGACTTGTCAATTAATAAAATTAGAGCTTGTCTTGGTGACTTGTCAGTTGATAATATTCCCCGTTGTTTTGGTGACTAGTCAGTCAATAATATTACGGTTTGTCTTGGCGACTTATCAATTAATGATATTACCGCTTGTCTTAGTGACTAGTCAGTTAATAATCACTTGTCTTAGTGACGTTTACGTTCATAATATTACGGTTTATCTTGCTGACTTGTCAGTGAATAATAATACTCCTTGTCTTATTTACAAAACGCTGTATTGGAAGACTAATCCGTGCCATATATAGGCTATCACAGGCAAAAAGAAAAGCATACATCTAAATAAAAAAAAAACTAAAAATAAAAAAATGAGCTTTGTCTGCAGATCAGTGCATGGCGGATAAGTGCACATCTGTAAAGCTAATTTGAGGTGTGACTTTCATCGTGGCTTTGGGAGTTCGTTTCATTGATAGGCCTTACCTGAGGACTAGCCAATGACCTTCGGCGGCAGCATTTATCTTGGTCGTTAACAATGACTATATCTCTGATCATTTAGTATACATTTATTTGTTTTACTTCTATGTTTTACTCCCCACCTAGGATATAGTATATGGCATTGACATGTCAAGGTATTTTGTGAATAATATATTTTCATCATAACAATCGTTTGAAGTGACTATCACTAAAACAGTTATCTTAATATGAATGTTTGCGTTTTTTATCAAAGCACAATGCATTCCAAAGGTTATCACTGGTTATAGCAAATGCTGGTAAGCTCTGCAGAACAAGTGCCCTTTTAGGTTTTTTTTCTTGAATTCACTGTAGTCAGATATCATACTGAGACCTTCAGAAAAAGATTTTCACAATTTCGGAACAGATATAGCAAAAGCCCGATTCCAACTTGAATCGTGGTTGTTGCAGCAGGATGGCTAATCTGCGGAGTTCTCTTTTTGGTCTGTATCTAACGATACACCAATCAATAAGAAAGGCGACTTGGCGACATAAAGCTGTCGATTGAGCTGTCGACGAAATGTCGAAATCCATACAACTGTTTTCTGCCGTACAGGGTCATGTGACCCGTGCCAAGAACAATCTGGCCGAGACACTAGCACACGAACACGTTCATTTTGAATCCACGCACGACTTGGCCACCTAAAGCTGTCGATGGAGCTGTCGACGAAATGTCGAAATCCATACAGCTGTTTTCTGCCATACAGGGTCATGTGACCCGTGTCAAAAACAAAATGGCTGAGACACTAGCACACGAAGTTGGCTAGACACTAACGGTTGCCCGATTGCCCGGGGCAACCGATTTTAGATGGGGGCAAGTAAAAAATTTCAGTCAGTGGCCACCTGGGCAATAGCTTCAATTTTCACCATTTTAAATTTGAACGACTGTCCCAACAGACAACACATGTCTTTGGCAAGTCGAGCAAGTGATAAATTGGAAGGGCAAGTACTTCAAAAATTGTCTTGCCCTTCGGACAAGAAGGTCCAATCAGTTAGTGTCTAGCCATGAACACGTTAATGTTGAATCCATCCAACACGCCATCCAACAATGTCAAGTTAAAAAAAATCCAAAAATCCGAGAAAAACTCGGATTGCCCAAACCCCACCTGACCCACCACTCCCCTATCCAATTTTTTTGGGGGGGAAAATGTTCAACAAAAAAAAAAGCCACAAAGAAACACAAAATTTACAAAAATAATAATAATCCGAGTTGGGGCTTGACCCACCCACAAGGCAGCGATCACTACTACACTGTGCCTCGTCAAATTCCACAGGATGGCGTATGGTTTGAAGAATGCTGGCCAACATTTCCAACGCATATATGGGTAAAACCAAAAATTGGGGTGATTTTACATAAAATTACTGTCCCCAGGACTTAAAAGGTCCGCATTCTGATTTAAATCTAAAAATTAAAAATAAATGGTGCAACTTCACGTTTAAGCATTACTACTTAATAATGTTTAGATTATTTGTAAAAAAAATATATATATATGGTTTTATAAGAGCTCTATGTCATGGAAACGTGGAAAATGGCATGTCCCCAGAGAAAATTCCACTATTTGAAACTTCACTGTAGGATACAAAATCACAATATAATTCTAACAAATACATTTCATGGCTAGACATTGTTCACTTAAACTAATCAATGATCAAAATTCGACTTAAAATTGATATCGATATATATAATTTTGATGAATATACATGTCCCAACATTTGCACTCTACTCCGTTACCATCATTGTAGCATGCCCCATATAATGAATAATCATGAACTAAAATCATATCAAGTGTAGTTTGACACACTGAATGGCCTTATACGAGTTTTTCGCCTTGAAAGAATTAATATTGTTGAGTGACAAGTTATTCGAAACAGGTATTACCAAAAAGTTAGAAAATATACTGTTGTTTTTACTACTCCGTTCCTAGCCTTGTGGGTATAAAAACGAGTTTGGTTTTATACTTGCATGTCTAGAACAGTTGCTATGGGGACTATTTCCACCCGTATGATATATCTTTGAATTATTGCCCATATATTTTCATTAATCCCAAGAATACTTTTAATTTTACTACTCCGTTCCACTCTACTCCGTTACCAAGAAGAGGGAACGGAGTGGTGAATTGTCAAATTTTATGGGTTTTAATGATTGATGATATAGTCTTTTAAAACATGGCTCGCTGTCCCCATATAAATAGAGCACCCATTTATGATCGATGTTATGATAAGAAAATATACAGTTTATATTTATGTCAAGCCGAACATTTGGTAACGAAGTTGAGTCTTTTTTGGCTTGGTAACGGAGTTGAAATAAGGATTTTTTTTATCCCATCAAATTTTCTTAAATTTTTAGCAGTTTTGAGCTACGATTGTTTAGTATTATGCTTCAATAAGGATATCACGTTTAAGAGTGTGATGTCAAGCTAAACAAAGTAACATAATTTTTGAAATGGTTTGGATTTGCTAACGGAGTAGTAAGTGGAATGCTGCAACTTTTTGAAAATAAATTTTTTTAAGCAAAAAAAATTTTCTAGCGCAGCCAGTGACTTTTTTATGCTCTATTGGGATCAGTGCACAAAACCCATAAAGTTGTTTTCCTCCTCTTTGATGGTCACTTCACTGCCATTTTTGATGCTACAAAATTACCCCAATTTTTGGTTTTACCCATATATTACTTCGTGAATTTCCATTTCTCTTTGTATATTATGTATATGAGGATGATATAATTGTTGGACGTAAACACCACAAGAACATGAACACCATCTTCAACAATTGTTTGAGCAACTGCAACAAACTGGTCTGGTGAGCAACGTGGGCAAGTTTGTGTTTAGCCGTCCTAATATTACATTTCTTGGACACTATGTTGACAAGTATAGAATATCAATACCCCCTGACAGTGCATAGGCCTATGCTATGATCCGCTACCCACGACCAACCAATGTAGCAGAATTAGAACTTTTTTGGGGGTATTGTGGCATATTCTAATCGTTTTATTCATCACGTCTCTTGGAAACTTCCCCCATTATATGAACTAAAGACATATCGCACTACAAAATCCTTTTGTGAACATTGGACAGAACAGCATAACAAAGCATTTGGCATTGCTAAACTGGCAACTGCTGGTGCTACAATGTTTGCCCATCATGTGATCAGACAGACATGGGATGGTGAGATGCCTCGAATATCCCTGTTGGCGCAGTCCTTGTGCAGAAAGGATTGTGGCGCCCCCTAGCGTTCTAGAGTAAGCAACTAAATCGTGCTCAAATGAACTATTCAGAAACTGACAGGGAGCTACACGCAATAGCGTATGCAGTTGATCATTTTCGTAGCTATATTGAGGGCCAGCCCATAGCTGTATGTACAGACCATGTCACCCTTATCGGCTCACTGAAAAAGACTGCTCACACGGCTCTGCCAATACCACGTATCTAAACAGGATATCGCAGTTTATTGACCATGTTCGTCATTTAAAAAGCAAACGCAAGGGATTAGCTGATGCCATGTCACGTACTATTCTTGTGCAGGGTGAGAATGACACTTGGTCAAGTGCAGATGCTAATCAGGATTCACGAGGAATTTTAAACCAGCTTTGTTGTGATGATGATATTAGCACGTCCCTAGACGAGCCATTGGTTGATGACAGTTTTGGATGGGTGACTCTCCCCTACACTTCTCCTGTTAATTTTCGAAGAGAGTAAGATGCAGACTTACATTTACAAAAGTGGATTAAGCGCCATCTTAACACAGACTCGCCATTCCATCCAGAATTGGTCAACACTGGTGAAACCAGGATATGGGTGCATACCACGGATAAGCAAACAAGAATACTGGTACCCACCTCTCTCCAACACAGTGTTTTCGACAGTGTTAACCATCTTGCCAACCCTACCTTAAAAGCAAGTTATAAACTTATCAAACAGAAATACTGGTGGTCTGGCATGAGCAAGGATATATCCCAGTGGTCAATCTCATGTAGGGGCCTACGCCATGACAACTTGCAAAAATCCAATGGCATATAAAAGTACCTCTACATCAACTACCACCTCCAACTAATAGGTTCAGTCACATCCATGTTAACCTGGTTGGACCATCACCACAGTGTGAAGGTAAGAATATGCTTCTTACTGTCATTGATCAATGGACAAGCTGGCCTGAGCCATATCATTTGTCTTCAACTGGTGATGCCGCCTCCTAAGCTTATCGTGGGGGAATGGTTAACAAGTTTTGGTGCTGCTGATGTTATTACTTGAGATCGTGGCTGATAGTTCACATCGGCATTGTGGGTGTCATTTTGTCAGATGATGGGTATAAAAAGAGACATGACAACCGCATACCACCCTCACAGGTTCATGTCAAAAGTAAATCAATAATACATGTAAAATATGCAAGTGGCATTCTGTAGAGAATTCTGGAACTCTGAAGTCGTGTGACATCACAGGTGGGAAAAAAAGGGGAAACCATGTGAAAAATGTGTCAGACAAAAATGCTATATCAGCTTTTAAATCAAAATTGTAATATTGAGCAATATGAAAAACAAAGTTCTTTGTTTAATTATCATTTATGCTGGAATATGTTGTTCACGTGTTGTTAAATGTGTGGTATGGGGCCAAATTGCCCCCAAAGCAAGATGGCGATGTGACAAATCGACTTCCAAAATGATTATAAAAAAACATTTTTTTCACTGTCTTTAGTTCACTGTCTTTAGTAACCATGATTTCCACTCTTTAGTTGAGTTCAGTTCAGATAAGGATGGCTCATTTAAGATTCAGCTGGTCGACTACGTCTGCCAGCCTAGAGGGCTATGCAAGAACAATGATTTTCACAGTAACGTTAGCTACCAAGAATAGTCATCGTGGGATCGCTACAATACTGTCGTCCAAAGGCGCCAGCAATTACTTATTATCATCACTGATTATCGCCCAAGAACATGAGAGAGCCTACCATAATTTAGATGCTCATGGTCAATAGTCTATTTGCATAAAAATATACTATATACAAGATAAAGTTTTTTACTTCAAGATTCTGATCAATTAATAATTTAACATGTTTAATACCATTATGTTTTTATTTACAATATGTCGATAATATGCTGACGAAACAAACCACAAGGAAGGGAGCGTTGCAGCGGCTGACAGTGGAAACAAGAGCCATCCGATATTTTACCTGCTGTCACAATCACAATGGGTGAATTGTTTTTCATGTTTTGAGACGAAGAACGCTTCAAAATCAATATAACCTCTCAAACAACGTACTTAGGGTACTGTTAGTAATGCACAAATAGACAATTAAACCTAAAAAGACAATATTAAGTTGATATGTTTAATGACATCGATAGTTAATCAAGCCTGAAGTCAAGACTCAACTTGCATGTTTAGAAGTTGAGTGGGTATTTCTACAATTAAAACGGTTTAGGTACATCACAAAAAGTCATTCTGATGTTTTTTATATGATTTATGTGAATTTATAAAACACTGAAATACAAGGCATATTTTTCTATGTTTTTTTGTTCTATTTGTTCACTATTACTGGTAGACAGTAAGCCATCATTGTAGAATTAAAAGCGTTATTTGTTTTGAATGGCACTTTTATCACCTTTTTTGGTTCCCATTATTAGATTTCTCGGCATTCTCCTGGTTAAGGCCCACCATTTTTATGGCGTCTCATGACGGTGCTGTCACCTGGTGAATAATCTAGAACTACGTGTCTATAATGCAAATTCGTTCTTTATATACTACTCCTGTTTTATGCCCATTTGAATGGACGCTTAACATTGAAGTGGGCTTAAAGCAGGAGTATATATATATACTCCTGGTTTAGGCCCATTTGAATGGACGTTTAACATTGAAATGGGCCTAAACCAGGAGTATGTATAGACAGTATATATATACTCCTGTTTTAGACCCATTTCAATGTTAAACTTTCATTGAAATAGGCCTAAACCAGGAGTATATATATATACTACTTTAGGCCCATTTGAATGGACGTTAAACATTTAAATGGGCCTAAACCCGGAGTATATATATACTCCATTTGAATGGATGTTTAACATTGAAGTGGGCCTAAACCAGGAGTATATATATATACTCCTGCTTTAGGCCCATTTGAATGGATGCTTAACATTGAAATGGGCCTAAACCAGGAGTATATATAGACAGTATATACTCCTGCTTTAGGCCCATTTCAATGTTAACCCTTTCAAGCCTGAATTTATCTTTGTCATCTTCATCCACTACAAGCCGCGAATTGCTGTCGCAATTCTCGACTTGTAGTGGATGAAGATGATTTGATGTGGTTTAAAAATTGAAGAAATTTGCTATGTATTGGTAAGTCAGTTTCATGGAAATTTTCGTTCTAAAACCCCTAATTGTAGGAAAATTGAGACTGTTTTCAGGGATGTAATATGATGCTTTAATGCATCGTGAGAGCTTAACGGGGTAAACTTCCATTCAAATGGGCCTAAACCAGGAATAATGTATATAGAATGTATTCTATCCAACTGTAATTAATAATGTTAATTAATATCTTAATAAAATAGTAATTTAAACTACTCGATGCCTTGGGGGAAGTATCCCCCTGGAAAAGGGCGTTCTTTTGGGGATTTACACAAGCAAAAAGGGGCATAGGGATGTTTTGGGGGGATAACAATACAAGCTAATTACCCTATAGATGGGCTTAAAGTTTTAGGCCCACTAGAAAGATAAATTCTCAGTCAAGTGGACCTAAACGTTTAGGCCCGGCAGCAGAGGTACATGGTCAGAGAAGTGGGTCTAAACTTTTAGGCCCATTAAAAGATGTGTGATACATTTAAAACAAATTATAACAAGCTAATCCTGTCATAAATGAGCCTAAAGTTTTAGGCCCACTAGAAAGGTAATTTGTCAGTCAAGTGGGCCTATAGGCATTATAGATTTTTAAGCCTCCTGTAATGGTGAATAGTCCGAGGTGTGTGTCTAAACTTTTAGGCCGAACAAAACATACATGATAAATAAAATACCATTTAGAACTGAAAGACAGGCATAATGTGTATAATGCCCGTCTTTCAGTATGGCTATAACTGTTAATACTCATTGAGACATAGCTAAAACACGGCAATAATGCACATGGACATGATGAATAGAATAAAAAGAATCTAATCGTTTTATAAGTTAACTAAAAGACGGATATAATCATATAGTATGACCAGTCTTCAATTGAACTGGAAGACAGGCATATGTGTATAATGCCTGTCGTACTAGAAGATACGCATAGGCATATATCCGTCTTTTAGTTAACAGATGGACATGGTGAGTAGAATAATTATGGTGTACTCTTTCTATATATTAACTAAAAGACGGATATAATAATATAGTACGACCGGTCTTCAATTTGAACTGAAAAACAGGCATGTGTATAATGCCGTCTTACTATATAAGATACTATAAGATTATATCCGTCTTTTAGTTAACATATAGAAATAGTACACCCTAATTATTCTACTCACCAAATCCATGTGTATATATAGCCATCTTTTAGTTATATCTGAATGATTAATAGCAGTTATATGCCTACTAGAAGATGGGTATTATACACATATGCCTGCCTCTAATTTTCTGTAATTTATCACGCTTTAAAGTCTAGGCCCACATCTCTGACCATGCACCATTTGAGTGGGCTTAAAAGTTCAGGCCCACTTGACTAAAAATGTAACTTTGCAGTGGGCCTAAAACTTTAGGCCCATCTATAACCTAATTAGCATTTTTCATGCATTTTTTATTAGGTTTAAAAGTTTAGGACCACGTCTATGACCATGCACCATTTGAATGGGCTTAAAAGTTTAGGCCAACCTGACTGACAATTTAATTTTCTAGTGGGCCTAAAACTTTGGGCCCATTAACCCTTACACTGCTGCCTAAAATTTGCAGCATGTGTGGTTTCCCACTAAGTAATATCTGGCACGTTTTTTCTTCAAAAAAACATCTGATGAACAACTGATATCAAAAGCCATTACATTACAAAATCAGTCAGTTAACTATATTTAATGCGCAAATAGAAAGGTAGGCCTACCACAAAACGAAAGTGAAAAAAAAATTCAAAATTTTTTTTTTTTTTTTTTTTTTAAGAATTTCTCGGCGACTATAGTCCCCACAGCAGGCTGCGCTTGGTCAATTTTGGGCGACTATAGTCGCCCATAGCAGTGTAAGGGTTGATAGCGTAATTAGCTTGTATTGTTATCCCCCAAAACATCCCCATGCCCCTTTTTGCTTGCATAAAACCCCAAAAGAACACTCTTTTCCAGGGGAATACTTCCCCCAAGGCATCGAGTAGTTTAAATTACTATTTTATTATATTATAATTAACATTATTAATTACAGTTGGATAGAATACATTCTATATATATTACTCCTGGTTTAGGCCCATTTCAATGGACGCTTAACATTTAAATGGGCCTAAAGCAGGGGTATATATATACTGTCTATATATCCTCCTGGTTTAGGCCCATTTCAATGTTAAGCATCCATTCAAATGGGCCTAAAGCAGGAGTATATATATATACTCCTGGTTTAGGCCCATTTCAATGTTAAACGTCCATTCAAATGGGCCTAAAGCAGAAGTATATATATATACTCCTGCTTTAGGCCCACTTCAATGTTAAGCGTCCATACAAATGAGCCTAAAACAGGAGTAGTATATAAAGAACGAATTTGCATTATAGATATATAGATAGTTTTACATTAGTCACCAGGTGACGACACCGTCATGAGACGCCATAAAAATGGTGGGCCTAAACCAGGAGAATGCCGATTTCTCGCAATTACGAAAAATGGTGTCAGCTCTGACCTTTAATCTCCAGCATTCGAAAAACATGAGAAAAGGCCTTTCCGGTCCGGTTCTCTGAGACCACTGGAATTTGTGGCAGACAATCAATACTAGTCTAGTTACCATGAGGTTGTTCGAGAAGACAACCAACTTTTGAGAAAGTTATTTTTAGATTATGAATTATTATGCCAGTATAATATTCGCAAACGATATCATAAATAGTGTGAACTCGCCAATGTAGGCCTACAACCCATTCAAGTATTATCATCAAGTAGGCCCTACCAATTTGCAAAAAAATATTTGTTTCAGCGCTATTTTATATTTTTACCGTTTACAGATATTTAGTCGATCACAACACAAACAGACCAGATAGGAAAAGTTCCTGCAATTCTGACCAAGTCAGAGAAATAAGTAATCCCCACTGTTTTGCTTTATTCCACCAAATTATTCCTATAGAATCAGTGAGTACCATACATGTTGGATAAATGATCTGCCTCATCTGGTGTATGCTGCAGAACCTCTTTATATATAAATGTTAAATAATCAGAGGGGACGGGGTACAATAGAAACTCTTTCCATAGTATGTACCGTAAAAGGCGGAAAATAACGCGCCTCGTTGTCTAACGCACAGAAGGGTAAAAGTGACCCTTTACAGGGTAAAATCCTTACATAACGCGCTCCGTTATATACCGCGCGCTAAATCTCCGTCAATCGCCAAACATTACAGGATGCGTGGCGCACATCAGCAAACATTAGGTATTGTCTGGGAAACCCGGCAGCCGTCTACAGACTCTATTTTCAGCAGTTAATAAGTTCCTTTCACATGTTTATTTGTGCAGTTTAATTTGATAAGACTATTTGGGCATTTTAATTTGATAGAGTAAAGGCATTTTAATTTGATAAAGTATTTAGGAAGTGGCGACTCTGGAGCCGCGTCGGCAGGATTAGCTGTGTCATGTGAATGGTGGTAATACAAGTCAGGTATTATGAACTGCCGGCGACGACTGGGAGGTGTAGTTTCAACAGTAACTGTCACTGTGACCCCGTGGACGCTAGCGGGCAGTAATCGGCCTCTATTCAGCGAATGTTTCATAATATATTCTAGCAAACACAATACGTTAAATCAATGCCGATTTAATGTTAGCCCGCGGTACCCGACGCCGGCCCAACATTAAATCGGCATTGGTTAAAATTACGTATCGTGTTTTCTGGGATTGTATATATCAGTCTTTTTAACCCGTTGTGATAACCTGGAAACATACAGTACTGCATCAGGAATGTCCGCTAGTATATAATTGCCTTTGCAGGACAACAAGGGTTGATTCATATCGCAGACATGGGTCGCTATGCTCAATGGCGGTCTATTGCTGCATGTTTAGTAATAGGCATAAGTAGGTCT
This sequence comes from Flabesymbios commensalis, assembly GCA_964017125.1. Lineage (NCBI taxonomy): Eukaryota > Metazoa > Annelida > Polychaeta > Terebellida > Flabelligeridae > Flabesymbios > Flabesymbios commensalis. The sequence goes on along the minus strand of OZ024912.1, from coordinate 74,063,009 downwards.
ATATGTACACAAATACAACTACAGTTACAAATCTGTTGGCGCTTACAGCTCACAATGCTCGTCTGTACTTTATGATGATGATGATATGTAATTTGTGACTGTAAGATGCAATAAATTATTGGCTTATTATTATTATTATTATTATTATTAAGTCATTACGATTTGCGGCTGCTTTCCTGCCCAATGTCAATAATAATCTTACATTATATATATATATATATTATATATATATCCTATCACTGAAAACGTTTAGTCGATGGTATTTTAATGATGTGATTAAATAACAAGTGAGAGCCGTAAAAAAATGTCAGAATTAGTTTTTGTTGGGAGATAAATAAATAAAGACAACTGGACAATTTATTTTCAATATATTTCCTGGGGAGGATTGGGAGGAGTTATGACCTAGCTGTCAATCACCATTTACGTCAGGAGGGGACGGTCCTATTAAATCAATCATTAGCTCAGGTTACAGGTTACCCCTCCTCTTTAGCCACACCCCTTCACCTCTATTGGCTGACACTTACATTGATTGACTTGCAAACCTGAGGTCAACTCAGACAATATATTGTGCAACTTGATTAAATACAAAGTGGGCTAATATGATACAAAACTACCTTAACTAATATGGTTGCAACTTTTTTTTTAATTATTTGATTGAAAAAATGTCCAAAAATCAACATATTACCATTGTTATTGTTTATTTTTTCACAGAAGTTAATTTCCATGTTTCTTTCTATTTTCATCAAGATTTTTTGATTAGTGAACTGTTTACATTTTTTCTATCTTTAATTAATAATATAATATGTTCCTGCAAAATGTAAAATCAAAACATTTGATTATTCAAGCACATTGGTTGTTTTGTGCCAGATGTTTGCTCATGCTATTTTAATAATTTGTCCGTACGACATATGAAACATAATTTTTCCACATTAATTAATCAATTTTGCAGCCTTAATCTTGTTACTACAAATCCTCTTTCTTTAATTAGCAAAGGTTTGACTGGTTCTGTTTAAAATATTTCACATCATTAGTTTTTACGCAATTGGCATTTCAATGCTGTCCGTACGACATATAAAATGTCGTACGGACAGCATTTCTTGTACATTATATTGATAATCTCCACCTTTGAATATGTTCATTGGTTTTTGTATAAAACTTCACCATTTATTTGAAAAGGTTTTTCATAACTAACAAATCTATTGACTAACAGAGGTCACCTAGGGCTTGTTTGACATTGAATCAGAGATATATACATGAATATTTTAGTGAGAAACACTGGTATCCAGCTATGGTAATATATATATCGAGTTTTTCAGCTATTAGGGGTATCCCACATATATATTTTGGAATCTGCCTCTGCTTATACTAAAGATTAAGCCATCATGAGTATCTCTATAGTCTGCTAATAAATATTTTCAATGTGAAAGTATTATAATACTGTTCTAAACAATTGCATTTCCCTACAACATGCTCAATGCAAGCATTGTTTTATAAATTTATTAGATGTAAAAGGCTGTCTGTCTATTTTGTATTTTCAAGCTTGTTTATATGATGAAACTACATCTTTTTTCAGATCAACTCCAGTTAACAATTTAGATTCACAAAATAAATTAATATAATATTTTGGTCTCCAGTGCATATGCATCTTTTGTACCATAACTCAAATGCATGAAATAATATTACATATAATGGCCAGCATCATGTAATATATTTTCCTGTTTTTGTCTCTTTTTGTATATATATATTGGAAAAAATAGTATACAAGTCATGATAATTTGCAACATTAAAAAATGTATTTGTTTAGTCCCTTATTAGCATATAACAGAGCAACATAGAAGCATAGCATTCAACCTATATTTTTAAAATAATTTGAAAAAACATACATGCCATGATGTGTGAGACGCTAAGGGGTCTCTTCGTCTCCCCAATGTAAGTTTGATGGGTGTCGTTCTCACACGTGATGTGGTAGATGTTGCTGCACAATTTCTCTTTGTGGTTTTGTCCTCAGGTGAACAAGCATTGAGTGGATGGTATTGCTGGGCTTGTGAAAACAGGTATATCCCGTGAGACTGGTAGGTCCATAACAACTGCTCAGATAAGCTCTCTATATAAAGGAGTCCTAACATCGGACAAGAAGATTTTGTGGTTGTCTTGTCCTGTTATCAGAACAGAATCACAACAACCCCCCCCCCCCATTGTCATTGCGTGATCAAATCTGCTGTAGGCAGGTCAGAACATTGCAATTGTTTCACACTTAGTTCTAAAGTGAGTCAAATTCAACCAATTTCTGCATCCATCTTGGAACCATGAATAACATTCTCTAATGAACAAATATTTCCTGGGATTGATACATTCACTTCTTTCTTTTTAAGTCAGAATTGCTGTGTTCCAGTTTATTTATTGGCATTCCGTATACATGTACCACTTGTGATTTATGATCAATTCATATTCATCATTGTCTTTGTTACTTATATTTGTACAATTTCAAGCAACTGAGCAATACTAATCCAGAACAAGAGGTGATCTCTGTTTAGGATATGCTATAGACGGACAACACTAATCCAGAACAAGAGGTGATCTCTGCTCAGAATATGCTATAGACAGGCAACACTAATCCAGAACAAGAGGTGATCTCTGTTTGAATTGTGCTATAGACGGACAACACTAATCCAGAGCAAGAGATGATCTCTGTTCAGAATATGCTATAGCCAGACAACACTAATCCAGAGCTAGAGATGATCTGTGATTAGGATATGCTATAGCCAGACAACACTAATCCAGAGCTAGAGATGATCTGTGATTAGGATATGCTATAGCCAGACAACACTAATCCAGAGCAAGAGATGATCTCTGTTCAGAATATGCTATAGCCAGACAACACTAATCCAGAGCTAGAGATGATCTGTGATTAGGATATGCTATAGCCAGACAACACTAATCCAGAGCAAGAGATGATCTCTGTTCAGAATATGCTATAGCCAGACAACACTAATCCAGAGCTAGAGATGATCTGTGATTAGGATATGCTATAGCCAGACAACACTAATCCAGAGCAAGAGATGTTCTGTGATTAGGATATGCTATAGCCAGACAACTCTAATCCAGAGCAAGAGATGATCTGTGATTAGGATATGCTATAGCCAGACAACACTAATCCAGAGCTAGAGATGATCTGTGATTAGGATATGCTATAGCCAGACAACACCAATCCAGAGCTAGAGATGATCTGTGATTAGGATATGCTATAGCCAGACAACTCTAATCCAGAGCAAGAGATGTTCTGTGATTAGGATATGCTATAGCCAGACAACACTAATCCAGAGCAAGAGATGTTCTGTGATTAGGATATGCTATAGCCAGACAACTCTAATCCAGAGCAAGAGATGTTCTGTGATTAGGATATGCTATAGCCAGACAACACTAATCCAGAGCAAGAGATGTTCTGTGATTAGGATATGCTATAGCCAGACAACACTAATCCAGAGCAAGAGATGTTCTGTGATTAGGATATGCTATAGCCAGACAACACTAATCCAGAGCAAGAGATGTTCTGTGATTAGGATATGCTATAGCCAGACAACTCTAATCCAGAGCAAGAGATGTTCTGTGATTAGGATATGCTATAGCCAGACAACACTAATCCAGAGCAAGAGATGTTCTGTGATTAGGATATGCTATAGCCAGACAACACTAATCCAGAGCAAGAGATGTTCTGTGATTAGGATATGCTATAGCCAGACAACTCTAATCCAGAGCTAGAGATGATCTGTGATTAGGATATGCTATAGCCAGACAACACTAATCCAGAGCTAGAGATGATCTGTGATTAGGATATGCTATAGCCAGACAACACTAATCCAGAGCTAGAGATGATCTGTGATTAGGATATGCTATAGCCAGACAACTCTAATCCAGAGCAAGAGATGTTCTGTGATTAGGATATGCTATAGCCAGACAACACTAATCCAGAGCAAGAGATATTCTGTGATTAGGATATGCTATAGCCAGACAACTCTAATCCAGAGCAAGAGATGTTCTGTGATTAGGATATGCTATAGCCAGACAACTCTAATCCAGAGCAAGAGATGTTCTGTGATTAGGATATGCTATAGCCAGACAACACTAATCCAGAGCAAGAGATGTTCTGTGATTAGGATATGCTATAGCCAGACAACTCTAATCCAGAGCAAGAGATGTTCTGTGATTAGGATATGCTATAGCCAGACAACACTAATCCAGAGCTAGAGATGATCTGTGATTAGGATATGCTATAGCCAGACAACTCTAATCCAGAGCTAGAGATGATCTGTGATTAGGATATGCTATAGACGGACAACACTAATCCAGAGCAAGAGATGTTCTGTGATTAGGATATGCTATAGACGGACAACACTAATCCAGAGCTAGAGATGATCTGTGATTAGGATATGCTATAGCCAGACAACACTAATCCAGAGCTAGAGATGATCTGTGATTAGGATATGCTATAGCCAGACAACTCTAATCCAGAGCTAGCGATGATCTGTGATTAGGATATGCTATAGACGGACAACACTAATCTAGATCAAGAGATGTTCTGTGATTAGGATATGCTATAGACGGACAACACTAATCCAGAGCTAGAGATGATCTGTGATTAGGATATGCTATAGACGGACAACACTAATCCCGAACATGAGGTGATTTCTGCTCAGAATATGCTATAGACAGACAACACTAATCCAGAGCAAGTGTTGATTTCTGCTCAGAATATGCTATAGACAGTCAACACTAATCCCAAGCTAGAGGTGATCTCGGCTTATGATATGCTATATAGACATACAACACTAATCAGGGGTAAGATATGATCTCTTCTTAGGATATGCTATATAGACAGATTTTCATATAGAGCCCATTTTGTCTGACAACCTTTTTCTGATGTCTTAGATCAGCATTGAACTGACAGGTAATGTATACTGGATACTAAAGAACAGATTATTTTTTTTTTTCAAGAATTTACCAAAAATTGATAAGCTGATGCACAGGGCATTTAATAGGGGCCCCCCATTCTTGAGTTGAAATATAGAAAAAAAAATAAAATAAAGTTCAAAACTAGCAATGTGTAGTTTTTCGGGCATTCAGATTTGGCGTGTGTGATTGCTCACCAACACCATAACTTAGTCACGCAAGTGTTAGGTCACATGAGCGAAATACAGCTCACCTCAGTGTTGTCAGATTTTTTTTAATTGCAAATGTTATAGTTTCTTTTTCATTTTCATCAACCAGTTTGCCATTGCATCAGACTATGGTGAGTTATCACTCGCCTCACCACTTTAAAGTGAGTTTTTTTTCACTCGCCACCAATTTTCAAGTCCGGAGGCCTGGTTTTTGGACAACCAAAAATTTTGGCACAGAATTAAATGTTTCGTGAATTTGTATTTACCCGTTATGATACTAATACTATTTTACAATGTAACTGAATATGCTTGATTAACTATGATATTTTTCATGATTTGCTGATTTTTCAGAAGGACTGTAGGAAAAAAGGTGAAAAACCTTGATACACAGGATCATCAGCAGGCCCGCCTGCCAGACAAGAATGAGTGGAAGTCGGGTTGATATGAAGATTGTCCTCCTGGGTAAGGAGTATGGGGGAAAAACCAGCTTACTGGAGAGATACCTGTATGACCACTTCAATGGAGAGTCTGTTCCGTATCAAGCAGTAAGTATCACTTCGTAGAGGTAAATAATTAACCCTTAGAGCTCTGATGTCTATACACTCCTTCAGCAGTGTCATCTGTCCATGTGTAGACACTGCTAACCTTTGTCTCTCGCTTGGATAATAATGCACTGGTCAAAAACCAGGTCAGTGGGAATTCTCCTTTTATCAAAAACATGGGGGGAATTTCAGCATTTTTTAGATTCCGCCGGAGCTGGTCGCTGAGTGGACCTGGCAACCTGCCAACACCTCAAGTTGGCAAGCTGCCATTATTTACGAGAGCCCCCAAAGTATTCAGTCCTTGAGCTGGGTGAGAGGGCTGTCTTTCAGTCCATGATGTTGACTGCAATGAGACATTCTGCGTGTTTTTAGCACCTGTATAACCTCTGATAACGAGCTGTTCACAGTAAAATATGCCTTCAATCTTGAAACAATAAATATATTGCAATTTAAATTTCACATATAACATACAATTTCATAACCGGCTAAACCAGGCTACTCACATTGCGTGGAGCCCGGCGGCAGTGACCTCCATTTTCCCAAGGCTCGCTGTGTAAAACAGACACTGACTCCGCCTAGCGATAAGACCGAGAGAGGTATAGGGTGTATTCAGCTAGTGTGCTCTGGTGATCACAGTAGAACGATCTGATCAGGGTAACATTTTCAGTCACTTGAAGTTGTGTATTGCAGTAGCGAGAGACTACTTTAAGTGACTGAAAATTAAAATTGAGTAGATCAGTGATCTAAAGGTTAACAATTTGTTATTTCTATCCGGGCTATGTAACATATCAGACCTTCACTTTGGGGATGTGAATGTAGACTTGTTTCATCACGCTCATCCTATATAAAAGACAAAAAATAACAATAGGTGCACTTCACCCTTTTATACGTCATAACCTTGTGTCTGTAGATGTCAGATCCTGACGTATAACGACGGTCTCCGCACTGAAAGAATTAAAACTTTTATAATGACTGTGTATTGTATACCCATAACATAGGTATTAAAATAAAGCGAAAAGTGATAACTAAGACATTTATGTTTATTTCAAATTGAAATAAACCCTTTGGTGTCCATGATATATACAAAATTATTTCAGCATGGTATGGGTTGAAAAGTCAAAAGTATATTTATTAGTACTATATCATGTATATGGCCAAAGGCCCAAAGTACAACAATTTTAGAAATTAAATTAGTTATACGTATTAAATTGGCAATTAGTCTCTTTCTCACATTCATTGTATGATACAGTACTGTGCAATTGAAACTGGTCATGAAAACGAAATCCCCTTTCATTTCCTTTTCATTTTCCCCACCTGTTTCACACAAATTCCCCAGATGGGATTTTTGTGAAACAGTTTCCCCTCATTCTCCCCCTTTTTCCCCGATGTGGGAGAAATTGATTTCCCGCCGGGGAATTCTGTTTCCCCATTGGGAAAACACAATTCCCCAATTTTCGCCTAATTTCCCCGACCAGTTTCAATTGCACAGTACTGTACATAAAACAAGCCACGCATTGCACTTGTCACTTGTCACTTGTCTTCATCAAATTAATAAATATGGATATGGGCAAACCATACAACTTAATGTTTGAAAGTGCTTGAATTCTCAAAAATATACAAGGCCTTGAAAGTGCTCTGAAAATGGGATATTTAGCAAAAGCTACCGGTACTCGAAAATCCTTGAATTTCGACAGATAATTTACACAACAGTGATTGTATTTTTCTCTGTGTATTATTTTATAGTAAGCCTGTCACCATGGTCACAGCAAACCAGGCAGATTTGCTGTGATACTATAAAATAATTCTATGTTTCACTCTTGAAAAGTCCTTGAATTTCCTGAATGCCACTTTTGCCAAATAATGCCTGGATCCGTAGAATTAACAAAAATGCTACCTTCCCTGACTGCCACTCAGACTAGAACAAGTTATCCCTTGATCTGTAAAATTAACCTTAATGCCACATTTCCAGTCATCCCCTCCTAGGTCTGTAACATTGACTTTAGAATGTTATATTCTCTGACTGTCACTCCTACCAAATAATGCCTTAGAGATCAGTAGAAATGACCTTTTAGAATATCATTTTTCGACTGCCACTTCCACCAAATAATGCCTAGATCTGTAGAATTAGCCGTCATTCTACCAGAAATTCGCTGAATGCCACTTCTGCCAAATAATCCGTTTACCCTTTGGAATGTTATATTCTCTGTAGAATCAACTCTGCTACCTGCTAACTATTCTTTGACTGCCACCGAATAATGCCTAGATCTGTTGAAGTACTCCTAATGCTACCTTCACTGGCTGCCACTTCTAACAAATAATGTCTAGATCTGTAGAATTGACCCTAATAATGCTAATGCTACATGTACCTTCACTGGCTGCCACTTCTAAAAAATAATGTCTAGATCTGTAGAATTATCCCAAATGCTACCTTCAATATTTACTGTATTTATTCTAATAAACACCTGGTGCGTTAATTATAATACCTCCCGAGATTACAGGGGTATGGGCGCTTATTAGAGTAGTTTTTAATTATCATATGTGTACATTTGTACATGATCGCTGTTTTTTTTTAACTCAGGGTGTGGGCGTTTATTGGAATATAGTTGTTTATCACAATGAATACTGTAGTTTTCTAATGCTGGATTGTTTTAAGGGCTGATTATTTTCTATAAAGCACACATGACAAAATATTACTTTGTAAATAATTATTTGAAAATCACATGACCAATTTATTTTATATATTTGCTGTAAACATTATACATGTTATATTTACCACTTTTTTTAGACTATTGGAGCTGCATATGGTTCTAAGAAAGTGCTTGTTCCAGATGGTCGTACAATGGCACTTGGAATCTGGGTGAGCAATGAAACATTGGTAATCTGTTTTATTAGCAGGTTAACTTGAAGTAACTGGTAGTTGAATGGTTGTTTAACATGTTTTGGCATAAAAATTGCAAATGTTTGGTCTCGAATTAAACAAATATGAGTAATTTCCCGCCACTTTAACAGTTAAAGTTGTAGATAGTGGCAGTGGGTGAAAATCTACATTGTCTTACTTTAGTGATTAAGCCAGAATCATGTATTTCTTTAAAAAATTAACTGATTACTCACAATATCTTGATAATATGAAACCTTTGTTTGTTAATTATATGATTAGTTAATCGCTCTGTATCAAATCCTTTTATGTATGGAAATTAACAATATAGTACTTTAACCCTTTCCATGCCCAATAATTCAGCCCTGCCAATTTCTACAATGCCTAATTACTCGAGCATAATGGTTATTTTGGCTAAAAAAAACTAATTAAGATTCATCAGTAGGCCTACAGAATATCATTAATTGTGAACTCCCATATTTGTAACTGGCAATGTATGGTGGGACGAGTTGGGGTTGCACTTCACTGGGGTTGAACGCAAAGGTCATGCCGAGGTCATGTCAAGGTCATATGAAGGTCAATCTTGATAAAAAATACAAAAAATACCATTTTATGCCTTCCAACTTGATTTATGCGTGAGCTAGGTGTTATATATGACTGTAGTTGGATCATTCAGGGTCAAGCTCCATTTCAGAAGATGTCGCAAGTAGTTTTAAGGTACCCGAGTAGTACCATAGTAGTGATAGCCCCTTCGGATTCCCCTTATTTTCACCTTCGGATAAATTTACTATTCAATTCCCCCTTCTCCAGGACTATAATTTAATGCCAAGTCACCAAATAGGGGCCTGTAGTAGTGTGGAACTATGCCTTGAATTTCAACAAATTTATATATGACTGTGTGGAAAGGGTAACACGGGTTGGAGCTCCACTATACTGAGGCAGGGTTCTAACCAGCCTGAAATCTCAGCATATCGGCCGAGGCGCCAGCCGAAGACATAAAAATCGGCGAATTTTGTAGATATCAGCTGCTCTGAGATGCATTCTAAAGCATTTCCCTACACTTTAATACATGGCTCTCAAGAGTCCTTGGAAACGGGGAAAGTCCATAAATATGAAAAAAAAAGTAATACAAGCCGTGAAAATTCCTTCATTTTTTTGTAAAAATTAGGTAACATCTGGGATTTTCTTCAACCTGTGATGTTTTGCTGTTGATCGCGACAAACGTCACTCAGTTGCAACAGTGATTAAATAAAGGAAAAGGCCACACTTGAAAATCCATCTTCTGTCCCATCTATAGATTGAATTTTTTTTATAGACTTACTTTGCAGACAAACCATGCACGGTACAGCAGCTATCAATTAGAAATCCGTAATCGCCGGATACACGGCAACAGCTTGTATGTACATGCACCTTTCGTTTTTCCTACTTTTAGATTACATAGCATCAGCCATTGAAAGCTAGTAATATGTAGGATAGTATATTTTTACACATCTCCATTTCAGTATTAGAGATACACTGTCTAAATTATTAATGGGCCTAGGTTGTATCATATAGAGGAGTTGGTAGATACATTGCAATACGGTGCAAATAGTTCACGCAATATCTAAACCCTAACAAGCAAAGCATCGTAGATGATATTATGCCAGCTCCGCTGCAACCCACGGTGACTTGCTGCAACCCACCTATAAGCCTATGATGTTGCATCTGAAATTTGGCAATCAGCCAATGGCGGTCGCGGCATTTAGCGCTGCTAAACAGTCCCAGCGTGCATGGTTGAAAGTTTCAGCCACAGATTGACTCCATACAAAATCGTGGGATATTTCTTTGGACGGTCATATCTAAGACTTGGCCTTGAATAATCAAGTCTAAAATAGTGATTTTTAGAATCAGTAGGATTTCAGCTACGAGATCGCATGCTGAGCTTATTTTCCGCACAGTTATTAAAAAGTTATGGGCATTTTTTCGGGCTTGGGGTCGAGATCGCTCGCAGTCATCGCTATGCTGAAAAACGTCAATTTCGGGTAAGACGAATACAGCAATCCACGGCCTCACTGAGGACGTCACAGCTACTGCTTAGTCAGAAAACACGAGTCTCTGCAGGAATGATGTGCTAATGCTGGCCGGCCCTCTGCGAAGTCGGCGCATCATTAGGCAAGTATTGCGTCAGCTGGGATACGGCAGCCCCGCAATTTTCAAATGGATTAAAAAAAACACGATTATTTCTGGGGTATCGGCAGCGCGTCGCTCTTTTATTCAGCGTATCGGCAGCGTGTCGGCGATGTTAGTAGCGTAGCGGCAGCGAAAATCAGCGTGTCGGCCCGACACGCTGAAAGGGCCTGGTTAGAACCCTGCTGAGGTGGTATGCAAAGGTCATTCCAAGGTCATATAAAGGTCAAACTCGATAAAAAAATGCCATTTTATGCCTTCCAACTTTATTTATGCGTGAGCTAAGTGTTATATATGACTGTAGTTGGATCATTCAGGGTCAAGCATTATTTCAGAAAGTGTTTCAAGTAGCTTTAGGATAATAACGGTACCTAAGGAGTGACATTATTCGTGCGGGACGAGATTCCGAAAGGCATAGTCGTTGCGCTACCAGGGAGCTCTCATAACACATATTCAGAACAAGAGGTCACGCCAGTGAGACAGACGCTGAATAGCCTAATGCTGACTAATGAGGCTGCAAACTGATACGATTGGTTTCCCGCATTGAGGTAAAAATTGCACGTCAACCAGAAATAGTGCGACGTGACCCCAGATAGGCCTATATATAATTATAGCAGACATCAGAAAACGGCGAAACACGCAAAAAACACAGCCGTAATTTTCACCAATGCTTGGTTAATGTTGGTGCAACGTCGCAGACGTTGGGCTAACATTAAACCAGCATCTGTTGACATCTTGTGTTTGCTGCAGAGAGTGGATAAATCGACATAGGCTTCTATACCCGCTATATGAATAAGAGTAGGCTTACATACACTGTTGAGCTGTTGCTCACCTAGTTTTCTATGGCATTGTGATTGTATACACGCGAACTGTTTTAATTCACGCCAAAACATCAACACCGCCACTGTTTTGTGAAACAGCCCAACAAAATGCCCATACACGGCCTGACCAGAGCGTAGCAGCGGTTGGTACCCGCGAAACAGTCATCAGATGGCACTGTAGTACACACCCATAATGTTTTGAAGCACGCTGGATGCATCGGGCCATACTTGGCGACTGTCAGTTAATTAACTGTAAACTAGCCCGGACACGATCCGGGACTGGCATAAAATTCCCGGACACGGTCCGGGAAAGGCATGGAAAGGGTTAAAATATCCCCTTCAAGCCTCAATTTACCGTTTTAAGCATCCACTACAGGCCGTGAATTGCTGTCACAATTCTAGACTTGTATGTGATGATGATGACTTGAGGCAAATGAAAAAAGATATTGTTATTATTAAAACCGCAAACATTTTTATCTTAAAACTCCTAGGTGTAGGAAATTAGGTCAATCTTCAGAGATGCAAGATGATGTTTTGATGCGTCATGACGGTTAAAAGAGTTAAAGTTAAGTATCATAGTAGTTTAAAGTATTATTTGCCCACACATCAGACGGATGGTTTTACAGATGAAAGCAGTAGGGCAGGGCATGAAATAAGGATTGTTAGCCTGGTTGACCACCGGACCACCAGGTCAGCTTTTCAGTTGTCCACAAAATGTTTTAGTTGTTCGAATTTTGGAACATTTATAAAAACATGAAGAGCAATATTTATTTTACAAAATAAATTAATTTTAAAACAATAGCTGACCAGTGATTCCTTGAAAATCTGTATAGACCATGGAGACTTCACCACATAGCCTGTGTTTGAAGTGCTCTGCCGACCTTTTCATCTCTAGAGCAGCAGTATAACCATCTGAGCCTTAAAACGCTACATTATACAATTTAAAAATATCTCCATTGATGAAAAATCAAGAACTCTAAAATTGGATTATTTGATAACACGTCATCTACCACAAGCTTTTAATCAATTTATGTGGCAAATTTCTGGGTTTTTTTAAAATATATATTTCTACTTTCAGCAATATAAAGGTTGTTGTTTTTGTTGCTTACTCAGGACACTGCTGGCAGTGAGCGCTACGAATCAATGAGTCGTATTTACTACAGAGGTGCCAGGGCCGCCATAGTCTGCTATGATCTCACAGAAAAACTCAGCTTTGAGAGAGCACAATTCTGGATAACAGAACTGAGAAAAAATGAGGAGGTTATATTTTTTTAATACGTTGTAGGGTATACAGTAGATCCTGTCACCAACGACCTTGCTTCTGCCAGACAAAAAAAGTCGTTTGTGACAGAAAGTCGCTGGTCACAGGAATGAGTTTTTGCTGTAAAATATGCGGTGTGGCGGCTGGTTGAATGGCGGGCTGATGACGGCGAAATTCACCCACAATTGACTGGTAGTCATTGTGGATCAAAGCACGCGGTTGCGGCAACATTTGGCGTTGTATATTCACATTAAATGTGTTTTTATGGGACAGATGATGTAGCCCTGGTGAAACAAAAAAATAACTGGTGAAACAAAAAGGGAACCGTTATTCATTACTGATGAATAATACACATGTGTGTTTACACTAACAGGAGCATTCTCCCCATCCTAATCCATCATTGAATCAACGTCTTGTGTCTCCTGGGTATATGTGGCCAGACCACGCTCATTTAGGTCGTTCGCTATGTGGGAATAAACAAGCGTGGACAGCTCATTAAGGCAGTGTATTGTATTAAAGTGACTGGGGGATTAGTTATGTCCCGACGCGATGGTGTTCTAATGTTGGCCAACACTGCATCAACGTCTCGTGCCAGCTGTATAGTCACCCAGTAAACATGAGTCATTGACCCAATGTTGTTTTATTGCGGGTCGACTTCGAAAACAGTGGGCCAACGTTTAAACAACATTGGTTCAATGTCTTGTGACAGGCTGTGTATAGCGTAATTATGACTGCGCCGTTCTCAGTCTACCAGCCAACACACAAGTGAATAGCACTTGACATTTAGTGTGCTATAGACAATATTATTTGTATAATTATTCATGTCGTATCTTCTTATTACATTTCCTGAACAATTTAATGCGATTGTATTTTAAAACATGTTTAATTAGCGCTATGCAAAATAAACAATTTTACATACTTTTCCACTAATGCGAGCATTAAATTGATTCATAGGGCATATCTTTAGTTGATCATTGGACATGAAGGGTTGGATGATTTCTTACCGGCGCGAGGTGATATTGCATCGACAGTCTACGGGCTGTCTGAGGTCGATAGGCTGAGACTTACGACAACAGCCTGATCTGCCAGCGTTATACCTCTCTGTTAACCATGATATCCACACAGTCAGATCTGACATGCAGTGGTTTGCTCATGAATGTTTCCAAAAGTCGCATGACGAAAAAAGTTGAGGTCGTTCGACACAAGTAATATAATGACCTTCTGCCAGATAATTGAGGTGGCAAGTCGCTTTAGACAGAAAGTCGTTAACTATAGAAAAATGTTCCGTGCAAGGAAAAATAGTCGTTGGAGACAAAAGGTCGTTGATGGCAGGGTCGTTGATGACAGGATCTACAGTATATATATATAGCGATGTGGCATTATGGTGAGAAAGGTGCTATTATGGTAGTGTATATATACGATCTCATTAATACTATTTCTGATACATATTGAGTAATTAGAATGCATTAGATGACTCAATAGGTATCAGAAATAATGTTAAGCAGCTCCTGTATATACATTTAAAATACGTCTAAATCGCAATATATAATATTGTTTTATTCAGAGCACTATACAGGACATTTAAAAAACATACCCCAGTAGTATTTGGTGATGCACAAAATGATACTGCTTGTTTAGCATTTCAATTAGAAGTGTGATCATTGGTATTCATTCCGAGTATTATTGCAATAAAAGAACTATACCAGAGGCACCTGGCAGTGGTGCGACATTCTGTTCACACCACGTCTGGGACTTGTGAGTGTTATTTGTGAGTGTTATATTTTTGCTTAGTTTATTTCAACTCATGAGTAGATCTTGAGCACAAATCGAAAGAGGGGTGTTTTTTTTCATACTGCAAAGAAACATCCCTCTCGGAGTGTTGATGTGCTTTTTTGGTTTTACGACACTAGACCTACTTTCTAATCCACATCTCAAGCCAAAATTACCAAAATGGTTGGAGAATCTGTTGACGAATCCTAGCTCAGATATAACAGATCTCTGAAATCCCTTGTATTACTCCTTTACTATTCAAGATTTTGCACACACACAGCACCCACAGGTGTACATGGAGTATATGCCTTTTGGGGGTTATGACCTTTGACTTATTTTTTACCTAAATCTTTGAGTAGCAGTATCATTTACAGAGAATATTTCTGAACCCTAGCAGTGATTCCTCGTATATTTCACACTAGATTTATCTTTGATGTGTTTTTGTCAGGAGGGGATTATGGCAGCCTTTGTGATTGTATGGAGGCCAGCATCTCTGGTTAACCCTTCCAAGCCTGAGTTTAACATTGTAATCTTCATCCACTACAAGCCTCCGATTGCTATCACAATTCTTGACTTGCTGTGGATAAAGATAATTAAAATGATACTTTCATGCATCGTAGGAACAAGCTTGCTTTATTTTAACCCGATTTATTTTGTAATTACAGAAATGTAGAATCTACCTGTGCGGTACAAAGCATGACATTGTAGCTGAGAATAAGAGTATGAGACAAGTGGACTACCACACAACAACAGATCTGGCTGATGGTGAGGCTCCAACCCTCCAACCAGAATCCCCGCTTCCACTGGGGAGGAGAGGGGCTGTTTCCTACAAAATACCCACTACCCCCTGTGTAGTCCCAGGGAGAATACTTGCTACCCCTTGGGCAGCAGGATGAGCTGAATATTATTATTACTGATTTTTAGTTTCTTCGAGTCTTTAAACATGTAGACCTCCAGTTAGCCACATAGTACTTTAAAATATCATAGTGTGTGTGATTGAAAGACAGAGCCTGTGTATTTTTTTTATATCAAGTGCATGCACAAACTTTGAAAAAAAAATAATGAAACATGTCAGTTTACCTTATAAGACCATACACTGTTCTCATATAGTGGCAAATTTCATGGTGAATCGAAATGAGAAAAAGCGTTAGCCCCTCAAATGCTAAGGTATCTAATTTAAGTTATCATCCGCATGAAGTTGTGTACTTGTACCGCAATTGCGACTCACAACTTCCAAGTTGAAAATTACTCATTTTTGTTTATTTTCAGACCAAAAAATGTCAAATATTGATGGTGAAACACACATTTCATTGCTAATACCAGTGTTTTTGTCGGCTAATTAAACAACTTACAAATGACTATAGTCGTGCTTGGTGCTTTAAGGGTTAAACACTTATGTCGCTTTTTTGAACAATGTTTAAAAAAATAAAATTTATTTAACCCTTATCCTGCTGATCAGGACATCAAGTTCACGACATCAAGATTTGCAAATATTTGTGCTAGAATTAAACAAATATGAGTAATTTTCAGCCTCTTGAAGTTGTGGGCTACAGTAGCGAGACACAACTACAAGTGGCTCAAAATTTAAATAAATGAACTTGGCAAGGTAATGGTTAAGATAAAACTATACAATTGATCAAAAATTTTAAATACAAACTTTCCAAAGTTTCATTTGATAAACTGTGTTACATATTTCAGTGAATAAGGTAATTTGAATCCACTTTTAGATAGATATCGCAATATGAATCTCAATTTGCAAATCATTTCAATTGTCTTTTATGTGTCTGTCGAATTATTTTATCCCCTGAATGAACTGCTTTTAATATTCTTAAATGATGTAATATGTTTCAGAGATTGGTGGAGAAGTCTTTGAAACTTCTAGTAAAACGGGTACTAATATAGGTAAGTAAATCATATATACTATAAATGGGTACTAATATAGGTAAGTAAATCATATATACTATAAATGGGTACTAATATAGGTAAGTAAATCATATATACTATAAATGGGTACTAATATGCTGACCTGTGTACAAGTCGCACCAGGTAAAAAAAAAACAGCAGGAAAAAGGGGGAAGTTTGACTTGTACACAGCACAGGTACTAATACAGGCAAATAAATCATTTGATACTATTGGTGATGTAAGGTACTGACTATAAGTGATTCATCAGATAATATTGCCATGATTATATATTTAAGCCAAATGATAGTTATTTTGAAATATAAGCATGTCAATAAATAAATAACTTTGATGACATCATGTCATTTCAATAGGTTTAGGTTGTGTAACATCCTGTTATAATAATTCTATTATCATGTTTTGAAAGGCCCATTAGTTAGCAAGTTACTACACTATTGCTAAGCGGTTACCCTCTTCGAATAATGTTATTACTACATGTATTATTGAAAAAATATTAAATAGCCTTTTCGTGACCTCAGTAGTTTGAAAGCATTTGCATTCAAAATATCTTTGTGGAAATTATTGGTCCAGAGTATAAAATAAATGCCATAAAAATCCACAAAATGGTTTGTGATAGATGCTCAGCCAGTCAAAAAATTCAATTTTGCAGATGTTCTTTTTTCATAAAGAGACATTTTTTGCGTCATTTGAAGCTGGAATTTGCGTTAGCAATTCCAGCTTCAAATGAAGCAAAAGTATGTAGTAACAAAAAATTCAGCAGCACATATATCAATGTATTTTTTTTAAGATGGGATTTTAAAACTATTAAAATTTGTTTCAGGTGAATTATTCCAAAAAATTGCTACTGACTTTGCCAACGATCCTTCAAGCCGACCAGTAGACGATGGTAAATATGGCCCTTTGTTTCTGTTTTCAATCATGTAAATAGCATACTTGCCAACCATCCTGATTTTGGCGGGACAGTCCCATGTTTTCCATGTCCCGAATCACCCGGAAAATGTCCCGAATTTTACTGCCAGTTTTGATGTATATATTCTTGCCCTAAAAATGCATTCATCGAAAATGAAATAAAAAAAAATTCCGGGTGCATGCCACTGTACCCCACCATCTGCGTTGGCACAGTTGACGCGTCATTCACGTATGAGGTCTTTTGAAGTAGCCTTTCCGAACAGATGTTCCTCTTTGGATTTCTCAAATGTTGGAAAGTATGAAATAGCAAGTATGATGCTTGGTCAATACTGTATCATTGTCAAACAAATGTTTTTCTTTGACATTTCTACTGTTTTCGCTTTTGTCTGATTTATACTCACTGAACTCAGGGTGTTGAGCCAATGTTGGTTTAATATTGAGTCAGCAGTGCATCACTTACAACTTTTGCTGTCTACAAATGGATATCCATCTTTTGAAGATTTGGACATCCAGCTATATTTCATCCTCAAGTTTTTATAGCAAGGTTTTGTAAATTTATGCTTTTAAAATTTTATTTTAGAAATTTAAACTGTGTATTCTTCTTTGAAAATACAAACTTTATTAGAAAATAGATTTTCCCAGATGGTTTTTATATTATTTATCCATTAAGTTACCAATTTAATTATTTATGATTTTTATTGATCAAATTTTTAATGCAACAAGACATCTACAATAAATATACAGTAATAATTGCATTTAAAGGTTATACACATATGGCTAAAATAAAATTGCATCTATTTTAATTATACAGCTATTGTCATGATTTTTTACCAAATGGTTAATATAACATTTCATTTATATTAATTATACAGCAATAGGACTAAAAATTTAGGACTAAATGGTTAAAATAAAAATGCATCTCTATATATTTTACAGCCATAGTCGTGATTTATGAACAAATGGTTAATATAACATTACATCTATATTAATTATACAGTTATAGCCGTGATTTTTGGTCAAATGGTTAATATAACATTGCATCTATATTAATTATACAGTTATAGCCGTGATTGATGGTAAAATTGTTAATATAACATTGCATCTATATTAATTATACAGTTATAGCCGTGATTGATGGTAAAATTGTTAATATAACATTGCATCTATATTAATTATAGTTGTAGCCGTGATTTTTGGTCAAATGGTAAATATAACATTGCATCTATATTAATTATACAGCTATAGTCGTGATTGATGATCAAATGGTTTATATATCATAACATATGCTATGACCAAATGTATAATATAGCATTACATATGTTACAGATGATGACAGCAGTTTCCAGATTGATGAGAAACATAGCAAATCAAAATGCTGCTCCTCATGATACTCAGAAAAAAGTCACTTCAGCGCACATCTTGTTCATCATCTAGTTCACAGAAACATACATTTGTCTTCATGTATCTCAGTTGTTTAACCCTTTCAGTGCTGGGAGTCTGGGACTGACTTGGGATGTGAGAGACACATCTGAAGGCTGTCCCCGCACACTGCTGTATAGCCATTTACTGGTTCCCAGAGTCGTGAGAATGATGTCAAAATCTGTCCCCAGACATCACTATGACCATTTACTGGTTGTCATATACATGATAAGGACTTCGAGTGATAAATTATCCACAATGGTTTAACATCCATGAAATAGGTATTGAAAAAAAACTGAAATAGCTATCTGAGCCAGCAGAGCTATCTGAGCCATTAATAAGGCGACAAAGCTAACTGAGCCATTTATGAATTAACACTTAAACCTGTAATCATGACTATAGTCATTTTAATCTGTGTGATCAGCAGGTTGAATCACTGTCATTGGGAATGAAATATGAGGTTTGGAAATGGTTGGCATCAATTAAATTAAACGGATATCAGTAAGTTTCACCCACTTGATGTTGTGACTCACTGTAATGAGACACAACTTCAGGTGGGTGAAAAATTATATTTGAAAACTTTAAAATCTTTAAAAGCTTCTGAATTCTTTGTTTAAAATATCTCTTCACTGTACAGGTTGAAGCTAATTTGCCATTACATATTAAAACTTTAAATGAATTACCCTTTGTGCTGCCAAGACCATATATATGTTTTCAAAACGAATCAGACTTAATAAAATACCACTAAAATATGTAGCATATCTTGTGTTGAATGCTCAGTTAATCAAATAATTCAATTTGGGAGATGTCTATTTTTCATAAAAAATGTTATTTTTCATTCACTTGAAGCTGGAAATTGCACTGGCAATTCCAGCTTCAAGTGAATGAAAAATACTCACAAACAATTCAGCAGTACAAGGGTCAATATAGTATTTAGGTTGACTAATGGCATACAGGCCTGAAAGAGTCAGTTCAAATGTGTGTAAATATTACGGATGAATGTAAAATTTTACTGTCAATCTGTTAAAGTGAATGTGGTGTGAAGTGCCTTTGGTAGTTCCTGGGTCCATGCAATTTTGTCTGTTGTGATATTACCGGTGTTGAAAATGACAATTTTTTTTCAATGATTGGACCTTGGAAAAATGCTTCAATTTTGTATTGGTCTAATAGAAAGTTAAATGTGTTAAAATATTATTGCATCCCCTAATTTGCTTATGTTGAGCCTTCTTCATGTCCAAGTTTTTTCAAAAAAAAGGCCTACTTGAAATAGACTTGATTTTGTTAATGTACAAACTATAAATGAATTGCAACTGCAATTTCTCACCTGTCATAACCACCTTTCATAAGCTTCTATTTGGTGTATGGAAAGAATGTGATTAGCACTTTTCATTGTTGCGACTTCACTCACATTATTGTTATTCCGGTATTAATATTCATGCTACCACTGCTCGGGTATATTATGTTTACTGTTTGTTGAATGATTCTGTTGGATGTTACGTCACTTGTTACGGTGTAATATAATGTTTGATTTGGGATTCAAGGGTCACAAGTGATACTTCAATGACAGGTATTTACAATGATCCCATGCGTCATTAAAAGTAATTAAACTGAAAAGTAGTATTTAGTCTTTCAAAAGTCATTGAATTTGATTGTTATAGTCATTAGGAGTCATTAAATGAGAAAATCAGCAATTATGTGGACTCGATGAATGATCCTTAGCCAACCGGTCCAACAAATACTACTATTTTTGTGCTGGTGTTGAGGTCAGTGTCATTTATTTTTGTCAGAAGGTACGTGCAGTATGTTTCCAGGGCTAGCTATTATTTTGCGTTTGAAATACCACAAAAAGGTATACATAAGTATAAATTGATTTATTTTCGTCATTTAAATGGATATCTCAAGTGAAAAAGTAATTGAAAGTCATTATTTTTAGGAAGAGTAGACCTGCAGGAACCTTGATCTAACCCTTTATCTGCTAAACCTTTTATTAATATTGATTGTACAGCTCTACTACAATACAGAATCGTACAGTAGTAGAAGTAACTGGTCATGTATCTTTTCTATCCGTTTGAAGCTGGAAATTGAACAGCAGAACTAGCTTTTTATACAGGGTTTGTATGTGTGCTTGAAAATCTTAGTGCTCGAATTCTAGAAAAAATATTCAAGGTCTTCAAAGTGGATTGAAAATGGGATATTTAGCAAAAGGTGCTTGGGAGTCCTTGAATTTTGACAAATGATCCACATTCGAAAACACCACAGTGATGTGTATTATTATCTAAGTATTATTTTATACTATCAGAGCAAATCTATTCTTTGCTCTGATAGTATAAAATAATTCTGAACATAATTATGTGACACTATAAAATTATTCTGTACTCATTTTAAATTTTATTTTAGTTGTTTGAGTTGGTGCTTGAGAAATGTTCTTGTGGTTGTTGAAAGTCCTTAAATTTTGTGATTGATAAGATGTACGAGCCCTGCTTATGTGATTTGATCCCTACCCGGGAATTTGATGAAAATTTAAATTATCTAAAATGGCGCTTTAAGGGTCACCAGCACCCTTAATCTGATAAGCACCTGATAGGTACCAAACAAGATAATTAGAAAGAGAAATAAGCAATTATTTTATTAGATAACCATATGTTTTGATTCGATTATGCAATGTAGACCTAAGTAATATTCACCCACTTTGTTGGTCAAGACAGCATGACACAACTTCTGTACTGACAGTCGTTGTCGTCAGTGCCCGTGGTACATATAACATCGGCATTTAGCATAATATTCAAGGTCATTATTCAGTTGTTATTACATTATTAGTCATTACTGGTTGTATGTCCAATCTCAAGGTCCTTATTCAGTTGTAATTAGATTATTTAATAATTACTCCTTCTGTATCCAGACACTGATCAATTGTAATTATATTATTATCATTGCTGATTCTATAATATCTAAACAATGTCATTATTCAGCTGTATTTACATCATTAAGCTATTATGCTACTATAATCAATTGTAATTACATTGCTTAGACATTACTGCTTTTATAATAATTTGTAATTCCATTATAACCATTACTAATTCTATAGCTAGACACAAGGTTAATATGTAATTGTTATTATTTGTACATTATTTAATCATTACGAGTTTTGTATCTATATACAATAGAATAATCATTTGTGAGTGGACTATCGTTACTGGTTCTATATTGCAGCACTAATTATTTCCTGTGATGTAGGGACAGTGTCAATTACTGTCTGACTGAGCAGCAGAGCATATGACTATTTCTTTTATTAACCCCGAGCTAATCAATTTAAATTTTCGGTCACTTGAAGTTGTGTCTCGCTACCGCGATACACAACTTCAAGTCACTGAAAATGTACTGGTATGTGATTTGTGAAATTTAAATCCCAAAATATATACAAGTGTTTAAGATTGAAGGCATATTTTAGTTTTAGCAATTAGTTATCAGGGGTTATACAGGTGCTAGTAGAAACACAGAATGTCCACCCAGTAGTGTGGTCAACATTAGTGTTTTAGGGGTTAACGTTAATTCTGTATTGTATTTATTTCATGTGATGTAGGGGCAGTTTTAATTACTGCATGAATGAGCAGCAGAGCATAGAACCATTTTCCTTATTAGCATGAATCTCACACCTTCTTAGTGTATCATTCAGGGCAGAAATAAGTGCATTTAAACCTTTGACTTCCAGGCTAAAGTGCATGCCAGGATCCAGGGGTACTGGTGGAAATATAGTAATTTACGTCATGCATGGCTACATACATTGAGGATGGAAATTTCCATCATGTACATGTACCGTAGTGAAAAAGTGTATAGTTGTTTTTAATATGTTTTATTGACAGATTAAATCACAGTTATTTGGAATAAAATGAGTGTTTAAACATCAAGATTTGTAACTGTTTGGTCTCAAATGTTTGTAATTTTTAACCACTTGAAGTTGTGGGTCGCAGTAGCGAGACACAACTTCACGTGTGTGAAAATAAAAAATTGGCGCTCTAAGGGTTAAATAAGTTATTCCAAAAACTGGCAGCTAACCATCAATTCTTGTTGTTGGTAATAAACATTATTCTATTTTTCTTTAAAGTCATTGGTTATCTTTCTTGAAAATAGACTTCTCGATGTTCCATTATCCACAACAATAGGCCCTACAAGCATTTATTATATTGATGATGAAACAGACTGTAGATCTGGTAATTTTTGTGTGTTGAAATTCTTTTGTGAATTTTTTATTTTTGGACTTTTCGCGAATAGTAGAATTAAGAAATTTTCATTTTTCCTCAGTAGAGCTATTATAAAAATATTTTTTGCGAGATTCCTAAATTCGCGAAATTCACAAGAAATAAAACCTCAAGAATATTACCAGATTTACAGTATTATAATGACCTGGAAAATCTTCATATAAATAATGAGCATTTATGTAGCCATAGTAGTATTTGTTTTTTAATACCCTTCAGATCTGCAAACTTTACATAACTTCGCTTGGACTTTGTGTGCTTGAAAAGGTTAATTATTTTTGTTAATGTGTGTCCCCCATAATTCTTTGAATTACTCAAATGGCCTTGGGCTTCGCTGTGTATTGCCATATTTCAGAGACACTAGTACATCACAGCTTATACAATATTATCAAATGCATTATCACTAACCACTGCTTACAATTTAAAAACACTAACATCTGCAGATGTTTTTTTTTTAATTTCGCAGTATTTTGCTCCAAGTTGGGATTCAGAGATTCTTAGAAATCAGAGAAGTAGAAGCTATAAATTTTGATGTCCTAAAAAAAATCAGCTTGAAAAGTGTGTACAATCTGCAATGATATTTTCTATTTTCATGCAAATGCCTTATAGGCATATCAACGAAATGTTATTTCTACAAACAAAAATATATAGATTATTCAATTATTTTACCAGAAGAATAATGGTATGAAATTCTTGAAAATTATCCTGTCAAATATTGTTAGGATTGATGTTCATTATCCCTACCTACATTATGACCTACCTTAATCTATTTCAGCCTGATGCCATATGTATGTACATGTATTATGTAAGAAATTATTCTTTTTTGCAGCATCACTAATATACAAGTTCTTCTTTGATGGAAGAGGGTTAGCATTGATTTTATCAGACAGTAGTTGTTTACTGGTATTCATTAAAAGCTAATTGAAATATATATGTATTACTATTCTAATCTATATTTATCTGTAGCCGTAAATTAATATACATATAATAATAATGTATTGTATGTGTACATATCACGGAGCAAATCATCTACCAAATATGATGCCATATATATATATATATATATTGGTTCGATGTTGGGCCATCCTTTCTTTCAGATGACCCATGTAGCTATTTAACTTGTCTGGTTATAGTTGACATTGGGATGCTGGGCAACCCATCATTAAACATGTGCTGTCACTCTGTATTGTATTTGCCGAGTCTTTCAGTTTCTTTTTTACATGATTGTATTGACATTCCTGGATAATTTCTGGTTAGTAATTTGATTTCTGCTCTGTTATTTTTAATAATAAATATGTATATTCACATAGATTTGTTTTATAATTATGAGCAATTTGTTGAATGAAAAAAGTCATATATCTGAATGTGCTCTCATATGATAGCTATTAGCTCAAGTGCTAAATCACTGCATGTAACTGGTCATGTAGAATTGGCTACACACTTTCTTTACATCACATGACACGGAAGCTGTGATATAACTGGAACAAAAAGTATAGTTACCAAAGATAAATAAGAAGCATTTTTGTAACCATTAGTTTAAGTGATCTGGTATGTACAAAAATGGGTAAACCTCAAAATTCAAAAGCACTGAAAAAGACTAAAGTAGTTTTATTCCCATGTCATATATTGTCATGTAAACAAAACTATTTGCAGTATACAACACTTTATAACACAAATACCAACCATCTCACATGGTGGGATCAAGGCCTACTCCAGGGCACATGAAAGTCGCTGGGCCGATGACATCAACATGTAATCTTGAGCTAACATTCAACCATCCTTCATGTACACATAGTTCATTTGAGTTATCTCTGAATTCATAGAAATGCTGATAAAAATGTTTTTAAAAATATGAAAATTCTGAAAAAAAATGATACCATGATCTGCAGGATACACCGCTTTATACAAAACAAATACCAAAATTGATGTCATCCCACAGATTCCCTTTAAACTTTGTTTATTTAAAGGTGACCTTATGGTGCAATTAATGCCGACTCTTTGCAGTATTATCAATTGGATTAACTCCAAATACGCCTTTTTAAATTCAAAAAAGTTTATGTTTCAAGCCCCATTTCATATAATTTTTTTAAATGGAAGAATATTGTATTCTATAAAAATGTGTGTATTTAGCATGGGCTGATATCTGAAACATTTAATTTTCATATATATTCTAGTGTATAATTTGGAGTTGAGACATTTATGTCTAATGTCTTTTGACAAAAAATGACCTGTATGTGACCTTCACATCCAATATTGTTACCGCCAGCACCCAAATAGAAGCGTTTTTATGCATCTGAGCATACACTATAATAAGAGTAATCTATAAAAAATAGGTAGTACGGCAGATTTTGATATGACGCATTCGAAACTATGTTTAGGTAGCCTATATATTATATTCTAACATGCTTTAATGTGCTTTTCTTTGAATGACGCCATGATTTTAACTGTAAATATCTCAAACGATAATTTTAACTAAATATGTAAAACGACAAACTAAAAAAAATATGGTTCATTTACATTTTGATAGCCATTTTGTTTTTTGCCCATTTGAAGGTAAATAAGACGGCCATTTTTTAGCTCACCCAGCCTTTAGGTCTAAGATCAGCTTATGCCATCGTGTTGCGTCTGTTGTCTGTCCACAATTCACAAGAAATGCTTCTCTGTCAGTTCAATTTTGTTTGGTTTGTTTGAAAAAGCTCGTACCTGTGCATGAAACTTCCTCACGGATTTCATAAATTTTAATTATTAACTAACTTATGACCTAATTAAGAACTAATTAAACAGCCCGAGGCGGGCTGTTTACTGTATTCCACATGGTCCGCCGCCGCCGCAGTTATTTGTTTTCAAGATAACTACTAATCTATCAACTTCTGCTTCCTCATACTTCACATAGCCATCACATACCACTGGGGAATTGTTTTGGTGACATTTTGATCCCAATATCATCAACCCTTTAATTATTATGGCCACTAACAAAGAAATGCTCGTCAGCGCATTTCAGGAAAAAGTTGCCATCAGATCTTTTTTTAAATTGGAAATCATGTTCAGCTATGTCAGCCAATGACCTGATTAACTTTTGGGATCAAACAACTTCAAAATAGCCGTTTAGCGGCCATTTTGAATTTTGGAATATTTACTTGACTTAAGAAATGCAAAATGACTGGACCATGCACAAGAATAATCCATGACAAATTTCACACTAAAAAATCTAAAAATGGCCGTCAGTCGCCATTTTAATTTTTAATTTCATTTTTATTTTTGTAGCTGGGCGTTAGCCCAGGTACGTTATTGACAGATTCTGGTCTTTGAATTTGGGACAAAAAGTGACGTCATTTCATTCATAAAACTGATAGAAGGGTGAATTCCATTAATAAATCTGACAATTGGCCTTATTTTCATGGACCCTATCAATAGATACGGCTACTCATATATCAGTTTGATACAAAACAAGACTGTTCGATGTTGACGGTCCCTAAACTACTGGTAGTAGGTTTATTGCTCAAGTCTGTCCAAACAGAAATGTCATTGGCTGATGAGCAATGGCCCTTGTCCAGCATAAGCAATCAGCTATGTTCTGATTGGGCGCAACTTATGCAAATTACAGGGCTCGGTAACAAGCATTATTCTGGGGATATCAGACTCAATTCAGCGCCACATGGTACCCCTGCATCACACCCAATTGGAGTAGGCCGGCCTATCAACCATGTCAACAATAAGAAATACGGGAATTTCGTCTTTATATCTAGTCTAACTGGTCAATGCGCGGCACAAAAAATAAAAAAACATTTGCAGTTCTAGTCTATGGACATATTTACATCATATGGTCATATTAAAAAGCCAAAATAAAATCACCGATTTTTTTATGACTTTAGCCTGGGTATGGGCCTTTAATCATGTTAATTATCCAATCATATCAATCGTGATAGTGATAGAATAAACACACTAAATTCAAAAAACATGTTGCATGACGTTTGTCGCGATCAACAACAAAACATCACCATTTTATCAAAATCACAGATTTGATACGCATAGGCCTATAATGCACGGAGCCCTCTATAGAATGCTTTTGAACTGTTCTTTTTCAGCAAAAAGGCCTAATAAGGCCTACAAAAATTAGTTGTATGTTTCCGGTAACGGACTTTTTAGAAATAGGGTAGGTAGGTCGAATTTTTTTTTGCTACACCCTATTAGGTGATGCACATGTTGGTTATTTTTATGCAACAAAGCAACATAAACAAATTCTGCATAAACAGTACCGTTTTTTATACTGTCGGTCGGTCGTGTTACCGGAAACAAACAAATTTTTTTGCCTAAGGCATGTGTAAATAAAATGAAATGAATCGGGCCAAATTAGGCCACTTTTGTGCACATGCAGGCTAAATTGGACTAGGAGAATATCCTGAGGATGATGAGATGAATCAGATGACACTGCCCTCCAGACACTAGACCCTAGAGGTCTGAGGCCGAGCACGCTCCCTTTTAGTGGCGGAGCCTCCCCACAATACGAGTTTTACGAGTGATGGGGAAGAAACATTTTGTTTCTTTCAAACCGCCACGACCGGGAAACGAACCCCGAACTCTAGCGTGAAAGGCAGCGGTGCTAACCACTACCCTAGGGCCCCCGCCCTCAAGGCATGTGTAAGTTATCAAATCAAATCATATTTATTTAAAATCGTTTTTTTGTGAACAATACAAACATTAGCCAAAGGCTGTTCTCCCGATTTGTAGTTTAAAAAAATCAACAATATTATAGCGAAATATGTGTTTTGATTAAAGAACCATGCATGGTGATAATCTGATAATGGAAAATTCTACCTCAAGCTTGTTAAGGCTACACTTATAACAATCGTCATGCTGGGGCACCATGGACGGGGTTCAATGGACATTATGCTCTGGGGAACCATGGTGTCCCATTAAGTTTCTACGCCTTATTTATCACCCTAGCACCCTAGAGTTCACTCAGGGGAAGGCTCTTGGTCCCTTCGCCACAATGACAAGATGATGATCACCTAAAATATTATCCAGTGTTAGTAACGAGTAGGATTTTCCTACGTTTTGACAGTTTTTCCATCGGACCAATGGTGGCTCACTGATGCAGTGATCACTGCCGGTGGGTCGCCAGCGGTCGGCCAGTGTGATGCCAGAAAAAACAATGGTGGTGGTGGGCTGTCGGTGGCCGATGGGCAAGCTGCCAATGCCCAGATAGCAGAAATTCAGTGGGCTGTCGGCGGTCCACTAGTGAAGCCTTCAGCAGACCTCTGGGGGTTTGTCCAGTGGGCCACTAGCAACCCACTGACTAGAGCCGCTGCCGCCAGTGGATCATCAGTGGGCAGCCAGACAATATCTGGTGGCCCACCGCTGACCCGCCGGCTGATGTAGTCCAAAAACATTAGGTTTTGAGGTGGAATAAATTCGTAACAAGCTTATTTTTTTCAGGAACCACTCAGAATACAGTTCTGAAAAACATATTAAAAGTCCCCAAGGATCACAGGTCGGGACAGTACCAAAAGTCAAGATGGCCGCCAAAATCCAGTTTCGGATAAGCGAAATGGACTAAATACAATCATTTTTTCATTTGCACCGTGTTATTGGTGGACAGAGGACACCAAATAACTCAAATATTATATATTACATTAATGTGAATGTAATAAAAATAGTTATTTTGTTTTAATGGCACAATATGTTGATAAATGACCTAATTTTTGGCTAAAAACTGAAATAAATAATGGAAATTTCATAATTTCTTGCAAACCTTTAATTTGACAATAATAACTTAGTAACTATTGCCAGCAAAATTATAATAGTAAAAGTAGCCGTGAAAAACACACTTTTTTATTTTCAAGATATATAAAATTGGCCGCCGGATAGAATCATTTATAACAAAGTTGAGACATAAGATGGCTGTCGCAGCTAGTATTTTTCTCTCACCAATTTATAAATGTGTGATTTTTGGCACAAACAATACTTTTTAAAACATAAAATAATACATTGGAATATATGGGTCTATGATATATCAGTCATATGATACATGTATAACACTGAACGCATTTACACAAAAAAACTTGATTTTACAGAACAACAGATATGTTTTTTTTTCAATTTGCTAAGTAATTCTCCGACATAGTTCATGTGATGACTGATCCAAAATATCTAAGAAGGCTTTAGAGCAGTAAAGTAAAATAATATAATCTATAGTAAAACTAAACTACTGTATTATATTTTAAATAGTATAACATTTCCATCATTTTAGTTACGTTTCCTTTTACAATTGTAAATTATTGACAAAATTTAATGATGGATGAAGTGACACTAATAATGTTATTGTATGTGGAAAGTGAAAAGCTTATAAGCCTAACGCTTACCCCCAAAAAGGGGATTGAAGCTCGACTCTGCGATGTGCAGCGGTCATGGGGAGATTTCTCGTCTACATCCATGCATACTGCCCAGAGGGTTATTTATATCATTAATCGTAAATAAACATGAAAAATTACCAGTATGACTCCGAAAAGAGGGGTTGTGAAACTAAGGCTATCCCCATCATTCTTAAATTGTTTTTTTTTGTAAATCCCAGAAACATAACTTGTTCTGATCTGCGTATCAAGGATAATGGTATTTAACTGTTGTGATCAACCTGCTGAATAAACGAGATTTACATAGGTACGTGTCTCCAATTATAATATTATAGCGCTAGATAATGGCACATCTACTTATATCCATAAATTAAAAAAATAATAATAATAAAATAATAATGATATAATGAATCTGATGCCTCCTTTACTTTCCACAAATAATCCTATTAGATGTTTATTAAACCTGTTTTTGTAAGTGTATCCTATATGGTTTCTTTACAATGATAATGACAAATATACTTGCGAGAGGATAACAACTCCTATTTAAATACGTAGAAAAATGCATGTATGTTGTATCATTCCCTGCATAAGCCTTGTAGTAGAAAGAGCAGCCTCTCTTATGGGGGGATAACCCACTTGACCACTCCCCAAAATGACATTCTGTATACAGTGGCGAGTCCAGGAATTGACAAATGGGGGGGGGGGGGTTTCGCTGACTTTATACAAAAATTTATACACACCACAGGTGGCACAGCCACCTTCCTAAACGCTCCATAGACATCCGAGGCTTTACATGCTACATTCTAGAGCCTATTGCGGCCTAAATATGGGTGTTTATTTGTTTTTAGAACCGTGAACGGAGGGAGCCTCTGGATCCGCCACTGAATGAACCTTCTATGAACAGCCGCCTGTCTTGAATGGTCACTTTTCCTGTGGCCCAATGGTGACTGTTCATAGCAGGTTCGACTGTATTGTTTTTCACAGCAATCCTTCTTAAAAAGTATTCATAACGGGCTTACATTTGTATTAACATATGGTATAAAAAGACACAACATACAGTTATAGATTATCCATTTTTTGAAATATTTGCATATCTGCTTAAAAATATAAAACATATACATTAGTACGTCAATCTATATGGTGTAAAATACAATATAGGTAGACTTAATCAGGGATAGCAGGTGAAGCGCAGAGATTGAGATCAAATTTCATTCCATACGTAGGAGCTCACCTGCAACTAAACATGCTAAAGGTTGTCATCTTGTGTGAATAGCCTGATATTATGGATGTTGTTGAATCAATAAGATGAAATGAAAATAATTGCTGCTTCAAATATAATCTATTGTTAATAATGGGTGAATTTAATTTCATATGGTTAATGTGTTTGTTGAAGCTATACATACAGTGTAGGGCCTACTTCCCTTTTAGATATTTAGTTATTAATGGGATGTGTATTATGCATAAGGATCAGTAGCGTTCTATATTTCACTTCAGATTTAGTAAACATTCTCAAAATTTTATTTGAACCTAGTTCAGCCTGTCTCTGCACAGCAGTGACCCTCAAATCCCGGTTGATTGATAAAAAAATATTTTTGTAAGATCAACATACATTTAGAAATTATCGAATATTCTGATTTTTTTCTAACAAAAATTGTCAATTTTATACTATTTTAACCCACCTTAAACAAACAAAAAATCCTTTTAATCCCCTCTGCATTTACACTGACAAATATACGTTAATAATTTGTGCCACCAATGAGCCCATGCACATAAAAATATGTATGTAATAAACAAGTTCTGCTCATTCGAAACTGAATTTTGGCGGCCATCTTGAATTTTAACCCATTTAAAACAAAAAACAAATATATTTCGACTCTCTACTTCATTCACACTGACAAATACACGTTAATTAGCATACTTTGTGCCGCCAATGAGACCATGCACATAAAAATATGGATGTAAGTTTTGCTCCTTCAAAATTGCATTTTGGCGGCCATTTTGAATTTTTATACTTTCCCGAACTGGGATTCTTGGGGACTTTTAATATGTTTTTCAGGACTAATTTCTGAGTCGATCCTGAAAAAATCAGCTTGTTTCAAATTTATTCCACCCTATTGTGTATTGTCAGGCTAATGCTCCTGGACTAATGTAGGTCTATATGGCAGTGGATGAGATGGTGCTAAGCTGCTAGCAGCCCGCCGGGAGTGCACCGTCAGAGATGGCTGTAGTCAGTGAATCGCTAGTCGATGCCTTTGTCCAAACACACGAGGCCTTTGGGCCGAGTTAATTCTTGATGTTGATGGATAGAGCATACGGCCGAGGGGTCCTTCCATCAATTGATGGCTATTTTTCTGTCAAGACAATACTTGGCAGTGTCACCATGGAAGTTGCAACTGAGACTAGAAATTCAAGTTCAATGCAGACTGCTAAATATCCTTTAGTAACGTTTTCATATAATTCTGTTAGTGGTATGTATGAATGATATAATCTCCTAGTAAAGTATCCCATATCTGCAAAAAATGATGTTCAAGACATGCCACCCCTTGCCATGCTAACTTGATAACTGTGGGGTATAATTTTCTGGTCATTGTAGTCTAGCCATTCATTTAAAAATGATATGCATAGTGGACAAATCTAATATTTTGATGTGATGTGGGCCTACCTAGCCTCTACCTAGGTATTCCCCCCAGTGAAGTTAGGCCTAAAACACATACTGTGTTTGGACAACATCCGATGCAGTAGGCCTACACCTCTAGAATTGGAGATTTAATTCAGCTCTATGATAAATAGCCAAATTTAAGTTGTTGCCGGTCCGACATAACAAACTTAAAATTGGGACATTTCCAACCTCAGTCAAGGTGAAGCTGTGACAAGAGGATGAGCATCATTTAATTATCCATTGATATCAGTCATGATATAGATAAAATAAGAACACAACATTCCTCGTTCATTTACTGTTGTCGCCGTTGCATGGTGTGTGTTGTGATCAACAGTAAAACATCACAATTTTATCAAAATCACGGATTTGATACGCATATAAGGGCATGCCGTTATGAGCAAGTATGCCATTCTGAATGATACACCCTTATAAGTGAACAATTTGTAGTATTTCCCTTTGCCCCAGCTACATGAGGCCTTTGGCCCTAGTTTTTGATTATTTTTTTTTTGAGCAAACAATTTTGAAATAGTGGTCGAGCGATAACTGAGAGCTGCTTTCGTATTCGTTTCCGAACAACCTTTTTCCAGTTACCTGATAAACTGTCCACAATTCACAAGAAATGCTTATCCTCCCTCAATTCTTATCAAATTTCACTTTTGTTTAGTTTATTTGAAAGAGCTCGTGCCTGTGTCTCGTGCATAGAACAGTTCCTCACGGATTTCAGAAATTTTACTTCGTAATCAACTTAATTAAGGATGAGCTTCTGTGTCATTGACACTGTGGTTACTTAGAATATTAATTTGTTAGTAACGCTTACTATTCATTTGTCAGAAACGTTTATTCCTGCTCCCCAAATATATGACAGATAAGTCATGTTATTTTTTACCTATTTAGCGGTAAAAAGTCAAGTAAAGGTTATTCTTTAAAAAGACAACAGAAAACAAGCTCAACCTAAAATATTACATAAACCATCAATTGTGCATTCGTGTGCGACAAGCCATACAAAGGTGTTTTTTTTACATTCTGGTGGTCATTTGTGTTTTGCAAATTTGAAAGTGAGGGAAACAAAATAGGCCTATAAACACATATACGACAGATTCGAATTCAGCACATCCAGATTATGTAAAAACAATATTTATATATATTCTTATATATTCTTATATACATATATTCTTATATATATATATTCCAAATTAAAATGTCGACCGGAATTTATTGTTTCAGGTTTCAGCCAAGTCTACATACATACAGCTTAATAAAACACTGCGAAAATGAGATGAGGAACTTCATCTCGTGAAAATAGTATTGTATGTGTATCCGAGACATGACTACACAAATCTGACAAAGATATTGATATTGAAATACCCGACTATACTATGTACCGTTGAGACCAATGGACAGGTAACATATATTCATAATTCTGTAAACAGCAACAGGCTCACCTGCTTTGAACCCGCTGTAAGTGAAATAATATGTCTGGAAATTAAGTGTACAGCAAAATACCCCTGTGCTCTTGCTTTAGGCCTCCAATCAATCCTCAAAATGTTTCTTTTACTACTACTACCTCGTTGTATTATCGATTAATCCCTGTGGAAGGGATATCAACATTCCGGGATATCTTCTCTCTAAAGGAATTCCACCATTTATGTTTACTAAGATACCTAGACATGAGTGGTTCTCCACTTATTTTTTTCCATAATATGTGATATGTATAGCATTTACAGCAATTATCTGCATTATCCATATTGTGAGTGGTCCGCACTTATTTATTACGAAACAGTGTGCATTATGACTAGCCCCAGGGGAAACAGGTTTCAGCCACAGATTGACCGCGTACAAAATCGTGGGACATTTATTTGGACGGTCATAAATAAGACTTCCGGTGAGATAATCAGGTCGAAAATAGATTCTTTTAGAACCAGTAACATTTGAGCTCAAAGATTGCACAGTCATTAAAAATGTACGGACATTTTTCGGACCTTGGGGTCGGGATCGCTCTCAGTCACCGCCATGTTGGATTATTTGGGTAAAGCAAATACATCAATCCACGGAGTCGGAGAGGACGACACGGCTACATTATAAAGACGTTTTTTTATATTGAAAAGCAAAACAAGTTTACAAAGTCGTTATCAAAATCTGTCCACTATGCCTACGAAGACCTAGTCGAATAATGTTTTCTGTATATACTGTATTTTACCCAGTCATTGTGCCTGCCGATCCATGTTACGTATTAATCTTAGTATTACATAGTTTGTATATATGTATTCTTATATATTTTCGCTGAACTGCATATTCATTACACAGAAAGAAACTTTAATTGATTTTTTTAATTGATTTTTTTGCAGATACAAACTAGCGAATTCGAATGTAACAGATTTTGGGGCGACTTGAGCATAAATTCACTTTAACAAGGGACAATATAGGCCCTACTACTTTTTGGAATTCTCTTTATTAATACAATCACCACTATATGTCCGTCGAATTCAAATAATCATGAACAATCATGAACAATGACATGTCAAAGACGAAAATGTATTTATTTTATTTATTGGTTTATTTATTTGACTTTCCAGTTTAAAACATGCAACAAAATGGTAAAATATCATTTTTATGCATTGAGTAATTTTGTTCTACATGCTATCAACTTTG
Source organism: Flabesymbios commensalis (assembly GCA_964017125.1). Classification (NCBI taxonomy): domain Eukaryota; kingdom Metazoa; phylum Annelida; class Polychaeta; order Terebellida; family Flabelligeridae; genus Flabesymbios; species Flabesymbios commensalis. The sequence continues at coordinate 74,028,258 of OZ024912.1, read as the reverse complement.
GTTGATGGGAACAGGCCTTCTGGCCATTGGTCAAAACATAACAATCACATTGTCAATTTGTCTATTTTCATTTATCAGGCAGGGGTGATATAGGATTAAATGTGAGTTAATAAGGGTAAAACCCCTCCAAAGCTTATATTACCCATGTAATCTCTCGGTGAGTATACGGCGGGTTTCAACGATTCATTCAATTATTTTTTATGTATTGCTAAAAAAATAATATAATATATTCACTTCTCCAACAGCTCAGAAGAGTTTGAAAATGGTTGCGAATAATGTAAAAACAAGGTCACGGCGGGCAAAATTCCCGATTATCGGTATTTATTTTTTAATATGCATAATATTTGTAAAACTGTGCCAGATAGCTAGACTATTACGATAGAACATACATGCAGTCTCAAAGAGGGATATCTCCTGAAAAATGTTAACTTGACCAAATTAAAAATGACCGACTTGACATACACATATCAAGTGAACAGAATTGGAGCAAAAACATAAAAATCATCTATTTTTACTTAATATGAGCTTCTTTGACCTTATTGTGGCCTTGAAATGACCTTAGAGCGACCATGGTAATACCCCCATGAAGCCCAAGCCCAACTCATGTCAACATCTATACTTGGGCTGGCTGGGTTTAATCAAATGTATTTATTCACTGACTTATCAGTGAGTGCCACAGTAGGTCTACGTCACTCACTGATTTTTTCGTCGCAATTGCTCTTAATCAACACCAGGGGTCTCCTTTTTATTTTGTATGTCATTTTCATCCGGATGCGGCAGTACAGACAGTGGCTGTGACAGCTCTGACCCCTGGTAGTGATTATTAGGTAGTCGGGGGAGGGGGGGGATACCAGTGTCTGAAGTAGAGACACTGGTGACACGAGTGTAATTTATTAAAAGTAGGCCTTCTGGCAATTGGTCAAAACATAGCAATCACTTTGTTATTTTTCTATATCAAAAAGGGGTGATATAGGCCTAAGGATGAGTTGATAAGGCTAAAACCCCTTGAAACCTTATATTACCCATGTAATCTCGTGGGGTGTCTATGGTATAGACACGGTGTTTCACCATCACCGACATTTGAAATGAACATAAGTGTAGCTAAAGGAACGAAAACAAGTTATTTTCACTGTTGAGCTGATTTGACCTTGCTGTGACCTTCAGATACACTGGTCATGACCTTGTGGTCTCTCCCCTATGAAGCCCGACCCCCACCCTTGTCACCATGTGTACTTTGGATGAGCTTCATTAGATTTATTTAGATATCGGTCAAACATAAAATCAGTGTGTTATATTTCGTCCCTTTCTGCCATATCAGACAGGGCTGAAACAAGGGTGATTTGATGGGGTAAAACCCTCCCAACCCTTTAATTACCTGTTACCTTTTAAGGCGTGTCTTGTTATTGGTCCGTGTTGGGGGTCTGGGTATGCTTCAATCCATCATAGACATCCCATGGGAACATACTTGTAGCAAAATCAACAAAACAAGCTATTTTCACTCGTTTTGAGCTGATTTGACCTTGCTGTGACCTTCAGATGACCTTACCATGACCTTGGGGTAGCACCCCTGTGAAATCCAACCCCAACTCATTCTAACATGTGTACTTGGGTTGAACTCCATCAGATGCAATTAATGTATACTGGCCATTGGTCGAAATAAACATCATTGTGTTATTTGGTCCATTTCTGCCCTATCAGACACGAGTGACACGAGGGGGATTTCACGGGGAGTAAAAAACCCTCCAACCCTTATATTATCCCTGTAACCTCTTGTGGTGTTTTGACATATGGCCGTGTTTGGGTCCAAGAATGCTTCAAGCCATCATAGACATTTCAAGTGAACATAATTTTAGCAAAAAATATAAAGAATGGTATTTTCAACTGTTTTGAGCTGATTTGACCTTGCTGTGACCTTGAGATGACTTTACAATGACCTTGGGGTAGCTCCCCCGTGAGGCTGATCACCAGCACATGCCACCATGTGTACATGGGTTGGGCACGAACCGACTTATCAGAAGTGCTGGCCATCGGTTCAAATACAATGTCACCCCTTTCCTCACATCAATTCATGATATTTGCAAAAGTACACAAAATATACATTATGACGTCATATTTTATTCTTCAAAATAAACGAATTTCGCGGATTTTTTTCGCTTGACACGACTTCGCATTCGATTCGCCATACCCGAAAATGGTTAAAAATGTTGTGAAAACAAAATGGGCAGAGTTCCTACCGTGGGTCACTTTTTCTGAGCGATATCTCGGATTTCCACTAGTCTATTTGACGATGTTCAAAATATTCTCGACTCGGCATCGTCCAAATTTACACAGTAATTTTTATAGGACACAAGAATTGCAAACATTCAGATTTTTACACACGCGATAAAACATATATGCCTAATGCTAGCAAAGTGTGCCAGGATTTGTTCGATTTCTTATGATCAGCTTATCAGTGAACCAACCCGTTTCGGTGGAAACAGCTAGAGCTGCATAGACCTTTCATTTACTAACACTACTCACTTTTTTGATAAAATTGGAACGGAAGCAACTCTTCCTAACTGCGATCATGTTCCTATAACAGCAGTCCTGAACATTAAATATAAACACGACAGTTCTTTTGAACGGGAGATATGGAATTAAAAAAAAAACGATTTTGACAAATTTCGTTGTCTCCTACTTCTCCATGGCAGAATGTTATGTTACTAGATGATGTTAATGAATGTGTCTTAATATGGTCTGATATGTTTATCAAGATTGCTGAGGCCTTCGATGAATTCCGAGATGTATTAAAAACCGCCGCAAATTATTTTATGCATTTTAAACGTTATAACTTAGTGTCAAAACAATAGTGTCAAGACCGCTTATAAACAACTGAGAAATAAGATTGTGTCAAAGATCAAAGAAGCTAAAAAAGCATTTGAAGTTAAAACTGAATCAATTCTATGTAGTCCAGCAACAAAACCGAAACAGTCATGGAGTGTACTGAAACGCGAAATTAAAAGCTCAAAAAAATCTGAAACTCAAAAAAAGCAGAAGTTTTAAATAATTATTTTATACCACAATCTACCGTCGATGATAACGATATGATACCCCCCCCCCCCCAATCGCTGATCGTGATAATCCAGATATCGAAGATTTATTAATTACCTCTGACCAAGTTAAAAACATATTGTCTACTTTAGATTGCAGCAAATCAACTGGATGTGATCAGATTGACGACAGACTTCTTAAAGAAGCTGCGATTCCAATTTCTCCAATTTTGTGTCATATTTTTAGGAAATCTCTAACTAATGGTACATGTACTTATCCTGAAACCTGGAAAATAACCTTAGTTACACCACTATATAAAAAAAGGCATCAAGTCTGATATTAATAATTACAGACCATTATCACTGCCCCCTAGCTGCGTCTCTAAATTCGAAAAACTTATATTCCAACATATTTTCTCTTATCTGAAACATAATGCTATATTCTCACCACACCGGTCAGGTTTTATAAACGGAGACTCGTGTGTTACTCAGCGGGCTTGTATCTCTCATAACATATACAAAGAACTTGACAAAAATAACTCAGTCCGAGCTGTATTTTTAGACTTTGAAAAGGCGTTTGACAAAATTAGCCACAAAGGCCTGATCTACAAATTTGAAAAATACGGTGTTATTGAAAATATTTTATCTTTGCTTACAAACTATTTAGCTAACAGATCACAAAAAAATAGTGAGTACAAACTATTTAGCTAACAGATCACAAAAAAATAGTGAGTAAAGGCTCTCCGCCAGATTGGCGACTTATTAAATCAGGAATCCCCCAAGGATCCGTACTTGGGCCACTCTGCTTCTTATTTATATTAACTATATGACTGAAAATATATCAACTAGAATGTTCTTTTTTGCAGACGATGCTTCTATTTTTAGGCCCATAAGAAATACGTCAGCTCGAGAAGATTCGGAACTTATATATGAAGATATGGAAACCATTGAAAAATGGGCTTTACAGTGGAAACGCAAAACTCAGTATACCAAAAACTGTCGCTATTATGTTTTCTAGAAAAAAGGTACCCCCAAATGAACCCATTATTGTTAAATAATATCCCATGAAAAAATGTAAAATTGCATAAACACCTGGGCATCACATTTTCTGTGGATATGCAGTGGAGCCATCACATTGATGGTGTGACATCCCATGCTTACAAACGAATAAATATGATGCGATTTTTAAAGTATAAATGGTCAACACTCTGTCTTAGCACTTGTTATAAGAGTTTTGTCCGAACAGTATTAGAATATGGCGATATTGTGTAGCCTATAGCAGTTATAAAAAAGCTGACGCTGCAAAACTTGAAAGCGTTTAAAATGATGCTTTACGTATTATTGCAGATGCGAGAAGATTTACATCCAATTTTGTATTATTGAACGAGGCTGGTTTCCAAACATTGGAAGCACGTAGAGATACACATAGCACAATAAAGTACCACAATAACTGACTGATCGTATGCAGGAACGCCTGCATTCTCGTAATACCCGTTCGGCAGCTTCTCCAACATTTCGTATTATAAAAGCTAGCTCAACTCAATATTAAAACAGTTTACTTCCAAAGTGCACAAAATTCTTTAGTATCCAAGATCTAAATTTTAGATCATCAGAATACAATGCCCAATTTAACCACTTTCGTGGTGAAAACTGTGAAAAAAGAACAAAACAGATATTACCTCATGGGTTCCAGATTCATTCAAGTTGTTATTTCTCAATTTTGTCTGAGATTCAGTAACTTGAATGGACACTTGCTCTCTAAAGGTTGCATCGATAATCCACAGTGCAGGTGTTCTGGCGGGTCCGAAACTGTCAAACATATTTTATTGATTTCCCCATGCAAATCAGACCTAGAAAAGCTTTATTTGAAATATTACATACTTATACGCTGATGAGAGTACCTCAGCAATTTTGAACATTACATTACAAGGTGCTAACATAAGAGATCACAATTTTTAAATTATTGAAGCAGTATCTAAATATATTTTATAATCTAACTGATTCACATAAATAATTCCAATTCCAGCCAACTGTAACATGCTCATGAACGCTGTTTAAAACAATTTTATGTATGTCTCAATTATTCAATTATTCATTGATTTTATATTGTTTGCCATCAAATCAACGTTATAACTATGTCAAATACTATATAATTTATGTTTTTCATTGAGTGCTTATTGTCATGCTGTTCTGTTTAATGTTTATTTTATTTATTTTGTATTTTGAGGAGAGCATATTCATTAGTTTAATACTATGTTGTGATTCTCGTTAAATAAATATGTTTAAACCTAAAATACAATTACCACTCGGTCTTATGCATACCTATACATATCTGGGTTAAAAAACCATACACGGGCCAAATATATAGATTTGACAAAAAGTTATGTTTTATTATGTCGCTTCCTTTGATTATTTTGTAATAAAAATTATGTTTGACCGTATATAGCGAGACGAATATTTACTCCATTGCAATGTGCGATATATCATAACAACGGAAATTTAATTCTCTTTTTATGTGGTATGCCGTATGAGTAGATTGACATAATTTGACTTGAACAGCAACACCAGACGTCAAACTTTATTTTGTCCTGTATATGTCCTGAATGGCTTCGTTATTCTACCCGTTACCGTACTAGATCCTATTGATCTTCATGGGCGAAGTCCGGTGAAGTTCGTTACTGAGTCCGGCCTAGTGTGACAGCGGGGAGTGTCCGTAGCTAGATAAGCGCTAAGCACCCATATAATTATGGTAAGTTGCCCTAATTTGTTAAGTAAGATAAAAAACATTACAATGATTTAGATGATTTGTTATTTGTTAATGAGATAAAAGAAGTTTAAGTCCAGTCCAAAAAAACTTTGGATTTTTGCTTTAAATATTCATTTGTCAGTAACGTTACGTAATACTATTGTTAATGCACTTATATTCAAACTTGAAAATAAATCCGTGCACTTATACAAACATAAAAACATGTACATGCACTTATATAGATAAAATAAGCACACAACATTCCTCGTTCATTTACTGTTGTCGCCGTTGCATGGTGTGTGTTGTGATCAACAGTAAAACATCACAATTTTATCAAAATCACGGATTTGATACGCATATAAGGGCATGCCGTTATGAGCAAGTATGCCATTCTGAATGATACACCCTTATAAGTGAACAATTTGTAGTATTTCCCTTTGCCCCAGCTACATGAGGCCTTTGGCCCTAGTTTTTGATTATTTTTTTTTTGAGCAAACAATTTTGAAATAGTGGTCGAGCGATAACTGAGAGCTGCTTTCGTATTCGTTTCCGAACAACCTTTTTCCAGTTACCTGATAAACTGTCCACAATTCACAAGAAATGCTTATCCTCCCTCAATTCTTATCAAATTTCACTTTTGTTTAGTTTATTTGAAAGAGCTCGTGCCTGTGTCTCGTGCATAGAACAGTTCCTCACGGATTTTAGAAATTTTACTTCGTAATCAACTTAATTAAGGATGAGCTTCTGTGTCATTGACACTGTGGTTACTTAGAATATTAATTTGTTAGTAACGCTTACTATTCATTTGTCAGAAACGTTTATTCCTGCTCCCCAAATATATGACAGATAAGTCATGTTATTTTTTACCTATTTAGCGGTAAAAGGTCAAGTAAAGGTTATTCTTTAAAAAGACAACAGAAAACAAGCTCAACCTAAAATATTACATAAACCATCAATTGTGCATTCGTGTGCGACAAGCCATACAAAGGTGTTTTTTTACATTCTGGTGGTCATTTGTGTTTTGCAAATTTGAAAGTGAGGGAAACAAAATAGGCCTATAAACACATATACGACAGATTCGAATTCAGCACATCCAGATTATGTAAAAACAATATTTATATATATTCTTATATATTCTTATATACATATATTCTTATATATATATATTCCAAATTAAAATGTCGACCGGAATTTATTGTTTCAGGTTTCAGCCAAGTCTACATACATACAGCTTAATAAAACACTGCGAAAATGAGATGAGGAACTTCATCTCGTGAAAATAGTATTGTATGTGTATCCGAGACATGACTACACAAATCTGACAAAGATATTGATATTGAAATACCCGACTATACTATGTACCGTTGAGACCAATGGACAGGTAACATATATTCATAATTCTGTAAACAGCAACAGGCTCACCTGCTTTGAACCCGCTGTAAGTGAAATAATATGTCTGGAAATTAAGTGTACAGCAAAATACCCCTGTGCTCTTGCTTTAGGCCTCCAATCAATCCTCAAAATGTTTCTTTTACTACTACTACCTCGTTTATTTGACTTTCAGTTAAAAACATGCAAAAATGGTACATTATAATTATTATTATCATTTTTTGAACATGTTATTACTTTGGTTGACGGGAACAGGTCGAGACGACCTCTACAATGCCTGTCAACCATATAAGTGAATTAAAGTTATAGAATAAAATAATATCCATTGTTTAAAATAGCAATAGCAATTTAAAAATGTACATAGTATAGATTATAAATTTTACGATTTGTACACATAAAATAAAATAACCGACAATTCTCTGTCATCTGTTTCCCGCACCAAAACCAGAGATAAAATACCTACACTGTGCTCTACACCGTGTAGCAAAAAAGGACACTCTGGAAAGCGTAGAAACCTAATTAAAACCTCTAAATGCTTTAGTTGTCTATTATATCAAAGGACATACAACTAGGATATGTGAAAAGGGAAAACAGTAAAAACTTATGGCACTCTTAATTTTAACATAGGCCTACATACATCCCTAAATAAAAGTAATACTATAAACCTAGAATACATCTACTGACGTCAGCTCATATAGCCGTCACGCAGCCGAAATATGCTGAGTGGTACCACATATGCAATATTAGACTGGAGGAAAAACAATCCCAAACTCAAGAAGTAAATCAGTTGATTAGAGATCTTTGAAATTCAGCATAAGGACCCACCTGGTCTGAAAACAAAGGCGACTGAAAAAATCACTAAACCTCAAATTAAAAAATAAAAAAATAAAAAATAATAATAATTTTGAGGGGAACAGCCATCCATGCCATGTGGTAATACTCTAAGTCAGATCATGACAAGCGTGATCATGTAGAGTGATGTCGGTCTGCTCCGAACAGTATCAGAGACTGTCTCCGGCCTGAATTCGAGCCAGACAGACAACACAATGCAACATTCGCAGATTATCGTTCATAGGTCGATCACTTAAGGTGCCATTGGTGCTAAATATATAGCTATATATTCAATACACAAGTATAAGTAAGGCGGGGCGGTTTGTCATCTGCCAACACATGCGTTTCGACAACGGAGCCCTCCGTCCCTAGTCATGAGTGGCTGGTGACAGCTCAAATAGCCGTCTCACAGCCGATTCAAATTGCACAGGTAGTTTAAGACACAAAATGTTCCGCTATATTCGACAATTCACACAAGCACAAGCCAGGCTCCAGGTACATCGATTATTCACATCAAATAAGTTTACCATGGCGAGATATAATTCATTCAGGTTCTTCTTAAAAATCTGCAAGCTACTAGCATCTCGGATAACAAAAGGTAAAGTGTTCCATAAGCGAGCAGTGCGATAAAAATAAGTACATTGGAACTGAACAGTCTTGCACAGAGGTAATTTGAATAGAACACCCTGTTGAGCAGATCTGAGGCCATTATGCGGACAAGCTATTTCAAAATTACTAGAGTAATCACAAGATAGTTTACCGTGAAGGTAGCTGTATAAAAAACACAAGTCGATTATTTCTCGACGGAAGCACAAAGGCAAGATAGATAATGCTGTGCATCTTTCGTGATAGGGTGAAACATAATCATTGAGAATAAATTTTGAAGCTTGACGTTGCACCCGTTCTAATTTGATTATGTCTTTAACATGATTGGGACTCCACATCGGACTACAGTACTCAAGAATACTTCTGACATGGGCCAAATATAATTGGCGCTTAACATCAATGGGGCTATTAAAGCCAACAGAACGTTTTATCATTCCTACCATAGAATGGGCTTTTGATGAAACAGTTTTCACATTCTCACACCAAGATAATTTACTAGTGATGGTTATTCCAAGATCATTAAATTCAGTTACTCTAGATAAGATATTATTATCAATGGAGTAGTCAAAATCTATTTTTACTTTACGGCATATCGACATGAATTTACATTTTGATATGTTGAAGTTCATTCTCCAAATTTTGCTCCACAGAAACAGAGCATTAAGATCATTCTGAAGGGAAAGTACATCTTGTCTTGACTTTATATTTCGATGAAGTTTGGCATCGTCAGCATATAATTTCATAAATGATGTACAAACATCGCAGATATCATTTATGTATAAAACAAATAATAGTGGTCCAATAATGGAACCTTGCGGTACACCTGATGTTACAGGTAAAGGTGATGATACCTGACCTTCGTTGTATTATCGATTAATCCCTGTGGAAGGGATATCAACATTCCGGGATATCTTCTCTCTAAAGGAATTCCACCATTTATGTTTACTAAGATACCTAGACATGAGTGGTTCTCCACTTATTTTTTTCCATAATATGTGATATGTATAGCATTTACAGCAATATATCTGCATTATCCATATTGTGAGTGGTCCGCACTTATTTATTACGAAACAGTGTGCATTATGACTAGCCCCAGGGGAAACAGGTTTCAGCCACAGATTGACCGCGTACAAAATCGTGGGACATTTATTTGGACGGTCATAAATAAGACTTCCGGTGAGATAATCAGGTCGAAAATAGATTCTTTTAGAACCAGTAACATTTGAGCTCAAAGATTGCACAGTCATTAAAAATGTACGGACATTTTTCGGACCTTGGGGTCGGGATCGCTCTCAGTCACCGCCATGTTGGATTATTTGGGTAAAGCAAATACATCAATCCACGGAGTCGGAGAGGACGACACGGCTACATTATAAAGACGTTTTTTTATATTGAAAAGCAAAACAAGTTTACAAAGTCGTTATCAAAATCTGTCCACTATGCCTACGAAGACCTAGTCGAATAATGTTTTTTGTATATACTGTATTTTACCCAGTCATTGTGCCTGCCGATCCATGTTACGTATTAATCTTAGTATTACATAGTTTGTATATATGTATTCTTATATATTTTCGCTGAACTGCATATTCATTACACAGAAAGAAACTTTAATTGATTTTTTTAATTGATTTTTTTGCAGATACAAACTAGCGAATTCGAATGTAACAGATTTTGGGGCGACTTGAGCATAAATTCACTTTAACAAGGGACAATATAGGCCCTACTACTTTTTGGAATTCTCTTTATTAATACAATCACCACTATATGTCCGTCGAATTCAAATAATCATGAACAATCATGAACAATGACATGTCAAAGACGAAAATGTATTTATTTTATTTATTGGTTTATTTATTTGACTTTCCAGTTTAAAACATGCAACAAAATGGTAAAATATCATTTTTATGCATTGAGTAATTTTGTTCTACATGCTATCAACTTTGGTTGATGGGAACAGGCCTTCTGGCCATTGGTCAAAACATAACAATCACATTGTCAATTTGTCTATTTTCATTTATCAGGCAGGGGTGATATAGGATTAAATGTGAGTTAATAAGGGTAAAACCCCTCCAAAGCTTATATTACCCATGTAATCTCTCGGTGAGTATACGGCGGGTTTCAACGATTCATTCAATTATTTTTTATGTATTGCTAAAAAAATAATATAATATATTCACTTCTCCAACAGCTCAGAAGAGTTTGAAAATGGTTGCGAATAATGTAAAAACAAGGTCACGGCGGGCAAAATTCCCGATTATCGGTATTTATTTTTTAATATGCATAATATCTGTAAAACTGTGCCAGATAGCTAGACTATTACGATAGAACATACATGCAGTCTCAAAGAGGGATATCTCCTGAAAAATGTTAACTTGACCAAATTAAAAATGACCGACTTGACATACACATATCAAGTGAACAGAATTGGAGCAAAAACATAAAAATCATCTATTTTTACTTAATATGAGCTTCTTTGACCTTATTGTGGCCTTGAAATGACCTTAGAGCGACCATGGTAATACCCCCATGAAGCCCAAGCCCAACTCATGTCAACATCTATACTTGGGCTGGCTGGGTTTAATCAAATGTATTTATTCACTGACTTATCAGTGAGTGCCACAGTAGGTCTACGTCACTCACTGATTTTTTCGTCGCAATTGCTCTTAATCAACACCAGGGGTCTCCTTTTTATTTTGTATGTCATTTTCATCTGGATGCGGCAGTACAGACAGTGGCTGTGACAGCTCTGACCCCTGGTAGTGATTATTAGGTAGTCGGGGGGGGGGGGGGATACCAGTGTCTGAAGTAGAGACACTGGTGACACGAGTGTAATTTATTAAAAGTAGGCCTTCTGGCAATTGGTCAAAACATAGCAATCACTTTGTTATTTTTCTATATCAAAAAGGGGTGATATAGGCCTAAGGATGAGTTGATAAGGCTAAAACCCCTTGAAACCTTATATTACCCATGTAATCTCGTGGGGTGTCTATGGTATAGACACGGTGTTTCACCATCACCGACATTTGAAATGAACATAAGTGTAGCTAAAGGAACGAAAACAAGTTATTTTCACTGTTGAGCTGATTTGACCTTGCTGTGACCTTCAGATACACTGGTCATGACCTTGTGGTCTCTCCCCTATGAAGCCCGACCCCCACCCATGTCACCATGTGTACTTTGGATGAGCTTCATTAGATTTATTTAGATATCGGTCAAACATAAAATCAGTGTGTTATATTTCGTCCCTTTCTGCCATATCAGACAGGGCTGAAACAAGGGTGATTTGATGGGGTAAAACCCTCCCAACCCTTTAATTACCTGATACCTTTTAAGGCGTGTCTTGTTATTGGTCCGTGTTGGGGGTCTGGGTATGCTTCAATCCATCATAGACATCCCATGGGAACATACTTGTAGCAAAATCAACAAAACAAGCTATTTTCACTCGTTTTGAGCTGATTTGACCTTGCTGTGACCTTCAGATGACCTTACCATGACCTTGGGGTAGCACCCCTGTGAAATCCAACCCCAACTCATTCTAACATGTGTACTTGGGTTGAACTCCATCAGATGCAATTAATGTATACTGGCCATTGGTCGAAATAAACATCATTGTGTTATTTGGTCCATTTCTGCCCTATCAGACACGAGTGACACGAGGGGGATTTCACGGGGAGTAAAAAACCCTCCAACCCTTATATTATCCCTGTAACCTCTTGGGGTGTTTTGACATATGGCCGTGTTTGGGTCCAAGAATGCTTCAAGCCATCATAGACATTTCAAGTGAACATAATTTTAGCAAAAAATATAAAGAATGGTATTTTCAACTGTTTTGAGCTGATTTGACCTTGCTGTGACCTTGAGATGACTTTACAATGACCTTGGGGTAGCTCCCCCGTGAGGCTGATCACCAGCACATGCCACCATGTGTACATGGGTTGGGCACGAACCGACTTATCAGAAGTGCTGGCCATCGGTTCAAATACAATGTCACCCCTTTCCTCACATCAATTCATGATATTTGCAAAAGTACACAAAATATACATTATGACGTCATATTTTATTCTTCAAAATAAACGAATTTCGCGGATTTTTTTCGCTTGACGCGACTTCGCATTCGATTCGCCATACCCGAAAATGGTTAAAAATGTTGTGAAAACAAAATGGGCAGAGTTCCTACCGTGGGTCACTTTTTCTGAGCGATATCTCGGATTTCCACTAGTCTATTTGACGATGTTCAAAATATTCTCGACTCGGCATCGTCCAAATTTACACAGTAATTTTTATAGGACACAAGAATTGCAAACATTCAGATTTTTACACACGCGATAAAACATATATGCCTAATGCTAGCAAAGTGTGCAAGAATTTGTTCGATTTCTTATGATCAGCTTATCAGTGAACCAACCCGTTTCGGTGGAAACAGCTAGAGCTGCATAGACCTTTTATTTACTAACACTACTCACTTTTTTGATAAAATTGGAACGGAAGCAACTCTTCCTAACTGCGATCATGTTCTTATAACAGCAGTCCTGAACATTAAATATAAACACGACAGTTCTTTTGAACGGGAGATATGGAATTAAAAAAAAAACGATTTTGACAAATTTCGTTGTCTCCTACTTCTCCATGGCAGAATGTTATGTTACTAGATGATGTTAATGAATGTGTCTTAATATGGTCTGATATGTTTATCAAGATTGCTGAGGCCTTCGATGAATTCCGAGATGTATTAAAAACCGCCGCAAATTATTTTATGCATTTTAAACGTTATAACTTAGTGTCAAAACAATAGTGTCAAGACCGCTTATAAACAACTGAGAAATAAGATTGTGTCAAAGATCAAAGAAGCTAAAAAAGCATTTGAAGTTAAAACTGAATCAATTCTATGTAGTCCAGCAACAAAACCGAAACAGTCATGGAGTGTACTGAAACGCGAAATTAAAAGCTCAAAAAAATCTGAAACAAAAAAGCAGAAGTTTTAAATAATTATTTTATACCACAATCTACCGTCGATGATAACGATATGATACCCCCCCCCCCAAATCGCTGATCGTGATTATCCAGATATCGAAGATTTATTAATTACCTCTGACCAAGTTAAAAACATATTGTCTACTTTAGATTGCAGCAAATCAACTGGATGTGATCAGATTGACGACAGACTTGTTAAAGAAGCTGCGATTCCAATTTCTCCAATTTTGTGTCATATTTTTAGGAAATCTCTAACTAATGGTACATGTACTTATCCTGAAACCTGGAAAATAACCTTAGTTACACCACTATATAAAAAAGGCATCAAGTCTGATATTAATATTTACAGACCATTATCACTGCCCCCTTGTGTCTCTAAATTCGAAAAACTTATATTCCAACATATTTTCTCTTATCTGAAACATAATGCTATATTGTCACCACACCGGTCAGGTTTTATAAACGGAGACTCGTGTGTTACTCAGCTGTGAAAGCTCTGACCCCTGGTGGTGATTATTAGGTAGTCGGGGGGGGGGGGGGGATACCAGTGTCTGAAGTAGAGACACTGGTGACACTGGTGTAATTTATTAAAAGTAGGCCTTCTGGCTATTGGTCAAAACATAGCAATCACTTTGTTATTTTTCTATATGAAAAAGGGGTGATATAGGCCTAGGGATGAGTTGATAAGGCTAAAACCCCTTGAAACCTTATATTACCCATGTAATATCGTGGGGTGTCTATGGTATAGACACGGTGTTTCACCATCACCGACATTTGAAATGAACATAAGTGTAGCTAAAGGAACGAAAACAAGTTATTTTCACTGTTGAGCTGATTTGACCTTGCTGTGACCTTCAGATACACTGGTCATGACCTTGTGTACTCTCCCCTATGAAGCCCGACCCCCACCCATGTCACCATGTGTACTTTGGATGAGCTTCATTAGATTTATTTAGATATCGGTCAAACATAAAATCAGTGTGTTATATTTCGTCCCTTTCTGCCATATCAGACAGAGCTGAAACAAGGGTGATTTGATGGGGTAAAACCCTCCCAACCCTTTAATTACCTGTTACCTTTTAAGGCGTGTCTTGTTATTGGTCCGTGTTGGGGGTCTGGGTATGCTTCAATCCATCATAGACATCCCATGGGAACATACTTGTAGCAAAATCAACAAAACAAGCTATTTTCACTCGTTTTGAGCTGATTTGACCTTGCTGTGACCTTCAGATGACCTTACCATGACCTTGGGGTAGCACCCCTGTGAAATCCAACCCCAACTCATTCTAACATGTGTACTTGGGGTGAACTCCATCAGATGCAATTAATGTATACTGGCCATTGGTCGAAATAAACATCATTGTGTTATTTGGTCCATTTCTGCCCTATCAGACACGAGTGACACGAGGTTGATTTCACGGGGAGTAAAAAACCCTCCAACCCTTATATTATCCCTGTAACCTCTTGGGGTGTTTTGACATATGTCCGTGTTTGGGTCCAAGAATGCTTCAAGCCATCATAGACATTTCAAGTGAACATAATTTTAGCAAAAAATAAAAAGAATGGTATTTTCAACTGTTTTGAGCTGATTTTACCTCTCTGTGACCTTGAGATGACATTACAATGACCTTGGGGTAGCTCCCCCGTGAGGCTGATCACCAGCACATGCCACCATGTGTACATGGGTTGGGCACGAACCGACTTATCAGAAATGCTGGCCATCGGTTCAAATACAATGTCACCCCTTTCCTCACATCAATTCATGATATTTGCAAAAGTACACAAAATATACATTATGACGTCATATTTTATTCTTCAAAATAAACGTGTTTCGCGGATTTTTTTCGCTTGACACGACTTCGCATTCGATTCGCCATACCCGAAAATGGTTAAAAATGTTGTGAAAACAAAATGGGCAGAGTTCCTACCGTGGGTCACTTTTTCTGGGCGATATCTCAGATTTCCACTAGTCTATTTGACGATGTTCAAAATATTCTCGACTCGGCATCGTCCAAATTTACACAGTAATTTTTATAGGACACAAGAATTGCAAACATTCAGATTTTTACGCACGCGATAAAACATATATGCCTAATGCTAGCAAAGTGTGCAAGGATTTGTTCGATTTCTTATGACCAGCTTATCAGTGAACCAACCCGTTTCGGTGAAAACAGCTAGAGCTGCATAGACCTTTTATTTACTAACACTACTCACTTTTTTGATAAAATTGGAACGGAAGCAACTCTTCCTAACTGCGATCATGTTCCTATAACAGCAGTCCTAAACATTAAATATAAACACGACAGTTCTTTTGAACGGGAGATATGGAATTTAGAAAACCGATTTTGACAAATTTCGTTGTCTCCTACTTCTCCATGGCAGAATGTTATGTTACTAGATGATGTTAATGAATGTGTCTTAATATGGTCTGATATGTTTATCAAGATTGCTGAAGCCTTCGATGAATTCCGAGATGTATTAAAAACCGCCGCAAATTATTTTATGCATTTTAAACGTTATAACTTAGTGTCAAAACAATAGTGTCAAGACCGCTTATAAACAACTGAGAAATAAGATTGTGTCAAAGATCAAAGAAGCTAAAAAAGCATTTGAAGTTAAAACTGAATCAATTCTATGTAGTCCAGCAACAAAACCGAAACAGTGATGGAGTGTACTGAAACGCGAAATTAAAAGCTCAAAAAAATCTGAAACTCAAAAAAGCAGAAGTTTTAAATAATTATTTTATACCACAATCTACCGTCGATGATAACGATATGATACCCCCCCCCCCAATCGCTGATCGTGATTATCCAGATATCGAAGATTTATTAATTACCTCTGACCAAGTTGAAAACATATTGTCTACTTTAGATTGCAGCAAATCAACTGGATGTGATCAGATTGACGACAGACTTGTTAAAGAAGCTGTGATTCCAATTTCTCCAATTTTGTGTCATATTTTTAGGAAATCTCTAACTAATGGTACATGTACTTATCCTGAAACCTGGAAAATAACCTTAGTTACACCACTATATAAAAAAAGGCATCAAGTCTGATATTAATATTTACAGACCATTATCACTGCCCCCTTGCGTCTTTAAATTCGAAAAACTTATATTCCAGCATATTTTCTCTTATCTGAAACATAATGCTATATTGTTACCACACCAGTCAGGTTTTATAAACGGAGACTCGTGTGTTACTCAGCTGGCTTGTATCTCTCATAACATATACAAAGAACTTGACAAAAATAACTCAGTCCGCCGTCACCGTAGGTGAGACGGAGGGAGCTATGGATTCTACCTCCGTTTTTTTTTGCCTCTTCTTTTGCCTATAACTTTGTAAGAAAATAAGCTAGGATAACAATTTTTGGTATGTGGGTTACTTCCAGGTGGTTAATGGACAGGTTAAAATATTTTTAATCTGAATTCAATACGCAAGGTTGCAGAGGAGAAAATGATGTTACGGCGTTGGGCCGTTGGGCCGTTGGGCCGTTGGGCCGTCCGTAAACAATTCGTTTCCGGAGCATATCTCTGAAAGTACTTGTCCGATTGTCTTCAAATTTTACACACAACACCCCTAGGGGGTCTAGTTGTGCCTTTTGGGGTACTTGAACTTTGACCTACTTCTGGTTCAGAACTATGACCTATTTAGACGTTTTGACGCGCACTTCGTTTCCGGAGCAGATCTCGAAAAGTACCGGGCCGATGACAGTCATATTGCACATACATGTTCTCTAAGGTCCCTAGTTGTGCCTTTTCAGGTTTTTGGACCTTGACCTTGAAGTCGACCCAGCACTTTGACCTAATTTATAACATCGGTAAATCCGACTGAAAGATTTTGCGGAATATCATGAAAACCGCTCAAGATAGCTACACCATTACTATGAAACAAATTGTGAGGTTTCAGGAGAGGATGCATCTTGAAAAATTTCAAGTCGATAAAATTAAAAATGGCCGCCTATCGGCCATTATTCACCTCGACAGGATGATATTGCGGAATATCATGAAAACCGCTTACGATAGCTACACCATAAATATCAAATAAATTGTAAGGTTTCAGGAGAGGATGCATCTTGAAAAATTTGAAGTTGATAAAATTCAAAATGGCCGCCTATCAGCCATTATTCACCTCGACAGGCCTGATATTGTGGAATATCATGAAAACCGCTCAAGATATCTACACCATTACTATAAAACAAATTGTAAGGCTTCAGGAGAGGATGCATTTTGAAAAAATTCAACTTGTCCAAGTTCAAAATGGCCGCCAATCGGCCATTATTCACTTTCACATGGCCGTTATTTGGTAAACCGTGCTAGATGGCTAGACCATTACTATAAAACAAAATGTGTGATTTTAGGTGAGGATGCATCTTGAAAAAATTCGACTCGATAAAATTCAAAATGGCCGCTTATCGGCCATTATTCACTTTCACATGGCCGTTATTTGGTCAATCGTGCTAGATGGCTAGACCATTACTGTAAAACGAAATGTGAGATTTCAGATGAGGATGCACCTTGAAAAAAATGACTTGATCAAATTAAAAATGGCCGCTTTTTCGGCCATTATCCCTTTTCACATAGCTGATATTTGGTAAACCGTGCTAGATGGCTAGACCATTACCTGATTACTATAAAACAAAGTGTGAGTTTTCGGGGGAGGATGCACCCTGAAAATTTTTAACTTACGAATTCAAAATGGCCGACAATCAGCATTATTTACCTCGATAGGCCTGATATCAGGTAAACTGTGCTAGATAGCTAGACCATTACCAAAAAACAAAATGTGACGTTTCGAGAGAGGATGCCTTTTAAAAACTTTTGATTCAATCGAATTCAAAATGGCCGCCTATCGGCCACTATTTACTTTCACATAGCCGGTTTTTGGTAACCATACTAGATGGCTAGATCATTACTATAAAACAAAATGTGAGATTTCAGGAGAGAATGCATCTTGAAAAATTTTGACTTGATCAAATTTAAAATGGCCTATCGGCCGTTATTCACTTTCACATGGGCGATATTTGGTAAACCGTGCTAGATGGCTAGACCATTACTATAGAATGAAATGTGAGATTTCAGCTGAGGATGCATCTTGGAAAATTTTGACTTGATTAAATTCAAAATGGCCACCTTTAGGCCATTATTCACTTTCACATGGCCGATATTTGGTAAACCGTGCTAGATAGCTAGACGATTACTATAGAATGAAATGTGAGATTTCAGCTGAGGATGCATCTTGAAAAATTCTGATTCGATCAAATTCAAAATGGCCCCTTATCGGCCATTATTTACTTTCACATGCCCGATATTTTGCAAACTGTGTTAGATGTTAGTCCATTACTATAAAACAAAATTTGAGGTTTCGGGGTAGGATGCACCCTAAGTTTTTACCTAATTTATATCGAATTCAAAATGACCGTAAATCAGCTATTAGTTAACTCGATTGGCCTGATATCGGGTAAACCGTGCCAAATAGGTAGACCATTACTGGGATACTGATTAGGATCATTAATTTCAATGGAGGTTTGCAATCTCTGACAGACTGTCTAGTTCTTATCTTACTCTTAGACTGGGCTTCTTAGACCTAGTTGTCTTGCGTCTTGATTTTTGACCTAGACTAGGACTACATTAATAACCCTATACAAAATTGCTTAAATCAGATCAGGAGCAGCTGCAGAGAGACCTATCTGCGTTACAGGACTGGGCAGATCGATGGGGGATGTGTTTCAACCCCTCGAAATGCTCGGTCCTGAGGGTGTCCAGGCCGAAATAAAAAAACCTGGAATTTGAGTACACCCTTAAAGGCGAAACACTAATGAACGTTTCATCAACACCATATCTTGGTGTTTGCCTTAGCGAGACCCTGGAATGGGAGGCCCACATTAACAGAATTACAAGTAAAGCAAATTCCACTCTGGGCTTCCTTCGGAGGAACCTGAAGGCATGTCCCCCTAAACTAAGGGAGACTGCCTATTTCTCCCTGGTCAGATCATCCTTAGAATACTCTTCAGCAGTTTGGGACCCCTTTAGACAAAAAGATATTGATTAATTAGAAAAAATTCAAAGATCAGCAGCAAGAATTGTCACCCAAAATTATAGACAAACAGCCAGTGTGACATCTCTCCTTCAGAACCTGGGCTGGACTGACTTGAAAAAAAGACGTAAAAATTCTAGACTTGTAAGCATGTTCAAAATTTTAAATGAGCTAGTCGAAATTCCTATCAATGACCGTTTAATCCCAGCGGACAGAAGAACACGTGGTGGGCGCAATCAGGCCTATAAACATCTTAGAGCTAACACCACACTGGGACAAAATTCTTTTTGGCATCGAACTATCCCTGATTGGAATTCTCTTCCGGCAGCTGCCATAGAATAAAAAAACTGTGGCAGCGTTCAAGAGTCAGCTGGTTGACTAAGTCTACCAGCCCTTTCCCCCCTCCAGCCTGATACTCCACATAGGAGGTGCTGCTGGAGTATAATGTCAAAGATCAAAGATTGTGCCTGCCGATCCATGTTACGTATTAATCTTAGTATTACATAGTTTGTATATATGTATGCTTATTTATTTTCGCTGGACTGCATATTCATTATACAGAAAGAAACTTTAATTGATTTTTTTTAATTGATTTTTTTGCAGATACAAACTAGCGAATTCGAATGTAACAGATTTTGGGGCGACTTGAGCATAAATTCACTTTAACAAGGGACAATATAGGCCCTACTACTTTTTGGAATTCTCTTCATTAATACAATCACCACTATATGTCCGTCGAATTCAAATAATCATGAACAATCATGAACAATGACATGTCAAAGACGAAAATGTATTTATTTTATTTATTGGTTTATTTATTTGACTTTCCAGTTGAAAACATGCAACAAAATGGTAAAATATCATTTTTATGCATTGAGTAATTTTGTTCTACATGCTATCAACTTTGGTTGATGGGAACAGGCCTTCTGGCCATTGGTCAAAACATAACAATCACATTGTCAATTTGTCTATTTTCATTTATCAGGCAGGGGTGATATAGGACTAAATGTGAGTTAATAAGGGTAAAACCCCTGCAAAGCTTATATTACCCATGTAATTTCTCGGTGAGTATACGGCGGGTTTCAACGATTCATTCAATAATTTTTTATGTATTGCTAAGAAAATAATATAATATATTCACTTCTCCAACAGCTCAGAAGAGTTTGAAAATGGTTGCGAATAATGTAAAAACAAGGTCACGGCGGGCAAACTTCCCGATTATCGGTATTTATTTTTTAATATGCATAATATTTGTAAAACTGTGCCAGATAGCTAGACTATTACGATAGAACATACATGCAGTCTCAAAGAGGGATATCTCCTGAAAAATGTTAACTTGATCAAATTAAAAATGACCGACTTGACATACACATATCAAGTGAACAGAATTGGAGCAAAAACATAAAAATCATCTATTTTTACTTATTATGAGCTTCTTTGACCTTATTGTGACCTTGAAATGACCTTAGAGCGACCATGGTAGTACCCCTATGAAGCCCAAGCCCAACTCATGTGAACATGCATACTTGGGCTGGCTGGGTTTAATCAAATGTATTTATTCACTGACTTATCAGTGAGTGCCACAGTAGGTCTACGTCACTCACTGATTTTTTCGTCGCAATTGCTCTTAATCAACACCAGGGGTCTCCTTTTTATTTTGTATGTCATTTTCATCTGGATGCGGCAGTACAGACAGTGGCTGTGAAAGCTCTGACCCCTGGTGGTGATTATTAGGTAGTCGGGGGGGGGGGGATACCAGTGTCTGAAGTAGAGACACTGGTGACACTGGTGTAATTTATTAAAAGTAGGCCTTCTGGCTATTGGTCAAAACATAGCAATCACTTTGTTATTTTTCTATATCAAAAAGGGGTGATATAGGCCTAGGGATGAGTTGATAAGGCTAAAACCCCTTGAAACCTTATATTACCCATGTAATCTCGTGGGGTGTCTATGGTATAGACACGGTGTTTCACCATCACCGACATTTGAAATAAACATAAGTGTAGCTAAAGGAACGAAAACAAGTTATTTTCACTGTTGAGCTGATTTGACCTTGCTGTGACCTTCAGATACACTGGTCATGACCTTGTGGTCTCTCCCCTATGAAGCCCGACCCCCACCCATGTCACCATGTGTACTTTGGATGAGCTTCATTAGATTTATTTAGATATCGGTCAAACATAAAATCAGTGTGTTATATTTCGTCCCTTTCTGCCATATCAGACAGAGCTGAAACAAGGGTGATTTGATGGGGTAAAACCCTCCCAACCCTTTAAAAACCTGTTACCTTTTAAGGCGTGTCTTGTTATTGGTCCGTGTTGGGGGTCTGGGTATGCTTCAATCCATCATAGACATCCCATGGGAACATACTTGTAGCAAAATCAACAAAACAAGCTATTTTCACTCGTTTTGAGCTGATTTGACCTTGCTGTGACCTTCAGATGACCTTACCATGACCTTGGGGTAGCACCCCTGTGAAATCCAACCCCAACTCATTCTAACATGTGTACTTGGGGTGAACTCCATCAGATGCAATTAATGTATACTGGCCATTGGTCGAAATAAACATCATTGTGTTATTTGGTCCATTTCTGCCCTATCAGACACGAGTGACACGAGGGTGATTTCACGGAGAGTAAAAAACCCTCCAACCCTTATATTATCCCTGTAACCTCTTGGGGTGTTTTGACATATGTCCGTGTTTGGGTCCAAGAATGCTTCAAGCCATCATAGACATTTCAAGTGAACATAATTTTAGCAAAAAATAAAAAGAATGGTATTTTCAACTGTTTTGAGCTGATTTGACCTTGCTGTGACCTTGAGATGACATTACAATGACCTTGGGGGGGGGGAGGGGGGGGTAGCTCCCCCGTGAGGCTGATCACCAGCACATGCCACCATGTGTACATGGGTTGGGCACGAACCGACTTATCAGAAATGCTGGCCATCGGTTCAAATACAATGTCACCCCTTTCCTCACATCAATTCATGATATTTGCAAAAGTACACAAAATATACATTATGACGTCATATTTTATTCTTCAAAATAAACGAGTTTCGCGGATTTTTTTCGCTTGACACGACTTCGCATTCGATTCGCCATACCCGAAAATGGTTAAAAATGTTGTGAAAACAAAATGGGCAGAGTTCCTACCGTGGGTCACTTTTTCTGGGCGATATCTCAGATTTCCACTAGTCTATTTGACGATGTTCAAAATATTCTCGACTCGGCATCGTCCAAATTTACACAGTAATTTTTATAGGACACAAGAATTGCAAACATTCAGATTTTTACGCACGCGATAAAACATATATGCCTAATGCTAGCAAAGTGTGCAAGGATTTGTTCGATTTCTTATGACCAGCTTATCAGTGAACCAACCCGTTTCGGTGAAAACAGCTAGAGCTGCATAGACCTTTTATTTACTAACACTACTCACTTTTTTGATAAAATTGGAACGGAAGCAACTCTTCCTAACTGCGATCATGTTCCTATAACAGCAGTCCTAAACATTAAATATAAACACGACAGTTCTTTTGAACGGGAGATATGGAATTTAGAAAACCGATTTTGACAAATTTCGTTGTCTCCTACTTCTCCATGGCAGAATGTTATGTTACTAGATGATGTTAATGAATGTGTCTTAATATGGTCTGATATGTTTATCAAGATTGCTGAAGCCTTCGATGAATTCCGAGATGTATTAAAAACCGCCGCAAATTATTTTATGCATTTTAAACGTTATAACTTAGTGTCAAAACAATAGTGTCAAGACCGCTTATAAACAACTGAGAAATAAGATTGTGTCAAAGATCAAAGAAGCTAAAAAAGCATTTGAAGTTAAAACTGAATCAATTCTATGTAGTCCAGCAACAAAACCGAAACAGTGATGGAGTGTACTGAAACGCGAAATTAAAAGCTCAAAAAAATCTGAAACTCAAAAAAGCAGAAGTTTTAAATAATTATTTTATACCACAATCTACCGTCGATGATAACGATATGATATCCCCCCCCCCCCAATCGCTGATCGTGATTATCCAGATATCGAAGATTTATTAATTACCTCTGACCAAGTTGAAAACATATTGTCTACTTTAGATTGCAGCAAATCAACTGGATGTGATCAGATTGACGACAGACTTGTTAAAGAAGCTGCGATTCCAATTTCTCCAATTTTGTGTCATATTTTTAGGAAATCTCTAACTAATGGTACATGTACTTATCCTGAAACCTGGAAAATAACCTTAGTTACACCACTATATAAAAAAAGGCATCAAGTCTGATATTAATATTTACAGACCATTATCACTGCCCCCTTGCGTCTCTAAATTCGAAAAACTTATATTCCAACATATTTTCTCTTATCTGAAACATAATGCTATATTGTTACCACACCAGTCAGGTTTTATAAACGGAGACTCGTGTGTTACTCAGCTGGCTTGTATCTCTCATAACATATACAAAGAACTTGACAAAAATAACTCAGTCCGCCGTCACCGTAGGTGAGACGGAGGGAGCTATGGATTCTACCTCCGTTTTTTTTTGCCTCTTCTTTTGCCTATAACTTTGTAAGAAAATAAGCTAGGATAACAATTTTTGGTATGTGGGTTACTTCCAGGTGGCTAATGGACAGGTTAAAATATTTTTAATCTGAATTCAATACGCAAGGTTGCAGAGGAGAAAATGATGTTACGGCGTTGGGCCGTTGGGCCGTTGGGCCGTTGGGCCGTCCGTAAACAATTCGTTTCCGGAGCATATCTCTGAAAGTACTTGTCCGATTGTCTTCAAATTTTACACACAACACCCCTAGGGGGTCTAGTTGTGCCTTTTGGGGTACTTGAACTTTGACCTACTTCTGGTTCAGAACTATGACCTATTTAGACGTTTTGACGCGCACTTCGTTTCCGGAGCAGATCTCGAAAAGTACCGGGCCGATGACAGTCATATTGCACATACATGTTCTCTAAGGTCCCTAGTTGTGCCTTTTCAGGTTTTTGGACCTTGACCTTGAAGTTGACCCAGCACTTTGACCTAATTTATAACATCGGTAAATCCGACTGAAAGATTTTGCGGAATATCATGAAAACCGCTCAAGATAGCTACACCATTACTATGAAACAAATTGTGAGGTTTCAGGAGAGGATGCATCTTGAAAAATTTCAAGTCGATAAAATTAAAAATGGCCGCCTATCGGCCATTATTCACCTCGACAGGGTGATATTGCGGAATATCATGAAAACCGCTTAAGATAGCTACACCATAAATATCAAATAAATTGTAAGGTTTCAGGAGAGGATGCATCTTGAAAAATTTGAAGTTGATAAAATTCAAAATGGCCGCCTATCAGCCATTATTCACCTCGACAGGCCTGATATTGTGGAATATCATGAAAACCGCTCAAGATATCTACACCATTACTATAAAACAAATTGTAAGGCTTCAGGAGAGGATGCATTTTGAAAAAATTCAACTTGTCCAAGTTCAAAATGGTCGCCAATCGGCCATTATTCACTTTCACATGGCCGTTATTGGGTAAACTGTGCTAGATGGCTAGACCATTACTATAAAACAAAATGTGTGATTTTAGGTGAGGATGCATCTTGAAAAAATTCGACTCGATAAAATTCAAAATGGCCGCTTATCGGCCATTATTCACTTTCACATGGCCGTTATTTGGTCAATCGTGCTAGATGGCTAGACCATTACTGTAAAACGAAATGTGAGATTTCAGATGAGGATGCATCTTGAAAAAAATGACTTGATCAAATTAAAAATGGCCGCTTTTTCGGCCATTATTCCTTTTCACATAGCTGATATTTGGTAAACCGTGCTAGATGGCTAGACCATTACCTGATTACTATAAAACAAAGTGTGAGTTTTCGGGGGAGGATGCACCCTGAAAATTTTTAACTTACGAATTCAAAATGGCCGACAATCAGCATTATTTACCTCGATAGGCCTGATATCAGGTAAACTGTGCTAGATAGCTAGACCATTACCATAAAACAAAATGTGACGTTTCGAGAGAGGATGCCTTTTAAAAACTTTTGATTCAATCGAATTCAAAATGGCCGCCTATCGGCCACTATTTACTTTCACATAGCCGGTTTTTGGTAACCATACTAGATGGCTAGATCATTACTATAAAACAAAATGTGAGATTTCAGGAGAGAATGCATCTTGAAAAATTTTGACTTGATCAAATTTAAAATGGCCTATCGGCCGTTATTCACTTTCACATGGGCGATATTTGGTAAACCGTGCTAGATGGCTAGACCATTACTATAGAATGAAATGTG
Organism: Flabesymbios commensalis; assembly: GCA_964017125.1. Taxonomy (NCBI): domain Eukaryota; kingdom Metazoa; phylum Annelida; class Polychaeta; order Terebellida; family Flabelligeridae; genus Flabesymbios; species Flabesymbios commensalis. The sequence continues at coordinate 74,002,350 of OZ024912.1, read as the reverse complement.
AGATTTCAGCTGAGGATGCATCTTGGAAAATTTTGACTTGATTAAATTCAAAATGGCCACCTTTAGGCCATTATTCACTTTCACATGGCCGATATTTGGTAAACCGTGCTAGATAGCTAGACGATTACTATAGAATGAAATGTGAGATTTCAGCTGAGGATGCATCTTGAAAAATTCTGATTCGATCAAATTCAAAATGGCCCCTTATCGGCCATTATTTACTTTCACATGCCCGATATTTTGCAAACTGTTAGATGTTAGTCCATTACTATAAAACAAAATTTGAGGTTTCGGGGTAGGATGCACCCTAAGTTTTTACCTAATTTATATCGAATTCAAAATGACCGTAAATCAGCTATTAGGTAACTCGATTGGCCTGATATCGGGTAAACCGTGCCAAATAGGTAGACCATTACTGGGATACTGATTAGGATCATTAATTTCAATGGAGGTTTGCAATCTCTGACAGACTGTCTAGTTCTTATCTTACTCTTAGACTGGGCTTCTTAGACCTAGTTGTCTTGCGTCTTGATTTTTGACCTAGACTAGGACTACATTAATAACCCTATACCAAATTGCTTAAATCAAATTCCAATTCGGAGCGGGAGTTCCTGGACTTATGTAGTCTTGTTAGACTTTGAAAAGGCGTTTGACAAAATTAGCCACAAAGGCCTGATCTACAAATTTGAAAAATACGGTGTTATTGGAAATATTATATCTTTGCTTACAAACTATTTAGCTAACAGATCACAAAAAAATAGTGATTACAGGCTCTTCGTCAGATTGGCGACTTATTAAATCAGGAATCACCCAAGGATCCGTACTTGGGCCACTCTGCTTCTTAATTTATATTAACGATATGACTGAAAATATATCAAGTAGAATGTTCCTTTTTGCAGACGATGCTTTTATTTTTAGGCCCATACGAGATTCGTCAGCTCGAGAAGATTCGGAACTTATATATGAAGATATGGAAACCATTGAAAAATGGGCTTCACAGTGGAAACTCAAACTCAGTATACCAAAAACTGTCGCTATTATGTTTTCTAGAAAAAGGGTACCCCCAACTGAACCCATTATTGTTAAATAATATCCCATGAAAAAATCTAAAATTTCATAAACACCTGGGCATCACATTTTCTGTGGATATGCAGTGGAGCCATCACATTGATGGTGTGACATCCCATGCTTACAAACGAATAAATATTATGCGATTTTTTAAATATAAATGGTCAACACTCTGTCTTAGCACTTGTTATAAGAGTTTTGTCCGAACAGTATTTGAATATGGCGATATTGTGTAGCCTATAGCAGTTGTAAAAAAACTGACGCTGCAAAACTTGAAAGCGTTTAAAATGATGCTTTACGTATTATTGCAGATGCGAGAAGATTTACATCCATTTTTTTATTATTGAACGAGGCTGGTTTCCAAACATTGGAAGCACGTAGAGATACACATAGCATGATTTTATTTTGCAAACGCCTCCACAATAAAGTACCACAATAACTGACTGATCGTATGCAGGAACGCCTGCATTCTCGTAATACCCGTTCGGCAGCTTCTCCAATATTTCGTATTATAAAAGCTAGCTCAACTCAATATTAAAACAGTTTACTTCCAAAGTGCACAAAATTCTTTAGTATCCAAGATCTAAATTTTAGATCATCAGAATACAATGCTCAATTTAACCACTTTCGTAGTAAAAAATGTAAAAAAGAACAAAACAGATATTACCTCATGGGTTCCAGATTCATTCAAGTTGTTATTTCTCAATTTTGTCTGAGATTCAGCAACTTGAATGAACACTTGCTCTCTAAAGGTTGCATCGATAATCCACAGTGCAGGTGTTCTGGCGGCTCCGAAACTGTCAAACATATTTTATTGATTTCCCCATGCAAATCAGACCTAGAAAAGCTTTATTTGAAATATTACATACTTATACGCTGATGAGAGTACCTCAGCAATTTTGAACATTACATTACAAAGTGCTAACATAAGAGATCACAATTTTTAAATTATTGAAGCAGTATCTAAATATATTTTATAATCCAACTGATTCACATAAATAATTCCAATTCCAGCCAGCTGTAACATGCTCATGAACGCTGTTTAAAACAATATTATGTATGTCTCAATTATTCAATTATTCATTGATTTTATATTGTTTGCGATCAAATCAACGTTATAACTATGTCAAATACCATATAATTTATGTTTTTCATTGAGTGCTTATTGTCATGCTGTTCTGTTTAATGTTTATTTTATTTCTTTTGTATTTTGAGGAGAGCATATTCATTCGTTTAATACTATGTTGTGATTCTTGTTGAATAAATATGTTTAAACCAAAAATACAATTACCACTCGGTCTTAAGCATACCTATACATATCTGGGTTAAAAAAACATACACGGGCCGAATATAGATTTGACAAATAGTTATGTTTTATTATGTCGCTTCCTTTGATTATTTTGTAATAAAAATTATGTTTGACCGTATATGGCGAGACGAATATTTACTCCATTGCAATGTGCGATATATCATAACAACGGAAATTTAATTCTCTTTTTATGTGGTATGCCGTATGAGTAGATTGACATAATTTGACTTGAACAGCAACACCAGACGTCAAACTTTATTTTGTCCTGTATATGTCCTGAATGGCTTCGTTATTCTACCCGTTACCGTACTAGATGGGCGGGGGCCCTAGGGTAGTGGTTAGCACCGCTGCCTTTCACGCCAGAGTCCGGGGTTCGGTTCCCGGTCTCGGCGGTTTGAAAGAAACAAAAATGTTTCTTCCCCATCCACGTGTGAAAGTTAGTATTGTGGGGAGCCTCCGTGACCGAGAGGTAGCGTGCTCGGCCTCAGACCGCCAGGGTTCGAATTTCGAATCCTGTGTCTGGAGGACAGTGTCATCTCAATCATCTCACCATCCTCAGGAGGTTCTCCTGGCCCAGTTTAGCCTATATGTGCACAAAGGTGGCCTAAAGCCCGATTCATTTCATTACCGTACTAGATCCTGTTGATCTTCATGGTCCGGCCTAGTGTGACAGCGGGAGTGTCCGTAGCTAGATAAGCGCTAGGCACCCATATAATTATGTTAGGTTGCCCTAATTAGTTAAGTAAAATAAAAAAAACATTACCATGATTTAGATGATTTGTTATTTGTTAATGAGATAAAAGAAGTTTAAGTCCAGTCCAAATAAACTTTGGATTTTTGCTTTAAATATTCATTTGTCAGTAACGTTACGTCATACTATTGTTAATGCACTTATATTCAAACTTAAAAATAAATCCGTGCACTTATATTCAAACATAAAAACATGTACATACACTTATATTCAAACTTTGAAACAAGTGCCTGCGCTTTTTTTAAACATACCCAAGATATGTGTGTCACACAATTACACAAGTCTAAAGTTGACAAATGACCCTATATCCAAAATTACCGCGGCCGCCATCTTGAATTCCTGAAAATGCTAAATGTTCCAGGTTTAGCAACTATAAGCTAATTTTCGATGGAGGGCACGTACATAAAAGCATTGCCGCGAAAAGTTTACAGGAATGACCATTACAGGGTCATTATTTTGGCAACTAGACTACTTTGCTGTCTCCGTGCTATGACAAAGGCCTATACGCTCATTGGCAAGGCTCGTGATTGAGTGTGAGAAGATATGGAAATGAGATATCAACTACGTCACTCCTGTGCTGGTTAAAAGCGAAACCACTGGCGCATGTTACTATCGGTGTACTGGAGCGGCTGCTATTACTAGGATAACATGGTATAAACAAGAAATCACGCCAACTAGGCATTATCACCACCCTCCTCCAGACTCAGGCCCCACAGCCAGCAGGGCCGTATCCAGAGTTACTGACTAGGGGGGTTACAAAATGGCGATTTACCAGATTGGGGTAGACCGTCATCGTGTTATAGTTTTGGGCCTCTATCTTTATGTCTATATATGATTGTGAATATGACGCGAGCGCAGCGAGCCGAAATGAGCAGCTGGGGGTTAGGAAATTTGTGTTTTTGGTTGTTTCTGGGAGCACTTGAAGTTAATTTCTGCCGACATAATTGAACTGTTGATTGAACACCACGGCACAATCTCTTGATTGCTAATGCCCCCCACCCGAACTTTTTGTACTTCCAACTACTTTTAGATGCAATTTCCATGTACTTGACAACAAATATTAGTTTTTGGTTGTTTCTGGGAGCACTTGAAATTAATTTCTGGAGACATAATTGAGCTGTTAATTGACCACCACAGCCCCATCTCTTGATCCGCTAATGCCCCCTCCTCGATTTTTTTGTATTTTCGACTACCTTTAGATGCGATTCCCTTGTACTGGGCAACATGATTCACTATTATTTTTTTGTCTCGTGTGTTTGTAAGCGTTATTTAATTATTATATTTTTTATTTGAGGCTGTTGGTAAGCCTATCCAGGTTATTTGGGATCGATCATGCGTATGCCCATCAATGGGAATTTCTGTCGGCTACAAAACTTGAATTGTAAAAACAATGCAAAGCTTTTAGTAAACATGTGAAAAATAAATTAAAACTAGTAGGTCTATCACATACCCCAAGAAGTTAATTATGTCCTAATTCGCATCGATTTGATTTCGATTTAATTTATATATTATTGGCATCCTAGAAACTTTATTTTTTACTTTTTTTATAAAAAGTATTTACATTTTATTTTCCTAAGCATAGGCCTAAATTTTTACGTTTACAAAGAAAAAAAACACTTTCGGTGGGCGCATCAGCATAAACAAGTTTTTTTTTGTCCTCATAAAATCCATATGAAAAAAACCTTTATAAACCTTCATTTAATTCACCATGATGCCTCAATGTTTTGGTATTATTTTTAATACACACTTAGTGTCACAAAGTCTATACAATACAGATCCCAATGTAGTCCAAATATATTAGTTCAATTTGTTTTTGTCTGTTTTTTAGCAAGGGGGGGAGGGCACAGAAATCAGATACCCCCCTGGATACGGCCCTGGCCAGACCGTGAAAACAAGAAAGCTTAGTCAAAGTGAACTTATTCTCATTGGAATTATTCTTTTTATTCAACCCACCATCTATATCAATCAACCCGTAACCAGTTTCAGTGATTTAGATCAGCTGCATGTTCCGCGGGTCAGAACCGCGTTAGGCATCAGGGCCTTTTCTGTTGCTGCACATAGACTTTGGAATGAGGGACGTCATAGTTTAAATTACTACGTGTCAAATAGTCTAACTTTTGAAATACTTCATATAATTTAACGAAATTTTCGAAATTCTGCTGAAATATCAGATGAGAATAGTCGTTTTTAATCCGTTTTATTTGCCGATCAAATCACAGTTATTGGGACCGAAATGAGTTTCAAGATCAATATTATTAAATGAAACAAATATGGGTAATTTCCACCCACTTGAAGTTGTGGGTCGCGGTAATTTACTTTGGTGGTACGTAAAAGACCTGTTTATCAGAAGGGAAATTATCATTTTGACCAGAGATCAACCAAACTGTCATCGAAGTCATTCCCATTTTTTTCAAAATTATGCGTTATACTGTGCTAGACATCAGAAGGGCAAATTTACCTTACTACTCTATACATATCTAGCACTAGTAGTCTCAGATAATAAAATAGTTACATTCATTATTACAGTTAAATGTATTTAGTTTTTACTGTTTAATGTATTTACCTTAAATACTGTGTTATAATGATTTTATCGTGTTCATATACTTCAAATACTGTGTTATAATGACTATATCCTGTTTATGTACATTCAATATCATGTTATGATGATTGCATCGGGTGTATATACTTTAAATACTGTATTATAATGATTTAATTATATTTACATGCTTTAAATACTGTATTGTTGTGATATTTTTTCATCGTGTTTGTGTAATCTAAACACTGTGTTATAATAATTAATTTATCGTGTTTAGATGGCTTAAATACTGTGCTATGATGATGTTGTCGTGCTCACATACTTTAAATAATGAGTTATAATAACTCTATCGCGTTTATATACTTTAAATACTGTGTGATAATGACTTTATTGTGTTTACATACTTTAAACACTGTGTTATAAAGGCTTTACGGTGTTTAATGCTCTACACTTGACGTTTATATCCCCCAACTGTAAATTAGACGTACCATGTGTGTCTGGCTTCCTGTGGCAATGTCAGAGATCTCTATCAGATGACAGCCTGGTAATGTCAGCGGAAGCCACTCACATTATAAAGCTTCCGTCGACCAGCAGGGCTCTAATATATCACCTACGTCATTAACCCTTCACTATTAAAACGCTGAGATAATTTTATATAAAACAGATATAATTTCTCAATTTGCAATCATCATAAATGTCTAATGCTACGGTCCCACGAGGCTTCTTCAGGGTGCATCCATACCTGAACTCTTAGTTAGCTCTGTTTGCTTCATTTGAATACGTATGTTATGGATCTAGGACCATTATAAATATCATATTCTTTTAGTACAGCATCTGACCTCTAAAGACAGATTATGCACTGGAAGGGCTAAAGTGGCAAGTTAGCGAATTGATTTTCTCACCCGCTTAAAGTTGTGTCTCGCTACCGCGACTCTCAACTTCAACTGACTAAAGAATAATTATGTATGTACATTTTGAAACAAAATATATGCACGTCTAGCTAATTTAACCCTTGAAGCGCTGAATTAAATAATTGAAACTCTAGCCCACTTGAAGTTGTGCCTCGCTACCCCGACCGAAAAACTTCAAGTGAATGAAAATTACAACTGTTTGTTTAATTTGAGACCAAACTTTTGCAAACTTTGATGTTTAAACCCTTATTTCGTTCTCAATAATTGTGTTTTGACCTGGTAATAAAACAGATTTAAAACGTCAGTAGTCGTGTTTAGGGATGGAAGGGTTAATGCGCATCCCAGCAAACATAAGACGTTGGCCCAACGTTGATTTACTGCTCGCCTAGGATGCTGGCCTAACAGTATACCAACGTTGGGCCAGCGTCTCATGTTTTCTGGGATTTCAAATATTTATCTTTGAGGCACAGAATGCTGAAGACGTGATTCTGACCATGTTAGGGTAAACCGCCAGCATGCATCTGGAGGCGGAACCAGAACCCCCGGATTAGATATAAATAATCTGTGATGTCAACATAAACCCATTTGTCAATCTATATCGGGTCTAGTACAATTCTACGGCTAATTATCTTGATGATAATGACTTATTTTAAATAATAACTTAGTGGAACATCAACTTCAAATGAACAAAACACAAAATGGCTTATTTTGTGCACATATAGGCTAAATTGATCAGAAGATAAGCAGATGACACTGCACTTCAGACATATGGTTTGAACTTGAAACTCTGGCAGTCTGAGACCGAGCAAGCTACCTCTCGATGGTAATTAAACTTAGAAACAATAATGCTGCGAGCAGGAGACCAATTTCGATAAATCATGATAGAAGGGCTATAAACACGCTCATTCATCACAAATTGGACACTTATATTATGTATTCGAGTTAGAAAATGACAATAATATTAATTAATTTCATGATTGAAAAATAAAACTTTAATGTGGCAGTATATGGTGATAAATGCATAACTACATGTCGGAGTGTTTTCTCTATTTTTTCCACTTTATCGGTCCCTTTTATCAAATAAAATTTTATTACCATAACATGTCATAGCCAAAATAATATTAGGCTACACCAATAAAACATTGTTTACAGGAGACACATTGTATCTTGTCATTGTTTACAAGAGACACATTGTATCTTGTCATTGTTTGCGGGAGACACATTGTATCTTGTCATTGTTTACAAGAGACACATTGTATCTTGTCATTGTTTACGGGAGACACATTGTATCTTGTCATTGTTTACAAGAGACACATTGTATCTTGTCATTGTTTACAGGAGACACATTGTATCTTGTCATTGTTTACAAGAGACACATTGTATCTTGTCATTGTTTACAAGAGACACATGGTATCTTGTCGTTGTTTACAGGAGACACATTGTATCTTGTCATTGTTTACAAGATACACATTGTATCTTGTCATTGTTTACGGGAGACACATTGTATCTTGTCATTGTTTGCAAGAGAAACATTGTATCTTGTCATTGTTTACAGGAGACACATTTTATCTTGTCATTGTTTACATGATACACATTGTATCTTGTCATTGTTCACAGGAGACGCATCGTATTTTGTCATTGTTTGCAAGAGACACATTGTATCTTGTCATTGTATACAAGAGACACATTGAATCTTGTCATTGTTTACATGAAACACATTGTATCTTGTCATTGTTTGCAAGAGACACATTGTATCTTGTCATTGTTTACAAGAGACACATTGAATCTTGTCATTGTTTACAGGAGACGCAATGTATCTTGTTATTGTTTACATGAAACACATTAGATCTTGTCATTGTTTACAAGAGACACATTGTATCTTGTCATTGTTTACAGGAGACACATTGTATCTTGTCATTGTTTACAGGAGACACATTGTATCTTGTCATTGTTTACAAGAGACACATGGTATCTTGTCATTGTTTACAACAGACACATTTTATCTTGTCATTGTTTACATGATACACATTGTATCTTGTCATTGTTCACAGGAGACGCATCGTATTTTGTCATTGTTTGCAAGAGACACATTGTATCTTGTCATTGTATACAAGAGACACATTGAATCTTGTCATTGTTTACATGAAACACATTGTATCTTGTCATTGTTTGCAAGAGACACATTGTATCTTGTCATTGTTTACAAGAGACACATTGAATCTTGTCATTGTTTACAGGAGACGCAATGTATCTTGTTATTGTTTACATGAAACACATTAGATCTTGTCATTGTTTACAAGAGACACATTGTATCTTGTCATTGTTTACAGGAGACACATTGTATCTTGTCATTGTTTACAAGAGACACATGGTATCTTGTCATTGTTTACAGGAGACACATTGTATCTTGTCATTGTTTACATGATAGACATTGTTTCTTGTCATTGTATACAAGAGACACATTGAATCTTGTCATTGTTTACGTGAGACACACTAGATCTTGTCATTGCTTACTGGAGACACATTGTATTTTGTCATTGTTTACAGGAGACACATTGTATCTTGTCATTGTTTACAAGAGACACATTGAGTCTTGTCATTGTTTACGTGAGACACATTATATCTTGTCATTGCTTACTGGAGACACATTGTATCTTGTCATTGTTTACAGGAGACACATTGTATCTTGTCATTGTTTACAAGAGACACATTGTATCTTGTCATTGTTTACGGGAGACACATTGTATCTTGTCATTATTTACAAGGGACACATTGTATCTTGTCATTGTTTACGGGAGGCACATTGTATCTTGTCATTGTTTACAAGAGACACATTGTATCTTGTCATTGTTTACAGGAGACACATTGTATCTTGTCATTGTTTACAGGAGACACATTGTATCTTGTCTTTGTTCACAGGAGAAGCATCGTATTTTGTCATTGTTTGCAAGAGACACATTGTATCTTGTCATTGTATACAAGAGACACATTAAATCTTGTCATTCTATACAAGAGACACATTGTTTCTTGTCATTGTTTGCAAGAGACACATTGTATGTTGTCATTGTTTGCGGGAGACACATTGTATATTGTCATTGTTTACAAGAGACACATTATATCTTGTCATTGTTTACAGGAGACACATTGTATCTTGTCATTGCTTATATGAGACACATTGTGTCTTGCCATTGTTTACAAGAAACACATTGCATCTTGACATTATTGCAGGAGACACATTGTGTCTTGCCATTGATTACTGTAAGAGGCATATTGTATCTTGTAATTATTTACAAGAGCCATAGTGTACGTATCGTGTCATTGTTTACAAGAGACACATTGTATCTTGTCATTGTTTACAGGCGACACATTGTATATTGAAGTTGTGTATCGCGGTAGGGAGACACAACTACAAGTGGTTGAACATTTAGATTATTTAATTTAGCACTTTAAATTTTTTAATGTATCGCTGTCAATTATGAAATTTAGCACTTTAGCAATGATAAGCAATGACAAGGTAAAGTATCCCTCCTTTAGTTAGCAATCACATGATACAATGTGTCTCTTGTAAACACATTGTATTTGGCATTTTTTACTACAAGAGACACATTGTGTCTTGTCAATGTGTACAGGAGATAAATTCTATCTTGTCATTGTTGTCTTGTTATTGATAAATTTAAAACAATTCAAAGATCAGCAGCAAGATTTGTCACCCAAAACTTTAGACAAACAGCCAATGTGAATCTGGGCTGGACTGACTTGAAAACAAGACGTAACAATTATAGACTTTTAAGCATGTTCAAAATTTTAAATGAGCTAGTCGATATTCCTATCAATGTCCGTTTAATCCCGGCAGACAAAATAATACGTGGTGGGCGCAATCAAGCCTATAAACATCTTCGAACTAACACCACTCTGGGAAAAATTATTTTTTGGCATAGAACTATCCCTGATTGGAATTATCTTCTGGCAGCTGGCATAGAATCAAAAACTGTGGCAGCGTTCAAGAGTCAGCTGGTTGACTAAGTTCACCAGCCTCTTCCCCCTTCAGCCTGATACTCCACATAGGAGGTGCTGCTGGAGTAGCAAGTTCAAAGTTCACAAGAGATAAATTGTCTACTCTAGGTGAAACGTTGTATTTAGTCATTGTTTACAGGAAACACATTGTATCTTGTCAATGTTTACACGTGACACATTTTATTTCGTCATTGCTTACAAGAGACATTGTATTTTGTCAGTGTTTATATATAAATGGGCAATATGGACCTTGCGAGATAAGACACCTGGCAGTTATCCAGCTGATGTTACTGCAGGCATTATGTATATTAAAGTGTATGGTGGGATGGTGTGCTGTATACATGTATTTAGGGGACTGCATCAGGACCATACAGACATAGGTTAGGGGGCTGTGCAGGCAGTCACAGGAGGGCAGGTTTTGGCGGGGCTCACACTGCTATAGCTGCACGGAATTCATTGCCAATCGTGGACATATCTCGACTGTATCTGCATTAGCTTCCACTCTAACCACCATTACAACCATGGGTCATGGTAGGCGGACTTCTCATGTTACATGCATGCTCTTGTTCTATTTCACACATTCTGCACTAATTTATTGGGCTATTAGCACTTTAACGCACACACATTCCTTCCTGTATAATAATTGTAGGGGTATGCCTATATTTAGTCATTGACATGGCAGCAGCACGCCACTGGCTGGTGTTAAAGCTATGGGTGGCCGGTCGTCTTGCTTGGTTAGAGAAATCAATATGAAGGGCACATGGCATTGCGGATAACAGACGTCCTAAATACAATACTGGCGTGTAAAGGCAAATAACAGTAACTGCTTAACCTATTTGAGCAAACAGATCTGCTGTTTGCTTTAACTCCGAATAGAGGTCACATAACCTAACTCTCCTAATGAGCCTAAAGTCCAAATCATCACCATAGCGAAATGACAGCTTCTGGTTGGCAGAATAACAGCACGTATTATCGCTCATCACGGGGCGGATACATATAGAGAGCTGTACTTTAGTAGGCATACAAACAACACCTGGATGTCACCTTTATTTTAAAGAGATTAATTAACCCTTTAACCGACAAATTTTTAAATTGGAATTTTCACCAACTTGAAGTTGTGTCTCGCTGACGCCATCCATAACTTCAAGTATTCAGATTTGACAAAATGATCTCTAGAAAGCAAAATGCAAAAATGAATGTAAACGAAACCCGCACTTAAAGGGTTAATATCGCTCGCCAAAATAATATTTAAATGTACATTTCTAAGATAAATTTCTTTGTCTTTTTGCATTTAGTAGCATGTCTGAAACAAAGTTGTCGGTTTATTCTCAAAATAGCTTGCATATAATAAGATATCACACCCTTGGAATTGAATTGAATTGTCAATTAATAAAGTGACAGATTCACCCATTCAGCTTAAATGATACGATCTATAAAAGTAAATATTTTCTCTAGATGCCATATGACACACTAGTTTGTGTGGTCTGTCGTGAATAAAAGAATAAATAGAATATAAAGTGCATGTCGAACAGACCATGCAGACCATGCTATTGCTGATACTAAATCTCACAGGTCATGATATGACTAATGATTGACTGGAACGTTCCCTGATTGCATCACTAATAGTAAATATTCTAACGTTCAGAATTAGTGCTTAGAATCGTCATATTTCGTAAATGCACACCTGACAATATTTAAATTATAGTATCTTAAGCGGGAGAGAGAAGACATAATATAATGTTTAAAGTGCTTCCAGAGCGCATTAAAGCGTTGCCGGGTTCGAAAATTTCACATGGAATTAGATTAGCAATGCTGTAATCTCCTGGCATTGTCGCACAATCACTCCTGAAACAACAGCACACTATTAGGCAAAGGCATATTTTAATAAATGAGTCATTACTTAATCCACAATACTTCTTCCGCATCAACCAACCGACTATAGTGCTAACAAATTTCGTATAATTTTTTCTCAGATTTACAAAAAATAGGACGGAGCCGAAACGAATGTTAGGGATGGCTGACTGGCTCTTCAGATATTAGCAGAATTATAGCCAGAAGTATTGCCATAAAATGTGCCCTCATAGAAAACAATATATGTATGTTATTATATTTGTCAGGTACGTTTTCCTCCACTTGCAGCCTACATTAGCGTTATTAATGTTGATGTCATCTGGAATTGGCGAGTATTATTCTCAACGTGTATTTATCCACCAGAGTTATTCAGATTGATTTCACCTGGGACTTGTGAATGTATTTGATTTTATGAGCCAGCCATGTTGAGGATCACGACCACTACCCCCCCCCCCCCCCGACGCTGGCCTACATTAGCCCATCAGGAAATGTGTGTCTAATCATCAAGATTTGCGAATATTAGTGCTGAAAATAAACAAATATTATTATATGCCACTTAACATGATTTTAGTTGTGTATGTCATACCATGTATATTATCATATGATTTTAACAAACTAACAATCTTGTATATACATGTACATATATCTCTTTCATTTCTATGACAAATAAGTCTGTAATGACTTTTCTTTTCTGTCAATAAAATATCTGTCTGTCTGTATTAGTTTTCAGCCACTTGAAGTTGTGGGTCGCGGTAGCCAGACACAACTTCAATTGGTTGAAAATTAAAAAAAAATAACTTAGCAGGATAAGGGTCAACACAATGATATTACACAGCTCAACATCAAACCATCATCCCGTCAACTGTGAATAAAATATAAAACATCACTGACAATTACACTGTGAATGTGCAAAGCGTCAGAAGTAGGCGTTGGTCAAGCTAAATAATGCTACAGTCCCACGAGGCCTTACAAGCCTCCCGATGCTCTCGCGATGCACACATTTGGGCACCAGTGGTTCGGCGAGTGATCGGCGACGTACGCGAGTAATCGCCATGCTTCGCCAAGGCATCGGGACATCGAGAAAAATTTCAATGCATGCATTGAAATTTTCTCCCGATGTTTCGACGCCAAATATCATCGGCGATATATCGCCGAACAGCGGCCAGCAGTCGGCGAACATTCGGCGATGTACACCAAGGCTAAAAATGTCCCAGACACATCGACGACACATCGGCGACACATCGGGGATGCACGTGTAAACATCGGCGATGCATATTCGATGTGATAATATCGCCGATGGTTTGGTGATCCATCGCCGATCCTTCGCCGATGTTCCCGAGCTGCTCGGCGAAGCATCGGCGGTGCTACGGAGATGCTTCGCTGAGCGTTAGAAATCTCCATTCTGATTGGTCACCGATGATCACATGAGCACTATTAAAACCCATTGAAAGTGAAAGCGTGGTATGTTGTGTGTGATTGCAATCAGGTATTAACAATATAATTTCTAAAACATATAAATAAATTGTGTCATAAATTCATCCCAAAGTCATAATAAGAATATATAATCGAATAAGCAAAATCTGTTTTATTTCTCTGAAATGATCCCCGAGCTGCTTAAGCTCGATGACGTTGAGTGATGCTCAAAGGTGAATCTTTAATATTGTGGGGAGCCTCCGTGCTCGACCTCAGACCGCCAGGGCTCGAATTTCGTGTCCTGTGTCTGGAGGGCAGTGCCATCTTATTCATCTCAGGAGGTTCTTCTGGTCCGGTTCAGCCTATATTTGCACAAAGGTGGTCTAAAACCCCATTCTTTCATTTCAAAGGTGAATCTGATCGCCACCAGAACACGTAATTTTTATCGCCAGTGCATCGCCAGACATTTTGGCCTTCGTGGGACCGTAGCATAAGCCGGGACAAGTAGCTATCAGTCAAGTCATTACAAATAGCCGCTAATTATCAGCAGATGCTCCTGGCATCACCCCCCCCCCCTCCCTCTGCGACGCATCTGGTTAAAGCGGCACAGGATACAAAGTTACATTATGTATTCAGCAAACACAATATATTAAACCAACATTGACTGAATGTCTCATGTTTGGTTACCATGGTGATCAATGAGTGGTCGTTTATCGTGATTGAGCGGCAAATTGTCATAGGCCTGTGGTATTGATTTGTCATTGGAAGCTTTGCGCTACGTTTACACTTTCATCGTAAGAGAGAGACACACACACATATTTCAACATCTGTAGTCATTACAAGCTCTGCAACCACTGTTCAACCACTGTTGATGAGTCTGTCGCGGTTTCTCAACTGTCCAGTAAACACGTATATTATTGAACCATTGAAAACTCAATGATTGGACATCGTCGCAGACGGCGACCATCATTGAGATACCATGGTATAGGGAAGATAAGTCTCTGATTGTTTACTAGATACCTTGTGGCATAGTCTCAATGCTTGTCCAACATTGAGTTTTTACAGATTCAATGTCGCATGTTCACTAAATAGCTCAGAAACTGTGATAGAGATCATCGCCACCATTAAATGTGGCTTTGTCGATTAACCATTTACAGCAAATCTGCTTGTCACAAAACCAGGTTTATTTAGCAGCCATTACATGTGCCACAACAACATGTTTGCTGTTCATTTGGCAGCCATTACATGTGACACAACAACATGTTTGTTGTTCATTCGGCAGCCATTACATGTGCCACAACAACATGGTTGTTGTTTATTTAGCAGGCATTGCATGTGCCACAACAACATGGTTGTTGCTCATTTAGCAGGCATCACATGTGCCACAACAACATGGTTGTTGCTCATTTAGCAGGCATTACATGTGCCACAACAACATAGCTGTTGCTCATTTAGCAGGCATTACATGTGCCACAACAACATGGTTGTTGTTCATTTAGCAGGCATACATGTGCCACAACAACATGGTTGTTTTTCATTTAGCAGCCATTATAATATAATATAATGGCTGCTAAATTATGTCCCACAACAATATGGTTGTTGCTCATTTAGCAGGCATTACATGTGCCACAACAACATAGTTGCGAGTTACTACCGGCGTCACGTATTTCAGCGGCCATTACCGGCGACATGTGTTTTGGACAGCGGCTATTATCAGCGCCACGTGTTTTAGAGGACATTACCGGCGCTGCGTGTTGCAGCGGCCTTTACCGGCGCCACGTGTTTCAGCGGCCATTACCGGCGCTATGTGTTTCAGCAGCCATTACTGGCGCCATGTGTTTCCGGGGGGCATTACCGGCGCCACGTGTTTCAGCGGCCATTGCTGGCGCCATGTGTATCAGCGGCTATTGGCCGCCAATACTGGCGCCATGTGTTTCAAAGGGCCATTACCGGCGCCACGACAAAAGCCATCCCAGTAAACACAAAACATTTGTATGACATTTATACAACGTCGGCCCAACGTCTTCGACGCTGATCTAACATTGTAGAAAAGCTATACAAATATTTTGTGTTTACTGGTATGATGGCAGACCGCCTTTCTTATAGGCAAGTCCTATAATATGCTTGTTGCTTTTTAGCAGCCACATGATATCAGACAAGTCTGCTGCCTATAAGCAGCCACTACACAGCACACAAGAGCCGTTGAACCAATGGTGTGTTAACGCTAGGCCAGCATCGCAAACGGTGGTCTAGCATCAACACAACATTGGTTCACAATCTCGTGTTTTCTGGTTATATCGGCACAGGCGCCTCCATTACTTAAAAACGTACTGGTTGTCCATTTGGCATCTATTAAATAAGGCCCAACATTGCCTGTGATGTGAAGACAGGCAGCAGTAACTACTCACTCTAATAGTGAGTAGTTACTGTTGTTTGGCTTTAAACCGCAGTGCTTGTTGTTCTTTTATCAGCCATGTTTGCTGCTCGTTTAACATCCTATAAATGCCGTGCGCGGCAGCAGAATACCAGATCAGTGAGCCCCATGAAAAGGCCAGTATCTGCCTCAGTGAGCCGTGAGCAGTATCTGCCTCAGTGAGCCGTGAGCAGTATCTGCCTTAGTGAGCCGTGAGGAGTATCTGCCTCGGTGAGCCGTGAGTAGGCCAGTATCTGCCTCAGTGAGCCGTGAGCCGTGAGCAGTATCTGCCTCGGTGAGCCGTGAGTAGGCCAGTATCTGCCTCAGTGAGCCGTGAGCCGTGAGCAGTATCTGCCTCGGTGAGCCGTGATCAGGCCAGTATCTGCCTCAGTGAGCCGTGAGCAGGCCAGTATCTGCCTCAGTGAGCCGTGAGTAGGCCAGTATCTGCCTCAGTGAGCCGTGAGCAGGCCAGTATCTGCCTCAGTGAGCCGTGAGCAGGGCAGTATCTGCCTCAGTGAGCCGTGAGCAGGCCAGTATCTGCCTCAGTGAGCCGTGATCAGTATCCGCCTCAGTGAGCCGTGAGCCGTGAGCAGTATCTGCCACGGTGAGCCGTGAGTAGGCCAGTATCTGCCTCAGTGAGCCGTGAGCAGGCCAGTATCTGCCTCAGTGAGCCGTGATCAGTATCCGCCTCAGTGAGCCGTGAGCAGGCCAGTATCTGCCTCAGTGAGCCGTGAGCAGGCCAGAATCTGCCTCAGTGAGCTGTGATCAGTATTTGCCTCAGTGAGCCGTGAGCCGTGAGCAGTATCTGCCACGGTGAGCCGTGAGTAGGCCAGTATCTGCCTCAGTGAGCCGTGAGCAGGCCAGTATCTGCCCCATAGAGCCGTGAGCAGTATCTGCCTCAGTGAGCCGTGAGCAGTATCTGCTTCAGTGAGTCGTGAGCAGTATCTGCCTCAGTGAGCTGTGAGCAGGCCAGTATCTGTCTCAGTGAGCCGTGAGCAGGCCAGTATGTGCCTCAGTGAGCTATGAGCAGTATCTGTCTCAGTGAGCCGTGAGCAGGCCAGTATCTGCCTCAGTGAGCTGTGAGCAGTATCTGCCTCAGTGAGCCGCGAGCAGGCCAGTATCTGCCTCAGTGAGCCGCGAGCAGGCCAGTATCTGCCTCAGTGAGCCGTGAGCAGGCCAGTATCTGCCTCAGTGAGCTGTGAGCAGTATCTGCCTCAGTGAGCCGTGAGCAGGGCAGTATCTGCCTCAGTGAGCCGTGATCAGGCCAGTATCTGCCTCAGTGAGCCGTGAGCAGGGCAGTATCTGCCTCAGTGAGCCGTGAGCCGTGAGCAGTATCTGCCTCGGTGAGCCGTGAGTAGGCCAGTATCTGCCTCAGTGAGCCGTGATCAGGCCAGTATCTGCCTCAGTGAGCTGTGATCAGTATTTGCCTCAGTGAGCCGTGAGCCGTGAGCAGTATCTGCCACAGTGAGCCGTGAGCAGGCCAGTATCTGCCTCAGTGAGCCGTGATCAGGCCAGTGTCTGCCTCAGTGAGCTGTGATCAGTATTTGCCTCAGTGAGCCGTGAGCAGGCCAGTATCTGCCTCAGTGAGCCGTGAGCAGGCCAGAATCTGCCTCAGTGAGCCGTGAGAAGTATCTGCCTTAGTGAGCCTTGAACAGGACAGTATCTGCCTCGGTGAGCCGTGAGCAGGCCAGTATCTGCCTCAGTGAGCCGTGAGCAGGGCAGTATCGGCCTCAGTGAGCCATGAGCAGCATCTGCCTCAGTGAGCCATGAGCAGGCCAGTATCTGCCCCAGTGAGCCGTGAGCAGTATCTGCCTCAGTGAGCCGTGATCAGGCCAGTATCTGCCTCAGTGAGCCGTGGGCAGGCCTCAGAAAGGAGTGAGGAGCTTAGCATCTGCCCTCAGTTTCCCTTGAGGCCAGTATCTGGCTGAGTAAGCAGTTCTGCTTCGGCGCCTAGCACACATTGCAGTGGCTGATGCTGGAGATGTCACATGGTGATTGTGAGGTGAGACTGGCGACCAACCAGATGGTGGCTGTCACAGTGCTAGCTAACATCACCACAGGCGGCGGCATCTAACAGCACACACACGGCAGCAGAGAGAATTGAATAATTATTTGTTACTCTTGTGGCCTGTGAAATACGAAATACGAGGAGAGCAGAGGACAGTGTTATTTTCAGACCGACGATTACTTCTGGCACAACTGATATATACTCTGTTATCAAAGGACACTAATTATCGCCAGCTGTGACAAGTGTATGTAGGAGGTTGTTGCATGTATTGCCTGACCATATATTGCCGCCAGCCAGATGGACACCATGCATAGCATGTTCGCCTTCACTAGGCAATTCTCAAGAAAATTCTCCAAAGGAATAAACGTATTACATCCAGCCAACTTACCAAAGAAAGGTAGGTGATTTTGGCCTGAACAATATACTATACCTGCATTATGGTTTGAATAGGCATGGTACCTCTGTACATTAGTAATTAACATAATATATGTCTTATGCGCGTGTATGTCCTGTGATGGTTGTATAAGAGCCCTCTCTTAAATCGATTGATGCTGCCGTCAGCATTTTGGGAGAATTTATCTACATTTTTTCGATTTTCTAACAATAAAATAATGCATGGAAAAGGTTTAATAAACTATTTTTATTATTTCACAACAAACAACTTGCGACATTGTGTATATCCATAATAAGGTTTGATGTTTGATAGGGATAATTTTTTATGGCGTTAAAGCATCGCCCATCTGTTCTCTTGCATATGATGACATTATCTCCTCTCTTTTGCAAAATACGCAACGCCATTGATCATGTGCATATGCATCACATATTGTATGAAGTTTAGCAACAACAAAAACAATAACAACAACAACAACAACAACAACAATGAAACAAAAAGAATAGCACTAACAGTAAAAAGAACATGTATTCCCAATCATACAGACACATAACAATGTAAAACAAAAACAGCAGCGACAACAACAGTGACGATAAAAACAATGCCAGTGAAATTAATATGTATTCCCAATCATACACACATACCAACATCAAATAATAACAACAGCAACAACAATAACGACAACAAAACAAAAAGAAAAACAATAACAGTCAAATGAATATTTAGTAACAATCACACATACACATACTAACGGGTATATGATTCTCTCTGGATTTGTTACTAGATGTTAGTTGGCTGTTGGTTGAACCATCTGCATCACGTCTCATATTGAGATTATCTTTCAGCTAGACAGTCTTCCAGACAGCATCATTATGTTGGTTGCCTGTTGGTTCACCGTTTGCGTCTACAGTCCGTCCGACGGTGGATGATGGTCCAAAATGAAAGGTGTTTTTTTCGGTATCCAGTCAGTCAATTCTCAGGCGATTGTCACGAAATTGTGTAACCATTTATATCTAGCCATTTGGTAACAACCCTGACAATTTCAAAAGGTATACCATTTGACATGTAAAGCGATTCTGAGAATAAATCAGAGTGAAGTTAATAAATGGGTTTATAGAGGAGCGTCATAAATAGACATTTACTACATGTCAAATGGTCTAACTTTTGAACTATACGATATTTTTTTACGAAATTTATCTGGATATATTCCAAGTGACTAAAATATAGAGTTTACAAAATTTCACGAAAATCGCTTGAGAATTGACTGAGGAGATACCGAAAAGCTACCTTTCTTTTTGTAACAGTTTCAACCGTCTGACAGACTATATAGTCTGGTGTTTGTTGGATTATCGCCATACTCTAGTGTCTACCCAGCAAGTACAAGACGTTGTACTAATGTTAGTTTAATGTTGACCCACTGTTGTAGACGGTTAATATGAATATATAGGTAAACGAGTATATAGGTAAAATACACTCTGGAACCTACAAAATAACTGCAAGTAGAACATTTTTTACATACATCGCTATATAGAATTTACACCCTTAGTTAGAAATGCATGGGCCAGCATCAGCTCGTGAAACCGTCGCATGTCCAACAACACGCCATACTAATATATTGACCCAGACATGTGATGGTGATTCCATCTCTGCCAGTCCACATAGCTATGGTTTTGCTATGGGAGATGTATGCAGGCAGGAAGCAGTTGGTTACGACCATGTCATTTGATGTGTAGTTTTATTGGATGGATTTGTCGCGTGTTGTCAGTTGTTAGCGTTGAGTTATTCCTGGCGGCGTGTGGTTGTGGCTGTGATTTGCACCTTACGTGGCAGACCAAGGATATATGTTAAGAGTTCCGCGGGATATAAGATTTTGTCATATTTGTCAGGATCTTGCGGAAGATGCGGTCAAGGTCATGTTACATTGCTAACTGCATACACAGCACATGTTAATCTAATGTAGGATCAACATTGGGCCAGCGTCGTAGACGACGTGTAAGATTAACTTTCAAAGCGCTAAATTAAATAGTTTAAATTTTCATTTTTAGTTTAATTATTAGATCATATTTTAAATAATGAGAAGGGGATGTGACGCAAAAAATGGCTAGAGCACCTGACTGCCTCATCAATAATGCATGAGTCCCGGTTTCGAACCCCGCTGTTCTCGTGTGGGGTTTTCAGAGAAACAGCATTGTTTCTCACTTCTCAATGTGACTAGGCGATCACGTTAATGGCGGCCTCATCGAGTTAAGGTTGAGATACGACGTTACGACGTTAACTTCGCGCAGGGTCCCGCGCTGCGCGCTCCTCACACGACTGGGTGGTATAGGGTGCCTATAATGCGCCAACACATAGTACTTGGTTTTATGACCACAGTGAACACGATCAACAAGATAATATTTGGATTCTGATTTAAAAATATTTTTGAAAAAAATCACTCATCTGAACTTGGTAAATTATAATTTTGCACTTACAGGGTTTGACACGTTTACTTGGACTGAATTTAACCTTTCAGAGCGGGGACCTGGCTTTTAAAGTCGATCAACGCACCTGAAGAGTAAAATAGTTATAATGGCCGTACACTCATAACATAGAGCGTCTTTAAACGTCAGAATCTGACGTCTAGAGACGGTGTCCACACGGAAAGATTTAAAATATTTATAATGGCCGCTAAGACCCATGACATAGGTATTCAAATGAAGCAGAAAGAGTTAACTACGACATCTATGATAATTTTTTATTGAAAAACCCTTTGGTCTCCATTGTTTTAAGCAAACATATTTCATCGTTGTAGAAGTTAATGTGTAGACTCAGAGGGGTACCGCTAGTCCACAACCCAAACCGAATGATATATGATGATATGCTTCTATATCCAAAGTCACAAGGTAATCAAGTGATGATGATAGCTGGCATAACAAAAAAAAATACGAAATTTGGCAGCCTTTGTTCATTTTACATTGAAGCTACCAAAGGAAATGCTATGGTAATAATTAACACTTGGGATTTTTGTTTTTTTGAATTTAGTATTGTATCGAGAATGACCAAAATGTTACCCATTTGTAGACCCATAATGAGCTCTTTATAGAAAAAAACAACACTAAAATATCAGTTTACCCTAGTTGACATTCATGTTTCATTTTATTAGGGGAGCTACCGCACTCAGCCGAGCAAGTGCCAACGGTTTGATATGTGATTCCAACTCAGCAAATGTTTTTTCTTTAGGAAGTCTATTTATTTGAAGTACCGATTTGAAAAATTGTGTTTTTTTCAGTTTTCAAGCCAAAAAAGTGAAATTCACAATTTTACAAAAAGTCATAGAAATCGTATATTTTTTCACTTTTAATCATTCTAATACAATGAAAAAAAATGAAATACATAATATTAACCATTGCAAGTATATTAATAGGGCTAAAACCACACAAAGTAAACTTAATCATTATTTTTATGAACAAAATTCCATATATTTTTCAATCTCGAACATACAAAAATTGTCTGTAACTTTACTATGCACATCAACTAATATACTTATATATATATATACACCTTACAAACTCCTACATCATATGGGAGTAAGAATATAACAACAAAATAGTTATATCGATAAAAAAAATCGATCGAGTATGAAGTAATTACCCCATCCCCTTTTTAGAAATAGTCACTTTCAGCGAGCGACATACGTAACAGTGAGTTGAGAGATATATATGTATACACTAGATTGTATACATAATAATTATATATATATATCTATATTTAGCAAAATTTGTTTTAATTTTGTCAAGTATAAGTAAAAAATGATAAAAAATAAACAATTTTACGAAGCCCCAGAAGCGACATTTGCATTATCTTTTTTTTAACTCAATATATTGAGTAGGGAACTCTATATATCGACTTTACAACCCGATATATTGAGTTTACAACTCGATATATTGACTTTAAATTATATATTGAGTTTACAACTCGATATATTGGGTTTAAAAGTCGATATGTTGAGTTCATAACTCGATATATTGAGTTTAAAACTCGATATATTGATTTTACAACTCGATTTATTGACTTTAAAAGTCATTATATTGAGTTCATAACTCCATATATTGAGTTAATAACTCGATATATTGACTTAAAAAGTCGATATATTGACCTTAACAGTCGATATATTGAGTTCATAACTCAATATATTGAGTTCAAAACTCGATATATTGAGTTTCAAACTCGATATATCAACATTAAAAGTAGATATATTGAGTTTACAACTCAATATATTGAGTTTACAACTCGATATATTGACTTTAACAGTCTATATATTGAGTTCATAACTCGATATATTGAGTTCATAACTCGGTATATTGAATTCATAAAAGTCGATATATATTGACTTTAAAAGTCGATGTATCGAGTGCATAATTTAATATACCGAGTTTAAAACTCAATATATTGAGGTTAGAAATCAATATGTTGACTTTCAAAGTCAATATATCGAGTTGTAAACTCAATATATCGACTTTTAATGTCAATATATCGAGTTGTGAACTCAATATATCGAGTTGTAACTCATATATTGAGTTGTAAACTCAATATATTGAGTTGTGAACTCAATATGTTGACTTTCAAAGTCAATATATCGAGCTGTATTGGGTTGTAAGCTCAATATATCGACTTTCAAAGTCAATATATTGACTTTTAAAGTCAATATATCGAGTTTAGAGCTCAATATATTGACTTTCAAAGTCAAAATATCGAGTCGTAAATTCAATATATCGAGTTGTAAACTTAATGTATTGAATTGTAAACTCAATATATCGTCCTTCAAAGTGAATATATTGACTTTTAAAGTCAATATATCGAGTTGTAAACAAAATATATTGAGTTGTGAACTCAAAATATTGAGTTGTGAACTCAATATGTTGACTTTCAAAGTCAATATATCGAGCTGTATTGAGTTGTAAGCTCAATATTTCGACTTTCAAAGTCAATATATTGACTTTTAAAGTCAATATATTGAGTTTAGAGCTCAATATATCGAGTTGTAAACTTAATATATTGAATTGTAAACTCAATATATCGACTTTCAAATTGAATATATTGACTTTTAAAGTCAATATATCGAGTTGTAAACTAAATATATTGAGTTGTGAACTCAAAATATTGACTTTAAAAGTTAATATATCGAGTTGTAACCTCAATATATTGAGTTGTAAACTCAATATATGGAGCTGTAAACTCAATATATTCAGTTGTAAACTCAATATATCGACATATGCAAAGTCAATATATCAAGTTGTAAACTCAATGTATTGAGTTGTGAACTCAATATATTGACTTTCAAAGTCAATATATCGAGTTTTTAACTCAACATATTGAGTTTAAAAAAAATAACAAGAATGCAAATGTCGCTTCTTTGGCTTCGTACAATTTAGACTTCTATATCATCATTTTTAATCAACAAAATCTTATATTTTGCAATACAAAACATGCCAAGTTATCTACAATACTACTTTATACGTCACATTACATTTGATAAGAACTCTATCAATAGAATAAAACTGACTAATTATTGTGTAATTGCCCTTATGTCATTTAGAAATAAATATCTTAAGTCACAAGCGACACTGATTTGGTATTTCTTTTGTTGTTTTTTCATCTAAATGTGTTTTAATGTTGTCAAGTACAACGAAAAGTGATATAAGATAAATTATAATGATGGTAAATATTGAATTTTAATTTATTATTGTCAAATTACGAAAAATTTTCACAAAATATTACACTGTAAATTTATCAACTTCAACGTGTACATGATGTACAGGTAATTGAGATTTCACGTTTCAATTATCAGATTATGATGAAGATATTGTCAAAATAAGGTTGTAATCTAGAAAAAAATAATTCATAACAATTAAAATTACAAATGATTATTTTGATGACTATTACTTGATGATTTATATTTATATAAATTGACATCATGAGTGACTGTTTCATCAGAGTCGACAACTTATTGTCTTCTTTATTAAATTTTGCTCTGAAAATCCGTCGGATATTTCGTACACAATAATGTACAGATAAACTTGTGAACATCATTTAAAATATAACAACGAAAATTATGATATTTAAAAACAAACATAGCGACGGTCATCTCTGAAATAC